>JAJJWX010001025.1:0-575345 GCA_023529315.1 Papaver bracteatum
TTCGATGTATGGACATGTAGATAAAAGACATAACTAAAGTTTCTCTGTTTCGCTTACCTTCACAATAGCTTGCACATAGAGCTTTTCGAGATAAACTGCACCTTCCATTGATGCCAAATACTTTTGCTTAGTGTAGTCCCCACCAAATAGAAACCCTCTACGGAGATCTTTGTAATGGACGTGTCGGCTCACAATCGGAATAGTTTTATAAATGACACTGAACACACAAGAATTGAAAAATATTTCGAGAGAGATTTTTTCCTAAGCTTAAAAATTAAATTGGATGAATAGGTGTGCGGCTCTGAAGTGCATAGAACAAACTGACCCATATTTACTATATGTCAGTTAAGATAACTTCGTTGGGATAGTAATTCTGTTCCACAAACTAGTTGAAGAATACTTGTTAACACACTATCTTTGTTACCATGACTAAGCTTCGATTAAGCTCAGAATAAACTCAACTAAGCTGAGAATAGCATATTAATGTTGGATTTTGTTGTTTCTAATAACTACACTGTTCTTAACGATAGAATCAATAAAAAATTATATTGTAGTGAATAGACAATGGAATAGAAAAAAATTTAAAAAACTACCTCAGATAAAGATGTTCTCTTAATGGTATTTGGCAGCTCATCATTAAGCATTGGCCAGTATTTTGTCAGTTCCTTGCGAACCTAAAAGCAGAACATCGAAAAATTAGCAACTAAATATAGTGAGCTGCAAAGAAACAACCAAGGGAGAAGACAATGAAATAGGAAAATAGAAGAAGAATAAGAAAGCAAAAGGGTTCAAAAGTATTTTACCTCTTCAATTACATGCCAAGACGACTCCAACGGGGAGGCCTCAGTCTTGGAAGATCCAATTATAGGTTGTTCTCTAGTAATGCTTCCACACATGCAACGGCAGACTTTGACAAAGATTCAAAATTGTATCCTCCCTCCAAGGCTATCATAATTATTCCACGAGCAAATGGCATCAACTAGACAGAATGGAAACAATCATTTTCTTAAAAGTTAATTCAAAGATGAAGATGGATTACAATTAAACATTTAATATAGATAATGCACAACATCCATTAGAAAGACGAGCATAGTGTTGTTTGAATTCCAACCTTTCTTATCATCCGCAATAAGCCGTCTGGTGTAACAAAACAACCCCCCATGGTATCACCAGCAACTGTTCCGTGGAATGGAACACAAGTCAATAGTTGGTATAAATAAAAAACAAATATAACTAGAACGTAGTTAGCAAGCCATTCGTTACATATATATGATTGGCACAGATAAGAAAATGCCATTCCTTATATATGTATGTCTTTAAAACCCATGTATTATATAATAAAACAAGCTTTCAATCAGATGTGAAAGGTGAAAGTCATCTTTTTATGCGATAGAATTTTAAGATACTAACAATGAGATTTTGAAAAACATGCAGTTCCTTAATCTATCTACAGAAAACACTGGAAGTTCAGAACATGCCAAAAACTTATATGCAGGGTTGTGAACAACATAAGAGGACGTTAGTATATTAAGAGACATAGCCCCGCGGAGTACCTGAATCAAATCCACCAGATATTAGGATCATATCTGGATTAAAAGCCTTAGTAATTGGAATCAAGACATGATCCCAAACAGCAAAGTAATCAGTATCACCACACCCTCCTTGCACCCATGGTACATTAACATTATACCATGTACCGGGTCATTCACCGATCATAGAATGAGAACCATCATTCCCCAATGGAAAAAAAGATCCAAACTTGTGGAGATGGAGAATAAACTTGACAGTGAACCCTGAAATCAAAAGTCCCCAAAATTAATAAAACCCCTAAACATTCAGTTGTACCAAAAGAATGATAAAAATAAAAAACGAGAAGAGATTGAGTGAAATAATGTTACCCTTTTTGTTTGTAAAGAAAGAGAGACGCAACAACAAACCCTCAAATCCAAATTTGCAAGCGTCTTTTTCTTCTCTTGTATCTTAGTCATCCATTTCATCATTAGGTTTTAACTCACTTGATAAACTCTTCTCCTTGGATTGGATAGAATTCAATTAACTAAACCCATGTCCAATCTCTTCTTAATCATCACCTAATTCGAATTCCAATTCAACTCAGAAAACCTTAATTCTAAATGAAATCAAAATTAATCTTCATATATCTATTTACACTTCAATTAATAGAAAACCCATTCTATAATCGATCAAAACTGATTTAAAAAAGAACAATCAATCAATTTAAAACCCTAAATTTAACTTACCCTTTCATGTTCTTCCTATGATTAGATAACTTTAGTATCATCACCTTCATCTTCACTCAAACAAGATAACAAGGTTTACATGAGATTCACATGGAACAGACTCAATTCCGATGAATTGAGATCGCAGATAGATAAGGATAGGAAGAATAGAGAAGAAAGAAGAAGAAAGAAGAAAGAAAAGAAAAGAATGAGCGAGTAAAAAATTCTTCGAAAAAAAAAGAGTGAATCCGAATGAAAATGATGGATGGACAAGATTTCTTTTGAGAAAAACAATCTAACGGTTGAGATTCTATTTGCGGTGCTCATACGGATTGAAGCATTTGTGTTTCTCTTTGTGCTAATACGAACTCATGTATTCGGTTTATTATCAACCTTCGACATGAAAAAAAAATCCAAAAAAAATATTAATAAATTTAGGACATTGTTATTGACATTCTGATATAAAAATATCCAAAAAATGTGTAAGAATGAAGATGAAAATTAAGAAGTGAATTCGATAATTGGTGTATTTTTTTGTGCTTTCTCTTTGTGCTTCGGGTTTGAATTTCGACTATTCACATAGGTCACGAAGAAATTTCAAAGCTCCGGGAGGGTGTCAGAGTTCATACTTAGCATGATACATCATCGAAATTGATAAATATGAATCTCAGTGTCGATTCGAACTTCAAATGCGGCATAATGGCATACAAACTATGAAGTACGAAGCTACGGGAGAGTTCTGATTTCAAACTTAGCATGATACATCATCAAAATCGATAAATAAGAATCTCAATTTCCATTCGAACTTCGTAAAGATGGAGCTTATGTGTCACTTCTAGATTAAAGTGTGGCTCAACGGCATACGAACCATGAGCTCTCAATGTCCTAAGTGGTTTTTAACTCCAAACTTAGCAGGATATATCATTGAAACTTAGCAGGATATCTTTTTGGCAACTTCGAGACTTAACCTGGCTCAAACTGGACTACTATAAGTCGGAAACTTCGAAAGAACGATGAATACAACCATTCATAGGTAAGATTCCTTCAGAATATTCTCAAAAAACCTTAAACAAACCCTTTTATGGCGACTTCGAGAAAGAAAAACCTTAATAAAAACCTTTTAAAGTCGGAAACTTCGTCAGAACGATGAAGCTATGAGAGGGTTCTGACTTCAAACTTAGCATGATACATCATCGAAATGATGAATATTAAGCTTGGTGTCGATTCAAACTTCAAGTTCGGTATAACGACTTACAAACTATGAACCAAGAAGTCTGAAAGTTCACAAAAACGATGAATCCAACCATTTACGGGTAAGATTCCTTCGGAATATTCCCCGAAACTTTAAACAAACCTTATTTTTGCATAATGTATGCATATCCTGACTCCGAGATTGAAACTTGGCCCTGAGTGGATCATTATAAGCCGGAAACTTGGTAAGAACGATGAATCCATCCATTTACAGGTAAGATTACTAGAGTTGGACCTGATCGAGTTTCTCATTCGGGTGAACTGAAGATGAAATTTATCAGATTTGAACATCACAGGTTAGAAGATTACTAGAGTTGGACCTGATTTTATCATTTGGATGAACTAAAGATGAAATTTATCAGATTTGAACATCACGATTTCGAAGATTACTAGAGTTGGACCTGAGTTTCTCATTCTGGTGAACTGAAGATGAAAATTATCAGATTTGAACATCACGAGTTCAAAGATTACTAGAGTTGGACCTGAGTTTCAAATTCGGATGAACTGAAGATGAAATTTATCAGATTTGAACATCACAGGTTCGAAAATGACTAGAGTTGGACATGAGTTTCAAATTTGGATGAACTGAAGATGAGATTTATCAAATTTGAACATCACAATTCGAAGTTGACTACTCTAAGTCAAAAGCTTGGTAAAAAAAACGAATCCATCCATTTACAGGTAAGATTCTTTCGGTATATTCTACGAAACATTAAACAAACCTTATTTCTGCATATTGTATGCATACCATGCTCAGAGATCGAAACATGGCTGTGAGTTGACTACTATAAGTCAGAAACTTGGTAAGAACGACGAATCTATCCATTTACAGGTAAGATTCCTGCGGAATATTATACGAAACCTCAAACAAACCTATTTTTGCATATTGTATGCATACCAGGCTCAAAGATCGAAACCTGGCCGCGAGTTGACTACTATAAGTCAGAAACTTGGTAAGAACGAAGAAACCATCTATTTACAGGTAAGATTCTTTCGAAATATTCTACGAAACCTTAAAAAAACCTATTTCTGCATATTGTATGCATACCTGGCTCAGAGATCGAAACCTAGCCGCTAGTTGACTACTATAAGTCAGAAACTTGGTAAGAACGATGAATTCATCCATTTACATGTAACATTCCTTCGGAATATTCTACGAAACCTCAAACAAACCCTCTTTCTACATATTGTATGCATACCAGGCTCCGAGATCGAAACCTGGTCGGAAGTGGACTACTATAAGTCAGAAACTTGGTAAGAACGACGAACCCATCCATTTACAAGTAAGATTCCTTCAGAATATTCTACGAAACCTTAAAGAAACCCTATTTCTGCATATTGTATGCATACCAGACTCTGAGATCGAAACTTGACCGGGAGTTGACTACAATAAGTCAAAAACTTGGTAAGAACGACGAATTCATCCAAGTACAGATAAACCCTTTACATGTAAGATTCCATCAGATTTGAACATCACGGGTTCAAAGATTATTAGAGTTCGACCTGAGTTTCTCATTCGGATGAACTGAATATGAAGTTTATCAGATTTGAACATCACCGGTTCACGATTACTAGAGTTCGACCTGAGTTTCTCATTCGGGTGAATCGAAGATGAAATTTATCATATTTGAACATCATGGGTTCAAAGATTACTAGAGTTGGACATGAGTTTCTCATTCGGATGAACTGAAGATGAAATTAATCAGATTTGAACATCACAGATTCAAAGATTACTAAAGTTCGACATGAGTTTCTCATTCGGATGAACTGAAAATGAAATTTATCATATTTGAACATCACAGATTCAAAGATTACTAGAGTTTGACCTGAGTTTCTCATTCGGGTGAACCGAAGATGAAATTTATCAGATTTGGTGCAATAAATATTATGGAGACTGTGAAAATAACTAGACTACCCTTATTGGAAATACGTAAAGTAAATATTACAAAATCTGAAAATGACGATATTGCCCTTAATGGAAATAAGTGCAAAAAATATTATGGAGACTGTAAAAATGACCACACTACCCTTATCAGAAACTTGGTAAGAAAATATTACAGACTATGAAAATGACCATATTACCTTTAGTGAAAATAAGTGCAATAAATATAATGGAGACTGTGAAAAATGACCAGACTACCATTATCAGAAATAGGTAAAGTAATTATTACAGAATGTGAAAATGACCATATTACCGTTAATGGAAATAAGTGCAATAAATATTATGGAGACTGTGAAAAATGACAAGACTACCCTTATCGGAAATAGGTAAAGAAAATATTACAGACTGTGAAAATGACTATATTACTCTTTGTGAAAATAAATGCAATAAATATTATCGAAACTTTAATAATGACCAGACTACCCTTATCAGAATTAAGTAATCTAAATATTACCGACTTTGAAAATGACCATATTACCCTTGATGGAAATAAATGCAATAAATATTATGGAGACCGTGAAAATGAACAGACTACCCTTATTGGAAATAGGTAAAGTAAATATTACAGACTTTGAAAATGACCATATTACCCTTGATGGAAATAAGTGCAATAAATATTATGGAGACTGTGAAAATGACCAGACTACCCTTATTGGAAATAAGTAAAGTAAATATTATAAAAATATGAAAATGACCATATTACCCTAATGTAAATAAGTCCAATAAATATTATGGAGATTGTGAAAAATGACAAGACTACCCTTATCGGAAATAGGTAAAGTAAATATTTTAGACTTTGAAAATGACCATATTACCCTTGATGGAAATAAGTGCAATACATATTATGGAGACTGTGAAAATGACCAGACTACCCTTATTGGAAATAAGTAAAGTAAATATTATAAAATATGAAAATGACCATATTACCCTAATGTAAATAAGTTCAATAAATATTATGGAGATTGTGAAAAATGACAAGACTACCCTTATCGGAAATAGGTAAAGAAAATATTTCAGAATGTGAAAATGATCATATTACCCTTGATAAATATTATCGAAACTTTAATAATGACCAGACTACCCTTATCAGAATTAAGTAATGTAAATATTACAGACTTTGAAAATGACCATATTACCCTTGATGGAAATAAATGCAATAAATATTATGGACACCGTGAAAATGACCAGACTACCCTTATTGGAAATAGGTAAATTAATATTACAAAATGTGAAAATGACCATATTACCCTTAATGGAAATAAGTGCAATAAATATTATGGAGACTGTGAAAATGACTAGACTACCCTTATCGGAAATAAATAACGAAAATGTTAGAAACTATGAAAATGACCATATTACCCTAATGTAAATAAGTCCAATAAATATTAGGGAGATTGTGAAAAATGACAAGACTACCCTTATCGGAAATAGGTAAAGTAAATATTTCAGACTTTGAAAATGACCATATTACCCTTGATGGAAATAAGTGCAATTAATATTATGGAGACTGTGAAAATGACCAGACTACCCTTATTGGAAATAAGTAAAGTAAATATTATAAAAATATGAAAATGACCATATTACCCTAATGTAAATAAGTCCA
This sequence comes from Papaver bracteatum, assembly GCA_023529315.1. Lineage (NCBI taxonomy): Eukaryota > Viridiplantae > Streptophyta > Magnoliopsida > Ranunculales > Papaveraceae > Papaver > Papaver bracteatum. The sequence continues at coordinate 7,034 of JAJJWX010001025.1, forward strand.
ATAAATATTATGGAGACTGTGAAAAATGACAAGACTACCCTTATCGGAAATAGGTAAAGTAACTATTTCAGACTTTGAAAATGACCATATTACCCTTAATGGAAATAAGTGCAATAAATATTATGGAGACTGTGAAAATGACCAGACTACCTTTATTGGAAATAAGTAAAGTAAATATTATAAAATATGAAAATGACCATATTACCCTAATGTAAATAAGTCTAATAAATATTATGGAGTCTGTGAAAAATGACAAGACTACCCTTATCGGAAATAGGTAAAGAAAATATTTCAGAATGTAAAAATGACCATATTACCCTTGATGGAAATAAATGCAATAAATATTATCGAAACTTTAATAATGACCAAACTACCCTTATCAGAATTAAGTAATGTAAATATTACAGACTTTGAAAATGACCATATTACCCTTGATGGAAATAAATACAATAAATATTATGGAGACCGTGAAAATGACCAAACTACCCTTATTGGAAATAGGTAAAGTAAATATTACAAAATGTGAAAATGACCATATTACCCTTAATGGAAATAAGTGCAATAAATATTATGGAGACTGTGAAAATGACTAGACTACCCTTATCGGAAATAAATAAAGAAAATATTAGAAACTATGAAAATGACCATATTATCCTTAGTGAAAATAAGTGCAATAAATATTATCGAAACTTTAATAATGACCAGACTACCATTATCAGAAATAAGTAATATAAATATTACAGACTTTGAAAATGACCATATTACCCTTGATGGAAATAAGTGCAATTAATATTATGGAGATTGTGAAAATGACCAGACTACCCTTATTGGAAATAAGTAAAGTAAATATTATAAAATATGAAAATGACCATATTACCCTAATGTAAATAAGTCCAATAAATATTATGGAGACTGTGAAAAATGACAAGACTACCCTTATCGGAAATAGGTAAAGTAATTATTTCAGAATGTGAAAATGACCATATTACCCTTGATGGAAATAAGTGCAATAAACATTATGGAGACTGTGAAAATGACCAGACTACCCTAATTGGAAATAAGTAATTTTCATAGAAGGCTTCGTGTTGTTTGCGGCTCAGTCACTTGTGCATTACTTTTTGAGCATTATATTTTTTTTTTACAACACTTATAAAGGGTTGTCATAAAGTTAGTGTATAATTAATGTATTAAAGAACCACAAACTTAACAGAACATGTTATAGTGTAGGATGGTTAGTGGTGTAGACTTCCACGCTTGAGGCTCAGGATCGAATCCCCCAACCTTATTTTTTCCAACATTATATATTTTTACTTCAACAACACTTATAAGTGTTGCTGCAGATTTCTATTTAAAAATAGAAAAAAAAATATCAAAACTTGTGAACTGAAAGGGTGGTTGATGAGTTAGACTTCCATGCAGTAGGTTTATGTTCGAATCTCCCCTCTAACATATTTTTCATTATCATATTTTTGTGTACTTCAACAACACTTATAAGTGTTGTTGTAGGTTTCTATTTAAAAAAAAGAAAAAAAAAATCAAAACTTGTGAACTGAAAGGGTGGTTGATGAGCTAGACTTCCATGTAGTAGGTTCATGTTCGAATCTCCCCTCTAACATATTTATTATTATCATATTTTTGTGTTCTTCAACAACACTTGTGAGTATTGTGATAGGCTAAGTTACTAAATATATGGAACAACGTTGTTATAGCTAAATGTTGTCACAACTGTTTTGCTTAAGGAGTTGTCGTTTTTTTTCCTAGCGCAACCCCTTGTTTCCTAAGGGTTGGCAGTGATGATATACGACAACTCTTCCTTTGAAACCAGTTGTAAAACATAGGACTTTCTACAATACTTAGCGAAGCGTTGTAAATCTCCAGTTGTAGATGTATATTTTTCCTGTAGTGTAATGTGCTACAACCATAAAAAACAAGAACATTAAAGTGTAATTACATATTGTACCTTGGTCATCCACTTCTACACCATCATCACTTGAGTCATCATTATCTGCACAACTCCAAGGTGTTAGAACAACAATATTAAATGCACAAAGGTACAAAAACAGTAAATAAATGGATGTAATTCATCCACAAATGTACTAATGCAACAACCTTCATCCGTATTTTCATCTCCAACATGTTCAGCATCACTTGCATCTTCATCACTATTATAAGCAGTTGCAGCTTCAGGATCTTCAATAGGATGACATTCATCCACTTCTTTGTTCTCAAGTTAAATCACAATCTCATCATTTTCTTTCATCTTATTTAACCAATATTCTTGATCAAAATCATCATCAAGTTCAACTGGTTCCCCATCTACTTGAACTGGTAAACTGCCCTCCCTAAACAACATCCTAGCACTAGAACCACCAACAGTTATGTTCTTCTCACCTCCAAGTCTTGGGATTCTTCTCACTTAAGGTGACTTTTATGTTGTTTTCTTAGGTGAGAGTTCCTTGTCCCATTCTGGATTTTGAACATTCACAAGCAACTCAATAAAACCTTTTCCATTTACTGCGGCATTCTCCCAGAACCAAAAAAAGGAACTATCATTCTTTAGTGTCCATGGAACTTCATTTTCTGACATCCATAGTAAAACAACATCATCTATATCTTCCAAACATAACTTCCTGTGAACCAGTTGCTCTAATATCCTCAGATTCATCTTATCTCTTTTTAATTGCTTGAAAACAAGCTCAATTTTACTCTCAATGCAATAACAACTTATGTCTCTAATCTTGTTTTTTCCCTTATCAATGTTTTTACTGTAAAAGATAGAAATATGAATATATTACAAACCACTCATAATATACACACAATACAAAAATACAAAAGAAACATAACAAAATTAAATAATAATTTTTTATGGGGATTATTTCTTTAATTTTATAAAATTATTTCTTTTTATTTCTTTTTATAGAAATACAGAACTCGATTCACAAACATCATGTTTTTTCAGATTTGGATTCACAAAAAAGAAAAAGGGGAAAAACAAAAAAGATGATGGGGAATGAAGATTCTTCAAGGAAAAAACAAAAGAAAAAGATAAAAAAAATTATGCAAAAGTGTTGTTTCACAAAAATAAAGTTAGGGTTTCACTTTATGTTGACACAAAAAGCATCAAAATCATTTGATTTCATCATCCAAGTACAAATCTTACAAAATCAAAAGTTAGGGTTTACCTGGACATCCCATTCTCCTTTCCAGTCGACGTCATTAACGAGATATCTTCGTTCATATTCGATTGATTAAATCTAATCATCAACTAAACTAAATTATTCAATCGATTCAATCGAATCACCAGTTTATCGTCGTTTCAGAAGCAGAACAGAAGAGAAGAAGAAAAAGTGTGTCGGCTGGAAAAGAAAGAGATTTACTCTCTCACACGATTTAGGTTTAGTAGAATGGGTTTATGGTAATTTGATCCCATATTTTGACTAAGTAAACGACTGTTAACTGATTTGGTGGGCCCAAGATGTGAAAGTTAACTGCAAGGGTAGTTTAACAAGTTTTAAAAAAAACGAGGGCACTTTTTTAGTTGGTATTCAAAAAGCAGGGTACTTTATCAAAATTCCCAACTAAGATTTTGCAATAAGAAGAGTAAAGATGGACGCAACATACATGGTAGGTTGATACAAAAAATCTCATATTCATACAACAAATTGTAAAACCCGGTAACTGGTTTTTCTCGAATCTAGTAGTACAATTTACCAATCGATCAAAAATTTCAGACATTGCCATATATTGAGGTACAAACTTCTTCTTTTCTTGTGTCTTTGGGCCAAAGTTCCTCCCATGGTCATGAAATATGAATCCACGTAGAGCATGTATCTATTATGACAAATTCAATTCATTATTATGTGGTTTTGTATCATGATTTTTTTGTGAGTCCATGACATGTATAAAAAGTAAGTTCTTGGATGTTATACTCATTGCAACACATCCAAAGAAATAAAGACACAAAAGAGAAATTAAAGTATCTAGTGCTACCAATATTTTTCACTGTGCAGAAAAGAAAAAGAAAAAGAAAAAATAAAAAAAGAAAAGGATTATACATAAGAGTAAACTTGGGGTGTTGAAGTAAATTGATATTTGATAAAGTGGAAGAAAAAGGTCTTTCTCACTGAGATGATGTTTAATGTTTCAAACAAGCTCCCAGACCTACATGACTTAATCTTAAAGATTTGTCGATACCAGTAAGTATAATTATGTTTGACAAATTATATGAAAAATCTCCTTATGGTCTCAAACACACCCTTCTAGTTGGTTTTGAAAATTTAGACCATTCTTAATCTTGACAGATATTTATTTTCATTTCTGGTGGTCACATGAATTCTTTTAATAAACCGAAAGTTCTACTTCTCTTCTCGATTCTTTAATTCGTAAACTTGGTTAATGTTTTGGAAATCTAGAATTCCTTCGAGAATATGTTTCTTTGCTTTACTTGGTTAGCCTTTCATGATAGATAGAACAATGGATAAATTGTGCAGTTGGGTACATCAGGTCAGTGCATGATACTTGCGTCCTTTGTGAATCTGAAAAAGAATCTTCATCTCATATTCTTCACTGCCACTTTTCACGATAAATATAGAATTCTTTGATGACATTTTATTACGGATTCGTTTTACCTGCGGTGGTTATTGATTTTTTTTTAGAGATTGGCCTGTTTTTCTATCTTAGTTTTAAGTTAGGGTTTCTTGTATCACTTTTATTGCTTTGGATAATATACATAAGTCCATTATCCAATGTTTTATTTTTCCCGTATGAATGAATAACACTTCCTCCGTCCCACTATTAAGTGACCTATTTGATTTTAGATTTTGTTCCACTAATAAGTGGCCTATATCACTGAACAATGAGATATTTCTAAAATTATCCTTTTAGTTAATTATAAAAAATATAAGAAATATGCATAATTTGATAGGCATGTTTATATTCGTTACGTAGGTGTTTTAAAATGCTTTTCAATGATATGAAGTTTGCGAACATCCGTGGAGTATTTTGAGAGATAAATCATTTCTAAATTTCACTAGTTATTATCCATAAGGGTATAATTGTAAAAAACTCTTAAAAGTACTATTTTCCTTCTTACCTTAAAAATTGTGCAAACTTAAACTAGGTCACTTAATAGTAGGACGGAGGGAGTATTACATATGAATTATTTGCATTAAGAATTTAATTTCATGTAAATTCAGAGTATGTATTAGAAATTATGTCGGACATAACTTTCATAGCCATGAACATGACCAATTAATCCATGGATGCTAATGGGTGTACCCGTTTGGGATGTACCAATGCCTTTGCAAAATATATTTTGTCTTATATGCAAATTTGGTACACTCCAAAACAAAACAATACCCCCATTAGCAGCATTGAACTAATCCAGCAAGAACGATCCACAGTGGGTTTCCCTCAAATTTTCACAACTTTGGCATATTACTCATACTAGTGTGTAACCCGTGCTATGCACCGGGGCGTCGATTGGTGTGGCGCGTAGCCCAAATGCCCTTAGAACATTTAAATTTTTTCTTAATTAATATATTATTTCTTAATTAATAAAAAGGACCCCTGGATATTCAATATATATACTGTGGAGATATCTAATTTATGTAGTTTTAATATAATTTATTTTTATTTTAATATTATTACATGAAACTAGTTGGAAGCCTAACAAGCTAGGCTCCAACGACATACTACTACATTAATTGAACAGGTTGTTGTGCTAGCCTACTAGCGACCCTCATGGGTAACCTTGCCAAGGGGAGCCGAAGCGGGAGGGAGGGCGAGATTGTGTCACAAGGGGGGCAAACTAACACTACCTTCCATGTTAATATAATTTATTTATGTATGTAATATAATATAATAATAAATATAAATATTCTCATTATAATTATAATTACACTTTGCACTGAAATAATAAATCTTCTCATTCATAGTAAAACTAAGAAAGAACAAAGCAAATCAAAAATGCTAATTTTACCGTAAAACCTGAGTTTTAAATCACGGTCACACGAAAATCATTGCATTGATTTTAAAATTACGTTTTTTCTAAGAAAAAATTATATCTTGTTATGCAATTGAATATGATTTATACAATTTTACGGTTTTCTACATCATTTTTGCAACTAACTAATACTATGCAAAAGTGCATTTGTGCAAGAAAATAGCGAATAGATATTTATTGTCAGATGCCCAACTAAATCAATTAAAACAACATATAATCATTAGTTTGTTCCGTATGTTTAATAAAAATGAATCCAACATCAAAGATATTTAACAAATAAGAAACCAACCAAAACCCGAATAACCTGAACATGATTTCAAATGATAAAATTAGCAGATGATTAATTTGGCCTTTTATTATTATTATTTCTTGGAACTTAGCATTTTGTTTAACCTCTTTTTGCTAGGGACATGTGGAGCCATTTGTTCATTATCTCTCAGTGCACTTCTTTTACACTCTTTTTTGGATTGCCCCACCTTTAAGTTTCTCAAAAGCATTCACAATAACTCGAAATTATCTGATTAATTTGTTATATTGCGTTCTAAAATCAATAGCTTAATTACGAATGTCTCGTTCACAAATTAAACACTTTCATAGCTCTATCCAGGTCGTTCATATGTGGAGTAAATTGTGTAATCAATGACGTAAGTTCCACAACCTTAAAAAATGAAAAACTGTTAAATGAGTGAATGATTTTGTGAAATATATGTTTACTCACCAATTATTCCTTGATTTCGAGCATTATGAGGTGAGAGTTGGGTACCCATATATATTAAATAAATACTTAAACTCAATTTTGTTGAGTTAAATTATGGGCACCATGAATTTTAAAATGAGATTGTGCATGTTATACCCAATCACATATCATATGTATACCCGCATCATTATATTGGACAACATGTGCCATTTGAAAAGTATCTAAGAGTAAAATGAAGATGTCCTCTGTTATTTGCAGATCATCACGGAAACAAATGCTCCTTTCAAGGAATAAGGTATGGTTTTGTGAGACATTTTAACCAAGAACAATCAATAAAACATTAGCTTGAACCCTTTTTTTTTTACAAACTTTGCAACTCATTATATGTCGGTTAAAAAATCATTGAACGTGGGATTCTAGCAATTCTACAACGTGCTACATTGTTGGTTCAGATTTTTGGATAACATAATCATGTTTGTTTTATTTTTCAATTTTTGGCTAGGCTAAAGCCGAACCCAGGCCCCTACCCAAATCCATCCGGTAGAACTGCCCCTACTGCCAGACCCTACCCCACAAAACTCCTATATACTTTAAATACAAACCTTTACAGTGGGGGATTGAACCCATGAATCCTCCTTACTGGATTTGATGGAATGCCATTGAGTTATTCCCTTGGACCCATTATGTTTAAATGATGTATCGGTCGCAACTTCTTCACAACCACTCGTATTTTTGCGTATCCGAGGTTTGTTTTAGAATTTGTTTTATAAAGTGGTTATTATGCTGGGTATATTTCATGGCTTGAGCAATAGGTTTGGTGTTAATTTATTATCAGAACATAGACCCCGCGTTCCAAATTTGGAATTGCATGTTTTAGTCCTTTCTTATGATGCTTCTTTAAAAAAATAAAAAAAAATGAAAAGTATTCGCAGTTAAAAATGTTAATACCTTAAAAATCCGGTTTGCCAGTTTTAGGTGCAGCTAACTGCCAACATGAGTTGAACACGTAACCTTATGACATGGAATCAGATGCATGCACTACCATTTGCGCCACAGATCCATAGTTTAAAAGACTTGTGTAAGTATTTTGTAGAGACTTTGATGAAAACGAACGTTGGTGAACAATTAATGAAAACTTAATGAACATTAAGGTACCGCATTAAACTTCATAGAAAGATTATTAAAGTAAATGTGGCCTTACTATCTTTGTTGAAGTGAATGTAAGGTTCACAGTCAATAACCAAAGCACGAACCTGGAGAGATTAAACAAATTGATGGAGAAGTTGGTGATCAAAAATATTTCAGATAATATAATGAGCTCAACCTTTTGAATACTTGCGTACATCCGATCACCCTCTAAATAAAATACACGATCTCTTATCTCTTATATTAGGATGCAGGAGATATTCATATGAATTTCATATAAATCCTAACTGAAACCTGCCGACAAAGCAGAAACCTGCATACAAAGCCATAGTTACCAAACAGAAAAAACAGTTCCCCGTCAATTTGACATTATTCAAACCAACAGTAGTAACAATTACCCGAGGTTCACATACCAAATCATGTCTAGCATAAAAATCACATAACAAATCATTTATCAATTCCCCTTTCAGTTTCCACCACCTTAAAATATACTTAAGATACTATCCACTTGAAATAAGGTCACTCTATAGAAGACTTACAGGATTGGATTACTTCTCTTCCTTTCTTTGCTCTACTACAAATCTAATAACAACGAATAACACTGATCACCATTTTTTTCCCTATTAATAATTAACAAATGGAAGGCTGAAATATTATTTAGCAGTATATTGGCAAAATTCAACATGGAAAAATACCAGAAGGTAAGAAACCATGAACATTGGTTTGCTCAGTTTTATTAGAGAGGATTTCACGAAATTGGATTTAGAGGAATTTAAAGGAAGATCTGCAATAAAAGAAATAGTCAGTTAATCTTTCATAAAACTTACTAAAGATATGGATCATATATAAGAATCATAAAATGTATAAGCATCATGAACCAATGTTTAATAGGACATGATATTATCTGCTCTGCTGGATGTTTGGAAATACTTGAAAAATGAATCAACTTTACCACTACGAACAAAACGTTACAAAGGCTTATCGTACCTACAATTCCATAAGTTAGAAAATGCGTGGATGTATAACATCAAGCATCACAAAAAAATAAAAAATATTACATGGAAAGGGAGGTATTATAGAAAATAATAGGAAAAGGGGTTATATGAATTGGAGTGCCAAATTTGCAGTGCCAATTTCGATCATAATTTTTGATGCTCGTATATATAAATGTAGTTAAACTTATGGGAATCCCATATAGTTAGTCAAAAACAAAATCCAACGATTACTCTTCAAACCATACTGCGCAACAGGTTAATTCGTCTTTTCAATATGCTTTAATACCAATTCCAATATAATCTCAATGCAAGGAAAAAACTGTGTTCTACACTCAGAAAACTGCAAAATGTTTAAAATCGCATTAGAAAACAGTGTCTAATACCTGTTTATTAATTTTCACCACCTTCCTCATAAAATCAATCCCATAAGAATTCATCTTGATACATTTCTATAAACGATGGAATTTCTTCATCACTTGCAGTACCTTGAACATTAGATTATGTTGGTTCATTCCCTAAGCTATCACCTTCCCGCTGGGTTCTTAAACCCTGACATTTAGTCATAAACCATAAAGAGATCAGTGACAACATAAACGTCTGTGGATTGGTTCAACGACGTGTATAATTTTCTCTCCATGGATATATCCAATCCCCAAGGCCCGTGGACTGAGATTGTTATAAGGATAACCATGCCCTTTCTGGGGTAAGATTGAAAATACATATGAAAACAGTCCTAGTGACCATGGCAGACACCTAAAACCTTATGACCCCTGAAGAGCGTAAAATCGAAGAAAAGAAAAACAATTAAAGTATAACACCCAAAGACTACAGCAGCGACGAACTCGCTCTCACTCATGCCTGCGAAAAGAAATAGACCAAATGGCAGTTACTGAACACGTAGGATCATGCAAACTTAGGATCGCAGACAATCATGTCAAGTACTTGTGGCAACCAATTAGAACCATCAGCTCGTAAAATTTCAGCTAGCCAATACAACATGGTCATCGCTAAGCTTTTCTAACTTTGAAAACCTGTTCAGCCACATAATATTTCCTTTCAAAGGAAACCATCCCGTAACACTAAATCTCTGAATAGAATACACACATACTCCTTAAATCTTTTCTCCCTCCACACTCTAGCATGCATCTGAGTTCCCTGCTTTGGATATTAAATTTAAATGTTAGGGAATCCTTTATACCTTATATACTATAGACATCTAATATATAACCAGTAGAGGAAAACAGTACTGGCATCCTGGTCAATAAGATGAAGCTCAAGAATCAAGATTCCATACTTTCCCACTCCTTTTATTTTCAAATTTCCACATCTTTAACACCAATGCTTGACTTAAATCCATTTTCATCCGATTGGAATTGTGAAACAATAAACAACAAATTAAAAAATCACAATTAAACAACAAATTGGAATTTCCACATCACAATTACATCTCAAAATGTAACTTGCCTAACTATTAATTTTAAAGTATCTCAAGATCGTATCTACTTTGAATTCCTTATTTGATGTTTTTCTATGGACAACTATGAGTTAATTTATCCATTTTAGCTACCTGATGTTATATTTGTTGTGATACTAATGATAACTAAATCGTTCTTAATTCTTAGTTCAAATGGTTTCTAAACATTACATTGTATCATTACGAATTTTATGCCATTACAGTAAAAGTGTCGCAAATAGTTTCTCCACTTCAGCACCCGAGGAAAATCTGGAAGCTTCTACTATCGCCATATGCAATTCGTTGACGTCTTCGAGCAAACGACGTTCAAAGTCTCGCATATCTTTCCATTGAACGTTAGAATGTCCTCAAATGACTGTGGTCCTTTCACAACGCTCAAAAGTATACTCACATAATATCTTTCTCCGCACGGCCCATGAACCATAAATTGACTAACAGCAGCAAACGCGATAGGGTCTTTTTTTTGTCCGGAAATTCATCAGAAATTATTCGGTCAATGTATGCTGCATTCTTGGGTTTGTAAGGAGCTTCTAACCACAGTAAAATATGAGCGTGTGGTAAACCCCTCTTCTAATATTCAATTCTGTTACTTTAACCTTAATCACGACTTATTATGTCAGGCCTATCACTGGGTTTCAGTCTCGGCATAAGTTTCAACATTTCATGGATTTCAGTCCACTTGTGAATGTAATTAAACAGGTCAGGAGGTCCTTTGACCCGACATATAGCAGCAATGACATCTTGGTAGTGCTGCACCATGTACCTTGGCTCTCTGGTAAACGTTGAGAGTAGCATTATCCTCTTTCCATTCTTTGTTGGGTTTGTGTCCCCTTTTGCAATTGCATCCCTTATACCATGGTATAAATCCGCATGGATTTCTGTTTGATGGTCTCTAACATACCTCTGCCTTGCTTCTTCAATGCTTGTGAACGCATCTACCAAATACTGCTGAAACAGGCAACTTCTGTAATATTTATTCACCTTCCCTCTTTATTGTTACGTTCTTTCTCATCCCATGCACGACCCTAACCGTAATCTCATAGACAAGCGGTATCCAAATCAAGGCTTTATCACCTAAATAATCTGATTAATTAAATTCACCATAATTCTGAGACTGCACATCAGAGACCCGCACATGAAGTTGATAAATAATTTAAAGGACCATTAAAAGCCAAATAGGCAAATTTATATATATAATTAAATTTTTCATAATCACTATCCCAAGAATCATGGGGTTCCCTTGATTCCGAGATTCCGGGAATGATCTGTATCATTTGCTTTAGTCAAAAAGAATTAGAAACGAATTACACTATGATTAATTTTTTTTTAATAGGCATTGGTAAACCTAAGATGCAGCTACAATAACCTTCTGATTATTCCATTTTTAGATTTGGAAGCAGAATGCATTAACATGCCTTGGTAAAATTGATATCATTGTTCACATAAATTACGTATGATCAAATTTTGGTATCTCTTTTCTTTTCCGGTGTCTTTGTAGAAAGTTCCTGACAACTACAAACTTCTTCGGATTCTAATGTCTGAGTTGGCCATTAAGTGACCAGGAAGAATATCTACAGACTTTTTCGTATTTCTTTCTCCCGAAGTCAGTTTCCTAATTTCCACGTGAAACATCAACTCATGCCCTTCAATTTTCTTAGTCACGTGCAATGCAAAATCATTTGTTGCACCTGTAGACGACAACAGAACACAATGTCATTGTACGTTTATTCTGAACACAATGAGCTCATGCTCACTATGAAATAAGAATAAATACTAAGCCCCCTAGCAGGGAGAATATCAATCATAGACATAGAATACCGTCTATTACCTGATTCCTTTTCGGAAGTTCCTTTACACCCTCCTGATATGTCCTGGTTATCTTTTCAGCTGATTCCTTTTCGGAAGTTCCTTTACACCCTCCAGATCTATCCTGGTTATCTTTTCAGCTGCTTCACCGATGGTGAAGAACACTGCTCTTCCTGTGTCATCTTCCACGAAAAAAATTCAAAAACAACCTGTATGACAATTGGTTATTAATGTCTGAGTAGAAGAAACCCGTGTGACTCATGATAATTGTTTATTGTTTATCTGTCAAAGCTTCCATCCAAAGAGAAAATCAAACGTAAAAAATAATTAAACAAAAACATACACTTGCTCCAAATCCGACATTGAATATGATTAAAAAATAATTGGTAATTTGGCTCGGCATACAAACCTTGTTTACAGTTCCCCGTCGCTTTCTGATTTTCCTACCGAACCATTGAAAGTGCGATTTGAAAGAAATCATGTAAATGTGGTGTAAGAAAATATCAACCCTACCGACCAATATGGAGCATTAGATCGTATTATTTTTATTAAAAATTAACAGCCACGAAATATAAGGGGTATAAGTTGTTTTTAGGCCAATCAGGAGCAAGAGTTTTGTTCACCGGCCAATGAGAGAGGAAGTTACCGCAACTCTCGACGTGGAATGAGAGATGGCGTGGGGTTTTTAGGTTATTGATATATTCTGAAAGTTGTTTGTCGGACTTGCCCATTGTTTTTGTAGTACTCCCATCGCAGTAGGACCTCATATATATTGTTCACACCGACGATTGTTGCAAATTTGTTCTAGACAGTGATTCCAAGGAAGTAAAGTTTTATAATCCATTTCCTCCTTCGTAGTTCCCTCTTACTTGTCTTAAACAACACTACACCCGAGGAATTAGTATCACTTTTTGGTCTCAACTGTCACAACACATAGGGGTCCCTCCTGCGTGCTTTCTCATCAGGATGGACGTACGGACAATCAACCCACTCGTGCTGATCGGCACGCGTACACCGTCTCACTTTAAAATCGTACATCCGGAATTCATCAGAGTAATAATCAGCACCGCCACTAGAACCAGTTATATCGGTTGTGTTTGTGTCGGTACCGTTTCGTTTGTTGTAACGGTTTAATGCTGTTAAAAGAACTTCAGATAATGGAGTAGAAGAGGAAGAAATGCCACTTACAGGGAGATGATGAGATAGGATCATCTGAGCCGTTGTTGGGTTATCGAGATGGTGAGACCAATTTTGAGGGATTTGAATGGTTGGGATTGTTTGATTTGTTGCTGCTGCTGCTTCTCTTAACATCATTGTTTTTGTTGGTAATGACTTGAGATGGTCCCTGCTTCGGTATATATAGTGTTTGGTCGTGAATGCTGGTGGTGCTTTGAGTTAACCATGGTTTGGAATGAAAATTGGTGGAGTTTGTATTTTTTAGTAGTACACGTAGTGGGATTTCAATGTGGCAAACATGCAGAGGAGAGTAGTATGTTGCTGCATTAATGGGGTGTTGACACGTACATGACAACACTAAATTGTTGACTACTAGAGGAAGCTAATATACCTATCGATGTATATAACACGGTTGATTTATTGATCGAAGCAAGTGAAAATGTGGGAGCTAAATTTGAAGGGAATGAAGAACAGGTTAGAACGGTGTTTGCAGGCATTGTAAACAAGCACAGCAAAATTGCAATTGAATACCAAAAGGAAAAAAACAGTCAGGGGAATGGAGAAATGGCAACACAACATGGAATATCACTGGGTGTAAAGAATTTGAATGGATCTTAAAATTTTCAATTGGAACATAAGGGGTCTGAATGCCATTGAAAAAAATTGATGCAATCAAAGATCAAATTCAGAGATTAAAACCAACTTGTGTTTTAATTCAGGATACAAAGATGATGAAAGTGAATGATTGGTTGATTAACCATATCTGGGGAAACAGCAACAACAAATGGAGGGAAATTCCATCAAGAGGTTTTTCAGGAGGATTAATAACCATATGGGTGTTGGACGGTGCCTACAATTCTAGAATAAGGGGTTGTTGAGAGTCCAATTTTATTTGGAACTCTAATAACCATGTTTGGATGGTGGCTAGTAGGTAGGTGGGAATAAAATCATGTGAAAAATATTGGTTGGTGGAAGAGTTCCATAGCTTTCCCTTTCACACTTATAAATTCATGCATTCAAACAAGGTAGGTCTTTGAGTCCTAGTTTGAAAACTAAGAAAGTCCAATTGTAGGCTAGTTCTAGATTGCAGGCTAAGGAAGTAGAACTCAATTTGGAGTTGGCACTTGGAGTCTTAGCTAACTAGTATAAATAGGCCATTAGAGAAAGTAAATGAACATCACCAAAAAATTCATCTTTCTCTCTTAAGGTTTATATGTATTCTCCCTTGTGATAATATATGAATCTCTTGTTCTTCCCGTGGATGTAGGAAACTTGCCGAACCACGTAAATTCTCATATCTTTTCTTCTTTAGTTTGTGTTCTTGGCAATATTATGGAGTACCGTTTGTAGCTGTGCAAATCGCTTCCGCAAGGTTTTAGCGCAACAATTGGTATCAGAGAAAGGTTACGCTCTTGGATACAGGTACTCAGATTTCAGTTGAAGTGAAGGTATTTTTTTTCTGAAGATTGCTTGAGGTAATACTAATCTCAAAGGTTCTGTTTTTTATCTTATTTGGTTGTTTGAGAACAATGGTTGACGGGGATAAACCAGTCGATCCGAACGATCATGAAGGAGAACATTCGGAGTCCACAAATAAAGATAAAGAAACAAAAAAAGAAATACTTCATTCACATAGATCACAAATGAAGGTTGAAAAGCTCACCGGAACCAATAACTTTGGTTTATGGAGAACGGATGTAATGGATGCTCTTGTTCATCTTGACCTAGAAGAAGCTCTAGAAGGTCGACCAGCGGAGATGTCTGGCAAGCAGTGGAACAAGATGAGTAAATTATGTCTTGGTTCGATTCGAGGGTGTTTAGCAACAGCAATAAGAGTTAATTATCAGCACGAGACTTCAGCTAAGGATCTCTGGGAAAAACTAGAGAAGGAATACCTTGTGAAAAACGTGGCTAATAGGATACATCTTAAGATAAATTTGTATCGCTATAACATGAAGAAGGGTGCCTCTCTAACCAAGAACCTAGATTCATATAATAAACTTCTTGCTGAGTTGGTTAACTATGATAAGAAGATCAACGACGAGGAACAAGCTTTGTGTCTGATAAACTCTCTTCCTGAAAGGTATGAACCCGTGATTAAAGCTTTAATGCACAGAAAGGATAAGGTGACATATGCCGAGGTCACTACATCATTGCGTAGTGAGGAATTCAGGAAGATGGACCGTGAAGACCTGTCAAGTGAAGCTAACAGTGACTTGCTTCTTGTAAGAGGTCGTTCAACAGACATGATAAAGAAGAATGGTAGTGATCGTGGCAAAGTTAAAGGGCGTTCAAATTCAAGAGCACGTCTGCAGAAGGATGAATGTGCATGGTGTCATGACTTTGGCCATTGGGCTAAGGACTGTACCAAGCGTAAGGTTCGAGAGAGGGACAACACCGAGGTGAACGTTGCTAAGGCAAGTGAAGATTCAAAGCTTCAGATTTCTCGCTAACTGTGATACCATCAACTTATATCATAACTGACGATACGTGGGTATTAGATTCTGGTGCTACTTATCATATTTGTCCTCATCGGGACTGGTTCTCAAACTTTGATGAGTTTGATGGAGAAGTGCGTATGGGGAATAATCACACCTGCAGGGTGATTGGGATTGGTAGTATTCGATTCAAGATGCATGATGGTATGGTTCAGGAGATGAAGGAAGTAAGGTTCGTGCATGCTGTGAAGAAGAATCTAATTTTGCTCGGAACTTTGGAATCTATGGGCTACAAGTTAGTCGCTGAAAATAGCATTCTAAAGGTCATCTATGGATCGTTGGTAATCATGAAGGGCACAAGGCATCATAACTTGTACTACTTAACTGGGAGTACAATAACGGGAGATGTGTCTATTTCAGAACACATCGAGACTGCAGCTATGAAGACCACGAAGTTATGGCATATGCGACTTGCACATCCTGGTGATAAGTCGTTACATTCTTTTATTCTTAAAGAATTATTGAAAGGTGCTATTGCCTGCAAATTAGAGTTTTGTGAACATTGTGTGAAAGGAAAGAAGAAAAGAACAAGCTTTGGCACAACAATCCACAACACTAGTGGAGTTCTTGGTTATGTTCACTCAGATGTTTGGGGTCCCTCCAAGAATGCATCATTGGGAGGGAAACATTGGTTCGTGTATTTTATTGATGACTATTCTAGGCGCGTATGGGTGTACACCATGAGGCATAAGAATGAAGTCCTAGAAGTCTTTGTGAGGTGAAAAAAGGCAACTGAGAATCAAACTGGCAGAAAGATCAAGGTACTACGTTCGGACAATGGTGGAGAGTACAAAAGTGATCCATTCTTGCAAGTATGTCAGGATGAGGGAATACAAAGACACTTCACAGTTAAGAAGATACCACAACAAAATGGGGTATCTGAACGCATGAATCGTACTTTGCTGGTGAAGGTACGATGTATGTTATCTAATGATGGATTAGGTAAAGCATTTTGGGCTGAGGAAGTTACATATGCGTGCTTCCTCATTAATAGGTTTCCATCAGCTGCATTAGAAGGTAAAACTCCGATGGAGAAGTGGTATGGTAAACCAGCTTATGATTATGACTCAATTCATATCTTTGGTTGCCTACACTTGGTATCATGTTAGTGAAAACAAGCTTGATAGGAAATCTTTGTTAAAGGGATCTTTATGGGTATGAAGAAAGGATTTAAAGGGTTCAAAATTTGGAATCCAGTTGAGAAGAAGATAGTCATGAGTAGAGACGTTACATTTGATGAAGCGTCTATGGTGAAGTATTGGGGTTCTCGGCAGGTGGAGAACATAAGCACCAGTACCAGTGAACCTTTTCATCAGGTGGAGATTGATGCAACTCCACTAATTCCAGCTAAGTATGTATCTATTACGAATACTTCCGAATGCGTGGCGTCTAAAAGGGAGGAAAATACTGAAGTTCCAAATGATAGTGACGATGTTAATGAAGAGGAACGTGAAGAAGTGGAAGATACAGAATCTACGGCCACTGAGACCATAACAAATAGCAAACCGAGAAGAAAAACCAGGAAATCTGGTTGGATGGATGATTTTATATCTTATGTATCACCAGTTATTGAAGAAGGCATTCCAAATACCTATTTTGAATCTATACACAGTGTAGAGCGTCAAGAATGGGAAGCTGCTATGCAGGATGAGATGGAGTCTCTTTACAAGAATGGCACATGGGCATATGCTAAGAAAGAAGGATCTCAGGTGAATCAAGTACGCTACAAGGCAAGGTTAGTTGCGAAAGGTTATGCCCAAAGAGAAGGGATTGACTACAATGAAGTGTTATCTCCAGTTGTGAAACACTCATCAATCCGAATTTTGTTGGCCTTGGAAGCACAATATGATTTAGACCTAGTTCATCTAGATGTCAATACGGCGTTCTTACATGGTGATCTAGAAGAGGAGATCTATATGACTCAGCCGAGTGGGTTCAAAGTTTCTGGAAAAGAAGATTGTGTATGCAACCTGAAAAAATCGTTATATGGGCTGAAGCAGTCTCCAAGACAGTGGTACAAGCGATTTGATCAGTTTATGATTGGCCAGACATACACAAGAAGTCACTATGACCATTGTGTATACTTCAAGAAGCTACGTGATGGGTCTTTCATATATTTTCTCTTATATGTCGATGATATGCTGATAGCATCGAATAACAAGAAAGATATTGATAATTTGAAGCGAGAATTGTCAACGAGTTCGATATGAAAGATCTAGGAGAAGCTAAGAAGATTCTGCATGGAGATTCAACGTGACAGAGAAAAGGGTAAAGTTTGTTTGTCTCAGAAGGCATACTTGAAGAAAGTGTTACAGAAATTTGGTATCTGCGAAGGAACTAAATCTGTAAGTAATCCCCTTGATCCTCATTTTAAGTTGAGTTCTGATATGTCTCCTACTACTGAAGAAGAGCATGAGTATATTTCCCAAGTCCCATATACTAGTGATATTGGTAGCTTGATGTATGCGATGGTATGTACAAGGATGGATATTTCACATGCAGTAAGTATGATCAGCCGTTATATGCATAATCCTGGTAAAGGACATTGGAAAGATTTGAAATGGATTTTGAAGTATCTTTATGGTACTATTAATGTTGGCTTGGAGTTTGTGAATGAAGATGGGAACAATCAGCTGTGTGAAAAATATTGGTTGGTGGAAGAGTTCCATAGCTTTCCCTTTCACACTTATAAATTCATGCATTCAAACAAGGTAGGTCTTTGAGTCCTAGTTTGAAAACTAAGAAAGTCCAATTGTAGGCTAGTTCTAGATTGTAGGCTATGGAAGTAGGACTCAATTTGGAGTTGGCACTTGAAGGCTTAGCTAATTAGTATAAATAGGCCATTAGAGAAAGCAAATGAACATCACCAAAAAATTCATCTTTCTCTCTTAAGGTTTATATGTATTCTCCCTTGTGATAGTATATGAATCTCTTGTTCTTCCCGTGGATGTAGGCAACTTTCCGAACCACGTAATTTCTCATATCTTTTCTTCTTTAGTTTGTGTTCTTGGCAATATTCTGGAGTACCGTTTGTAGCTGTGCAAATCGCTTCCGCAAGGTTTTAACGCAACAATGGGATGATTCCCAATTGATATGTACAGATGAATTGATAGGGCCTAACTCTCTATCTCAAAAGTTTACATGTAAAAGTGACAACTTTGAATGGAGCTTATCAAATGTATACTCACCTTGGGACTATGATGAAAGGCTTGAATTCTGGATAGAGATGGAAGATTGAACTGGTTGGGCATCTGATTCTTGGTGTTTAGCTGGAGATTGGAACGCAACAAGAAGAGCTGCTGAAAGAAACAAAGCTAGAGGCAGAACAAGAAGTATGAGATTTTTCAATGAGTTCATGGAACAACATGAACTAATTGATTTTCCACTGGATGGAGGAAAGTACACTTGGACAAATATGCAACCGCAACCTCTCTTATGAAGACTTGACAGAATACTGGTATCCAATTCATTGGCAGGTAAATTCCCTCATCTAACTCAACATTTATTATAAAGATCACTGTCAGATCATAATCCAATCATGCTCACAACTGCTGGCATTATTAGGCAAAAACCACCTTATAAGTTTGAAGATTTTTGGTTACTTAACAAAGATTTCCTGACAAATTTACAATTATGGTGGTCTGCAATGAGTTTTACTGGCACTCCAAGCTATGTTATGTCAAAAAATCTACAAAATTTGAAATTCATTTTGAAGAGATGGAGCAAAGAAACTTATGGAGGCATTCAAACATTGAAGAAGGATTTAAATGAGAAGTTAGATGCTCTTAACCTGTTGGAAGAAAATGGCCTTCTTCAACAACAAGATTTTACAACTAGAGTGGAATGCAAACTAAAACTGAAGCAAATAAGTGCATACAAACTAAAACTGAAGCAAATAAGTGCAGGCAATCAAAGAAAGTTGATGTCTAGGGCTAAGGCCAAGCATTTCCAAGAGGGAGATAACAACACCAAATATTTTCATTGCTTGGAAAATGGAAGGAGAAGAAGAAACACTGTCCACAAGCTTGTAATTGATGGACAAGATAATTTTTGTCAGCAAGACATCAGAAAAGAATTTACAGATCATTTCACCAAGCTTTTTCAAGAAGAGTATCCTATACGACCTCAGTTGGATAGCAATTAATTCACAAAAATATCCACATAAGATAAAATCTGGCTTGAAAGATTAATTGAAGAAGATGAGGTCAAGACCACAATTATGCATTTCAAGAACAATAAATCTCCAGGACCAGATGGGTATCCGATGGAATTTTTCAAGGCAGCTTGGGAAATAATAAAATCAGATCTGATGGAAGCAATTCATGAGTTCTACTATGAAGAAAAAATGACATGGAGAACTAACTGCTCGTTCATATCCTTAATACCAAAGCAAGAAGAATCCAACACCCCGAAAGATTTCAGACCAATCAGTTTGGTGGGGAGTTTGTATAAAATAGTGTCAAAGATATTAGCTGAGAGATTCAAGACTGTTTTGCCAAAGTTAATCTCAGATAGTCAAGGTGCTTTCATCAAGGACAGACAAATTTTAGATGGTATTCTAATAGCAGGGGAGTTGATTGATTCGAGATTGAAAAGCAAAAAACCAGGACTCTTATGCAAGATGGATATTCAAAAAAGCGTTTGATAACATAAGTTGGCATACGGTAGACCATGTATTACATCTTTCTAGGTTTGGAGATAAATGGAGAAAATGGATATGTTGGTGCATTACTACAGCTCAACACTCTCTACTTATAAATGGAACATCCACTGAAATATTCAGTCCACAAAAAGTATTGAGACAAGGAGACCCTTTGTCTCCTTTTTTGTTTATGAACAGTAAATTGAAGTTGCAAAATTTGACTTCTCGAATTTTCCCTTTATTCTATTTTTCTCATTCAACCCCTACATAAATAGATGAGGGTACATAAGTAATTTAACGGAATTAAATTTCCAAACGAGATTTTTTTTTTTGCTAATCAACTTACCTAATGAAAATACAGTTTATAACCCTGTTCTATATCATATGATCAAGATCAAAATCAGAAGCTTAAAAAAAAAAATCAAAATCAACAACTATATGATCTTTATGGTTGAAAAATTCCATAAGTACCCTTACAGGTATCGATCATATTCTATAGTTACATCAGCAAAATAAAATATCCTCTGCATCCTTACGATTTGTTGATCCAAACTTAGCAATTAGAATGAAATTGGTTACATTAAATCAGAGTAAAATTGAAATTATTGTGTTTCTACAATCAATTAAAAGATAATGAAGAATTTGAGAGAACAATAGCAACCATTAACAGCGGCTGCTAAAAAAAAATAAGAAAAAAAGTAACAACAACGATAGGAGAAGATGCTAAAGATAAAACCGCCACCCACTAAACCATAATTAACCTCTCTCTACTGGCGATTTCTCCGCCACCCACTAAACCTCCTTCACGTTACCAGTAACCTCCTCCAAACACCGTAAAAAAGCCAGTAAACACCGCCGTCGTTGGTGATGATCTTCAAATAAACACCATTAATCCATTGTCATGCCTATCTAATCAACACCCCTCTTAGATCTATTATCTCCAGTGACTAAAACACCATTTATATGTAATTTCAGATACTGTTTATTCATTCAAAGACACTTAAAATATGGTTCTCAAAGACTCCAAGACTCATAGCCACTTCTAAAAACTTTTGCTTCTGAATTCCTAATCAGTTTTCGGTCAACAATCTCTAAGAATTTCCTAAGATTCTTGTTGATATGCTTTCAATCGCTTCCGTGATGCCTGTTATAAGATCCCTTTGTCTCTAAGATTCTCAAGTCTCTTGAAATCGTATTATCAGCGTTTCTCATCCTGAGATTCCTAGGGTTTCATAAGTTTTCAGTTCAAAGTCTACAATTTTACAATTTCTGGAACTTTCTTCCTCTTCGAATTTATCTACTTCCAATTTGGATTTTAATTAATCCCTAAGATTTTAATTTTGATTCTTTATTTTCTATTTCTATATTTTCCTGATTCAATTTCAATTGAGATTGCTCTTAGTATTTCAATTTTGTAATTGATTTTTTTCTCTCTTTTGTTTTTTCTTCTGAACTCTTGTTAACATTTTCATGTTATTCATTAATCTTTGTAAAAGACGTTTAAGTATTCTCTCAAAGCTAATGGGTACTGGTCTGATTACAGGTACCATTCGATATAACTGGAAAAAGAGGAAAATTTTGAGAAAGTCAAGGAATCATGAAGTGAGGCAATTTGAAATTGAAGAAGAGCTAAACATCCTCTAAAGACTCGGTACAGACACAGAAGAGAACGAAAGCTCCAAGAAATTATCAGAACAAGGAGCTGAGGTTAGGATGATGGAACTAGGGGAATTTTTAGCCAAAAAGGTAAGCCTAAACCTGTTTCAAGTGCAAAATAAGATAGATACTTACAAGAATAAGAGAAAATTGAGATATCCCCTTGATAAATGTATAAACATAACCATATATGTTGATGTCAAATTATTAAGGGGGTGTGTGAAAATTCCTACTGTTGATGTGCAATCTGTTTTAGATGATGTGCAATTTGCTTTTCTTGATGTGAAATTAATTTGCGTTGGTGTGCTTTTCACACATATTGCTAAGCATCTTGACATAGTTGGTATGAAACTTAGAAACATGATTAGGAAAAAACAGAAACATTTAGGGACTGTGACATATGTTCAAACTTTTTTCTGGCAATTTATTATTACAATTGCTTGGAATTGCCAAGGACTAGGAAATGTAGAAACTACAAATATCCTAAAAGATCTGCTAGATAAACATAACCCTGATATTTTATTTTTATCTCAAACTAAACAACAACATAAGGAAATGAAGAATATAATGAGAACTGTGAATGTTTAAAATTACTATCTAGTTCCTCCTAGAGGTACTGCAGGGGGATTGTGCTTGATTTGGAAAAATCACATGCAAATAACAATCATAGATTATGACTATAATTACATAAATGTAAATGTTCATATAAACAATAGTGATAATTCCTGGATTCTAACTTTTTTTTATGGTAGTTCATACACTCATCTTAAATTAGATTCTTGGGATATCATAAGAAATATGGAAAATGTTGTAGATAAACCTTGGATTGTTCTAGGAGACTGCAATGTTGTTCTACATGAACAAGAGAAAAAAGGGAAATTCCCTTTTAAACAAAATGAAGCCGACACTTTTAATGATTTAATTCAAAATACAGGCTTGATGGATCTAGGCTTTGTTGGGTATATTTTCACATGGAACAATAGAAGACAAGATGGTAATTTTATAGAACAGAGACTTGATAGGGCTCTAGTAAATGATAGATGGAATATAAAATTTCCAAACTCTACCTTAAGACATCTAGGCCCCTTGACTTCTGACCATGTCCCAATTTGTCTAAGTACTCATAATACCTGGAATGATGGTGCTACACCATTCAAGTATTTTGGAGAATGGATGAAGCATGAACAGTGTGCTGTCTTAATCCAAGAATGTTGGGAAACAGACATTAGAGGATCTCCAGCTTACTCTTTTGTGAGTAAACTAAAAACTGTTAAATATACCTTGAGACTATGGAACAAAAGTACCTTTGGTCACATAGGAACAAATATTGAAAACATTAAAAAGGATCTAGAAAGAACAAACAGTAGAAGTTTTTATGATGCCAAAGCTTCTGACCTAGAAAATTTAAACAAAGAACTAACCAAATGGTATGCAATTAAAGAAAAATTTTGGAAGGACAAAAGTAGAGATCAAAACCTAATGTTGGGGGACAGAAATACTAAGTATTTCCATAGTAAGGCAAAATAAAGATTTAGAAGAAATCTAATAGAAACTATAATGAATAAGGATGGAATATGCTTAAACACTAGAAAAGAAATTGTTGACTGTATCACTGAGCATTTTAGGAATATTGCTACTAATGTTCATCCTTTTGTGGATAGAAAAATGATAGATCTAATCCCTCACTGTGTTAATGAATGTGATAATAACATGCTTTGTTTATTACCGACTGAAACGGAAATAAAAAATGTCCTCTTTGCCATGGAACCTGACAAAAGCCCAAGTCCAAATGGTTTTCCGCCTAGCTTCTTTCAACAGAACTGGGGAATGGTAGGAAATGATCTAATCCAAATGATACAAAAAAATTTAGAACTGGTTTTCTAGCTAAAGAATTAAACACTTCTTTTATCTCTTTAATTCCTAAAACCATAAACCCTATCACCCCTGCGGAATTCAGACCGATAGCTTTGAGTAATACTACTTATAAAATAATAGCAAAGCTTATGGCAAATAGAATGAAATTATTACTTGATAAGATCATAAGTCCTTACCAATCGGCTTTTATACCTGGTAGGCAAATTGCGGACAATGTAACTATAGCTCACGAGATAATACACAAAATGAGAAAATCTAGAAGTAAGAATGGCCTGATGGGTCTAAAGATAGACATGTCAAAAGCTTTCGACAGAGTCGAATGGAATTTTCTAATAGAAATTATGAAAAACTGGGTTTTAAGGAAGCTTGGTGTAATATGGTTTTCCAATGTATTTCTACGACTTCTCTTTCTGTTCTCCTTAATGGGTCTCCAACTGATTTTTTAAACCTACAAGAGGATTAAGATAGGAGATCCGTTATCTCCTATCTTTTTTGTTTTGCATGGAAGCTATGTCTAGAACCATTTTAAATTCTGAAGAGAATGGCGACATAAAAGGAATTAAAATTTCTAGATATGCGCCATCTGTGAGTCATCTTCTTTTCGCTGATGATTGCATCATCTTTTGCAAAGATGATATAAAAACTTGTCACAAACTGGTGTCTCTTTTTAAAGATTTTGGAAAAAATTCTGGTCAACTGATAAACCTTAGTAAATCAGGAGTTTTCTTTAGTCCTAAGACTGAACCTGATAAGATAAGTAGAGTCAAACAAATTCTATGGGTAAACTCTATCCCTCTAAATGATAGATATTTAGGAGCTCCACTTTTCACTAACAGATCAAAAGTTAAAAGCTTTGAACCATTAATCAAAATCATGACTAAACGGTTAAAAGGTTGGAATGGAAACAAAGTTAACAGTCTTGGAGAATGTTTTGTTAAGAATGTAACTTCCTCTCTTGCTTTGTATCAAATGAATTGTTTTAAACTCCCTAAGAAAATCTGTAAAAAGCTCACTAACCTTCAAAGAGATTATTGGTGGGGAAAGGATGAAAACGGGAAGAATAAAAATGGTAAAAAAGGTGTTTATTTACAAGCTTGGGAGTCTTTTAGCAAATCTGTAGAGGATGGAGGTTTAGGTAAACAAAACATAGAAAAGTTTAATTTAGCAATGATATCTAAGATGGGGTGGAGACTGAAAGAAAAGCCAAACTCTTTAGGGGCAAAATTTTTAAAGGAAAAATATTATCCTGATTGCGATATTCTTCATACAAATCCTAAACCAAAAGATGGGGACAGTTGGGTATGAAAAGGGATTTTAACTGGAGTTGAACAAGTTAAGAAAAATTGTAGATGGGAAACTTATTGATATTTGGGAGGACCAATGGATTCCGGATACAATTGCTCCACTTCAAAAACTAACTACAAGTACTGAGAATTTGAAAAAGGTATGTCATCTCCTCACAACAAACAAATATTGGGATGAACATAAGCTACAAATATGTTTTGATGGAAACACAGTTAATAAAATTCTGAATATAGCTATACCTGGAACTGATTTAGAAGATGTTGCCCACTGGAACTTAGAAAGAAAAGGTAATTTCACTGTTAAATCCTTATATAATACAATAAATAGAAGTAGTGATTGGGGTAGAATATGGAGATTAAAAGTAACTCCATCTATAAATATTTTCTCCTGGAAAGCGGCGCAGACAATTCTATCCACAGGTATGAGAGTAGCTGCAATTCTTCCTAACATTAATACTAAATGCAATTTATGTAATGAGAATGAGGAATCCCTATCTCATCTCTTTCTCAAGTGCAATTTTGCAATTCAGGTATGGATGCACTTAAACTTTGATATAAATTATGTGACTAATGGAAAAAATTGCTTTCATGAATGGTTAAATGATTGGTTTCATGAAAAAAAACAAAGGCGGAGGGATAATAGAATGGCCTGAATTGTGTAGTATAGTTACTTGGCATATATGGAAAGCGAGATGTGAAATCACTTTCCAAAAAAAGATTCAAAATAGTGCTTCCACATCAAGAAAGATAGTGCAGTTTATCAATAATACAATGATAGTTAACATGCATGGCTACAATATTATGCAAACTCTTTTCTATAATCCTATGCATGATGAAGATCGAAAAATTCGGAATATCGAACCTGAAAAACATGTAACATATCTAAGTATGAGAATTTCCATAGCACTAACTATGCATATTCCAATAATTCAATCTGGAATTGGCCTAACTCTTATGGATTTTTCAGGTAATACAATTGAGGCAAGAGGATTCTTTGAGGACTGTACAACTAGAGAACAATTAGAAGAGAAAGGTGCTGAAGCTGCCTTTCGATGGGCAACTAAATGGAGCGGCTACAATATCACCTTCCAAAGTGACTCGGAACCTACTCTAAAGCTGCTAATGGGAAGATATGCAAAGGCTAGACAACAACGTTATACGATTAGTGAAGACTTTGAAGCAAACATAAAATTCTGTATCAACTTCAAGGCTACTGCGTTTATTTTAATTTCTAGATTTAGTATTAGAAAGGAAGCAAACATAGCGACATTTTGTAACTTAAATGCCATTCAAAATATGTGGACATGTGATGGACTTACAACTATGTTGAATTATCTTTATATTGAAAACTGTCGTAACCTTGTAATTGCAATGGATTCTCGTGTTAATGAGAATCATAGTTATCAATCTATTATATGAGGATTCTGTCCTCTTTTCGGGAAAAAAAAATGCTAAAGATAAGGCTTTGGTCCTTACACTGAAAGTCATTTAGATCACGAACACATTATTTTCTCTACCTGTTGAACACGCGTGTAAGGCCAGGGTGTGATTCTATACATTGATGGCTGACTTAATTAACGTACTCACATTTTATAGATCATTTGGCAGCCATCGATATAAGCACGTGCGTATGCACGTGCCAAACCCCTTGTATAAGACAAATATAAGAGATTTTAGATGATTTTAGTGATATTAGGGGGGTTAGAGCAAGAGTTAGTCAAATATAAGGCCTTCGACCCCCTAACAAAGATACATAGTGAGCAACAAGATAGTGGTTAATACGTCTCAAACCAGCAGAAAATTTGATTAACATGCTTTATGGTGCTGGAGTATAAATTGATATTTGATAAGCTGAAACAAGAGAATCAACATGCATCTTCGTAGGGAATATAAATCAAACTAAGACAAAAGATTCCTGGAAAATTATATGGTTATCGAAAAATTATAAGAATGTGTATGTCCACGTTAAATAACAGTATTACCTTATTCTTGTTATAAAACTCATATCTTCAAAGTTTTTTTATAAATTCTATCTCAGGTATATATCATGGGTTTTCATCAAAGAAATCCTAGGGTTTGGGTCATTGGTTATGGAGGGACATGGTTTGAGTCTTTGAATATTGACGGACTGGGTTGAATCGGTCAACCCAGTTGATATCAAAAATACTTTTTAACCCTCAAACTTAACTCAACCACACCATAAAATGGGTATAGTAAAAATCCATACCCATTCATTAGAATCCGAATCGTAATCCATACCCAGTAAAAATCTTCGTTATATCTCGCACTCCCTGTTTTCTTCTCCCTCTCACTGACTGAACTCAAACTTTTCTAGTAGAGGAGAATCGCAGTAGAAATGGACGGTAGTCCTCTAGGTGAGTGAAAATTAGTTTTGTTCTCCCACTTCTGATTATGTATCTATGCAGCGTGTGTCGATTTTCATGTCGATGTAGTTAGGTTTTTTTGATGGTAACCTTAGTTTGGGTTTCACACAGTATGGGCGGAGTTTATTAATTAGGGTTTTCTAGTAGAAATGAATTAGGGTAAGTGTGATAATGTGAAAAAGATAGTTTGAAGATTTATTTTTATGCCTAATATGAATCCATTCTAGAGTTAAAGAATCCAGAGTGTAATGTGTTTTAAATTGGATAAGAAGAAAAATAACGAATGGGTGAATTAGATAGAAGATTGTGCTATTATATGGTTTTGAGCCAGTTGTTGAAGGTTTAATTTGAGTTTTGTACCATGATTTTTGGCTGATGTGCAGGTTGAAAATTGAAAATTGATTAACCTTAGAATTTACTGATAATTAACAGAGAAGTAGCATATTTTTGCTCTAATTCTTTCCATTGGATAAGCTTAGAGAACATGTTGTTGATTTTAGAAGCCCGTTTTGGTTATTGATTTGATGTTTTTGTATCCGGTAAGTGTAGGAGGCCAATTGTATCCAAATGCAGCAGGGTTTAGACACCGGGAAAACGATGGGTCTGGTCGCACTAGCATGTCCAATACTCCTACAACCAAAGTCATATCAAGCATACAAACAGATGCCCGGGCTGAGGATGGGTTGTGTATTTTGGAAAACACATCCATACCCATTGTGCCAACCTGTGAACAAGGAGAATAATTTCCATATTATGGCAACCTCTGTACTGGGGCTACTTTGGTTGAAAACATGGAGTTTTTTAAGAGTCTGGCGCTTAGACCAAATGCCAAGGAAAAGATGATCCAATGTATATAAATGAATGAATGTTCGGTTTTGTTAATTTTATTGAAATAGATGATTCGTTCTGGTTATATTTACGATTGAATTGTGTCGTGTCATTTCAGGGGCGGATCAAGATAACGTAACTACCACACCAGAGACTGCAGGCTGTCTAACCCACCAGGCCCCGGGAAAAACAGGTACAAGTATTGTACATATTTTTGGTTTTATATATATGTGAGTCGTGAAAACAAATGAACCTAAGCATATACCCTCTCCACTAACTTCGCAATCATTTGTAATAGTTATTCTTAATTTTTGGCTAATCGATCGTTTAGGGTTAACAATGCCTAAGAAGGATACTTCGGTCCGTCCCACGAGGAAAAAACTTCTACCGGTGAAGTTGGGACTGGGGACTCGTTTAAACCTCCGTTCAGATACAGCTATTCGGAAACAAAGATCTGGGGAGATGGAAAGTGTGTATTGAAGTGTGGACCTTATTTTGTTGGTTAATTGCTTAACCCGTTTGCTGACAAGGTGAATTGCGCATGTGCCAAGGACAAGGCTGTGGACCTAAATTTTAAAGATCAACTGACTAAAGTACATGCCTCGTATGCTACGGAAGAGGAAAAGTTGAAATGGAAAAAAACGGAAAACGAGGAATCATGGAAGGGGGGGACAACACTTCTACGGGTACTTAATAACCTTAAGTGAATACATTTCAGTAACTAGTGGTTTACATTGCTACCTTACTCGTATGACCATATATAATAGGCCTAGATGCAGAACAAGTGGCTGCTTCAGAGGTGAAAGGATTAAGGCCAAAAAAAAAAATTATTGCACTTGAAACAGGTAGGGCACCATATCTTGCATTTTCAAATTTTTTATTTACGGAGTTTCCTAAGTTGTACTGGTACTATATTAACAGGTATAGGGTTGTACTAAATTAGGGCACGTTATGTATCATATATGTACGTATCTAAAAACAGTTAAATAATTGAGGTACTTCAGTCAGTAACAATACAATTTTTGTTTTTCCTTGATTCTATTTTTTTTTATTGTCTCGACGTTTATTAATCATGCATTAGGTGCACCTAAAACAGCAAAGAGTAAGGCTGCGGTTAAAAAACCCATACAAAGAACCTCAACTAGGAGAAATCAATCACAAAAGAATCTGGGATCCTCACCACAATTACCAATCGATACTGAGGGTAAGTTCATTCAATGTATATTTTCGCATAACCCATTTCAGATTTAGGTTACATCACACACGGTTTTATCTCAAACAGGGCCATTACCATATGCAATGTATGTAACCACCAATTTGGGACCTAGCGGAGAATTCATTGGGGAAAAAAAAACGTACCGAATATGGGAGGCAGCGTCTTAGACGCCGGAATTATTACTAGCCATCCATACATTTAATTCACTTTGGTATTTTCTTAACATACTACTTCTTGGTTTCAGTGTGAATCCAACTATCCACCGGATTATTATGTTGCCAACGGGACGCTTTTCAGGTGTACATAGATGCGTCGATTTTTTGGAAAGCCTATTTTTTTGGAAATATCAGGAAACTGATTAATGTATTAACCTCATTTTTTGGGACCTACCTAAATGTTAGCTAAACTGTTGCTATGGGTATATATACTAACGTCTACAGATATGGGAAAAGGGGATTACAAAACAGGTGTAGGCCGTTAGACGGCTGTTAGAATTACAATGATAGTTTTACTTTGGGAATGGAAATATGTAATCGCACTTCATGTAAGCGCACTTTAATACAATGTCTGCCTGGTCAGATGAATGTTTAAGTACAAAACCTTTGCTAGTTAAAGAAGTTTAATGATGTATCAAGATAGTTGAATCGTTTCTGTTTCAAAGATTTATATTGAGGTGAAACATCAAAAAAGCAATTGTTGAGGTCTTCGCAACACTTCACAAACTTTTCATATTTTTTTATTTGCACAATTTTTTCTCATTGCACATTTCCAAAATGTAATCTTTAATTAAAAAAGTCTGGACTCTGAATTATTCTAGTGTATTTTCAGTAGAAGCATGGTCAATATTTGTGGCGACAAACTACATAAATGAAGAACGTTATGTACACGGCGACACACTTAATGCAAACAAAATTTCACCACCTCTTAAATGCGAATATTAAGAAATACTATGTATATACCGGAACCGCAATCTTGAATAGCAACATTGTCTTTTTTAGTTCATCATTCGAAATTCATGAAGCATTGGTTGCCGCAAACCATATACAAATTTCTCTTAATATGCTAGGGAATAATATGATGTGGTTTTCTTTAGTGTTTACTGAAAAAACACGACCGATTGTTGGTAAGGTTTTTAAAACTGGAGAAGGACAATCGCCAATCCACTAAAGTCATTTTTTACTGAAAGATTGGACAGCCGGTCTTGGGATGGACCAACAAAAATTATTGGGCAGAAACTAATAATCCCGTATAAAGTAAATAGGGTACCTATGGAAAAATGTACAATAAAATAAATTGGGTAAAGACATTTAAAGGGTCGCATAAAATTATTAGTTATGATGTTCTGATGACAATACAAGTTACAATTGATACCTGATTCATACGGTTGTGTAACTTCAAATGGAATATTCAGGTAATGTTAAAAAGAGTTTAGAACATTTTTTGGTTTAATAAGAGTCAATCCCGGTTAAATTAAGCCATATTGTTCTTACTTGTTTAGAGCATTAAATTGCACTATAAGAGTCCTTTTTTTTTCTGTTTGAGCATGTGTTTGAAGACCAACAACGATGCGGGAAAATTTGGGAGAAACTTTTATTCTAACGACATATGGCAAACTAGAAATGGATATTTCTCTGCATCAACGATTACTTTAACTTATATACTTACTTTCTCGTCGAAGTTTAGTCGAACACGGGTACCTTATTCTTGGACTACAAACGTTTTTAACATGTACTATGTTGGACGGTCATATAAATTTTACTAGGTAGGACAGCCTGTCGCTACTATTAAAAATAATGGGACCTTTTTATGAAAATACCTAAAAAGTTTTGTTGGGTTACTCTATTACAGGGTCGTATAATTTTTACTAGATACGCCATTGATCGGTAGTATAAAAATTAGTGGGTGGGTTGTTTTACTTTCTTATGCTGGAGTATATCGCGTTACGTGTTAACCGTGAACTCGTTGTTGCTGGGGGTAGCTTCAGATATTCTCGGTACTGTTTTTATTATGAGATTCTATCATAATAGGAGAACGACTATAGTGTTGTTGTAATAGGAAGAAAATTAAATCTGTAACAGTGTACGACTAATGCACACTATTAACAATACAAGTCTATCTCGGTAAGAAAGTATCCCAATCGTCTAGTTAAATGGAAATACTACAGGCTTGGTTCAATGATTTTCCAACATGTAAGAAAAAATCAATTGACGATGTAACCACAGTATCAATGGGTTAGCATCATATGGTAAACCGTAATAACATACTCTCAAATAAAATGGAAAATTTCATACTAGAATGAAGACTGGATTTGTCCAGAGATAAAATGCACCAAATGCAAGGTGATAAAATGTCATGTACCAAACAATCACTCGAAAACGCAGTTCACAAGGCCTGTGATATCACTGGAAACGTCCCATATTATAACGAAAAAACTTGCATTTGGGGAGACCAGCCCACGAATACCATCTGCGCAGGCGCTTAGAATGAGGCAGGGGGGAGAAGATGCATCACTGAAATATAATACATTTATTTAGTTATAGGCAATGACTGCATTTAGTATTAATTTTAACTAAGATTTAAACAGGGATGGCTGATGGGCATGTCCCCTGGTGCCTCCACCAAAAACAAGAGTTACATTCATACAACATGAACAGTGTTACGTGACTAGGCGCCACTAATTATACAACAAAAAGTAAACTAACGTATATGGGGATAACTACATGCAACCACAAATACTAAGTGCGGGTAGGACGAGGAACGGAAGGTGTGTCACATGACCTCTTGTTATGACCCATCTCTCGACATTTACTGCACCTTACTGTAACTCTCACAACACTTTGAGACTCGATCCTACCATTATCAACTAGTTCTTCAAAGACGGTCTGATTCCCTCCTTTAATAAACATAATACTAACTGGATCAATGTTCTCTTTGACACTCATCTATAGAAAACAGAACAGACAATAATGAACATAATATAAACAGGAATCAATTGAACGTATAAACTTGAGGCCGATCGCAACCATGATTGCAGTGTGTGTCTGTGAGGTTTTCTACACATCACCAATTTTTCATTCATAATTCTTACTTGCGCACATTCCAATACAAAGTTTATCTGCATTTGGTTAATCTATTTTTAACTTACATCACAAACAAAAATCCAATTGCAACAGATTTCTTAAAAATGTCTAAAAATTAACATATGATTTGAAATATAAGATATGTGGTACTTACTGTGAAGGTAGCTGATGTGTTTCGTTGTACACAATGAAACAGCTGAAACCTTATTCATTATCAGTGTCTTTCATATCGAGGTATCAACCAAACTTACAACATCCAGCATATATCAAAATGTCAGAAAAACGGGTATCCGGCTTTTCAGATCATTATCATCGCCAGCAGTCAACACTTCTCCTACAATGTCAGACCCCTTATTCATGTCTGAACCTTTTCTCATTTACCATTTACCAAATTATCTATCGACAGTGTGGTATTGGGTTTCTGATGGTGCCTTGCACCCATCTACCGAGAGTTGCATTTATGTTTCAGAGGTCTCCATAGGTAGTTTTGCATCCATTTGCAATTAAAAAAGAAAATTTCTTAAAACAGGGTGAAGCCATAAACTGATTGTTTCTAATTTTATAAAACTTCAATAAAACAGAGAAATTTAACCTGAAGTAGGGTCCCTTTATCCATCTTGGATAGAATTCCAACAATAACGTCAGGGCATGATGCACTATCTTCAACGTAGTTAAAATATGACATATTAAAAATTCAAGGTTGATTAGATCTGGAGTTTTAAAACGTCTATATGCCAAAAGTCATAAGAGAATAGAAAAATGATATACCAAGTAAAAGATTATTGTTAAGATATCCAGAACGGCAAGAAGTGGCGAGATCACGCATCGGAATCCCAGCATCTACAAGTGCCAAGGTGCCAGCATTTATGCAAGCTGACCTTGTTCCTACAAGAAATGAAAACCATAAACTCCGTTCAATATCAAAACTATATCACAGATGTGAATGCATAAAACTTAAATACAAGACAAAATAACAACAGCAATTGTCACGGGAGATGTGATTCCGTGCCTATACAAACAAGCAAGTGTACAATTGAGCTGTAATGGACAATTTCACAGGTACAATTGATAGCAGTTAATTTTCAAACTAATAACCAGAAAACAACCATACAAATTACATGCGGTTTTTAGATGTTTGATTGCACTTC
The DNA here is from genome assembly GCA_023529315.1 of Papaver bracteatum. Classification (NCBI taxonomy): domain Eukaryota; kingdom Viridiplantae; phylum Streptophyta; class Magnoliopsida; order Ranunculales; family Papaveraceae; genus Papaver; species Papaver bracteatum. The sequence goes on from JAJJWX010001025.1 coordinate 40,963, forward strand.
CAAAGCTTAGCAGTATGCACATTCAGATAATTATACAATAAACGAAACAATAAACATGGAACTTATTAAAAATATGAAATGGGTTTCAACACTAACTGGAAATGTTAAATTGGCAGCAGGGAAGGAGGGATTTCATTATCGCTTCGATTGACATTGCAAACATTATAAAAATATTCAAATCAATATCATGGAACATAAGAAAATCGAAGTTCTACATGCAGTGAATCAACTGGGTAGTCCTAAAACTATGAATAATTTCTCCACCTCAGATGGGTGGTACAGTGTGGTTTAAAATTCAAGGCTCAGTTCATAAAATCCAATACATTCCATTCAATTTCAACCCGAATAACATAACAAACTAATTAAAAAAAAATCGGATTCCATTCAATTCCCTAAACTTCAGCTATTATGAGGATATGATGTATAACCCAACGAAATCTAAAAGAGAAGCACGAGAATTTGAGTTTTAAACAGTTAAAAGAGGGTTAGGGATTCAACCACCAGAAATTTCCAATTACAGTCAATCTACGATCTGATATAAATGAAAATTAAATAGAAATAAATACCTATAGACTGTTGATTTGATGAACTCATATCCATCCGTCTCTGAATCTCTGCAAATTTACATAACAGGAAGAAGATGGAGGGGAAACTGGGAGGAGGAAACTTTACACAGAGGCGTACAAGAAAATTACACAGACGCGAAAACTAGGATGGGATATAACTATCTATAAACTGGTATCCATTTCAAAGGTCGGGTAAACAACACAAACCCATATTACATTAACTATGGTTCCTAACTAACTTGGGTTAAGGGGTAAACTGGGGATTTTTTTTCTAAACTTAACATATTGGAACGGACAGACTCACCAATCCGTCTTTGAAGGTTGAATTCAAACTTGGACGTTTCAGGGGGAAAAGCAATACTATGGATTTTGGTGAGGAAAAGCCATATATCATTGCTAAATGGGATTCAGCCTATTGAAATACCACACCATTTCACCAGTCTGAATTCCGAAACATGATCCATGGGTGACAGATATGGCCACCACTAGGATCAGTCAAACTAAACATATAGGAATCGTCAGTGGTAACTCGACAGTCGTTAATAGTGGAAAAACCATTGGGTGGTATGACATCTCTAACGTCTGGGTAAAGCTTTTCTTACATCCATCTTTCTATTAGTTCAACTTCCTTTGCATACAAGATCAAACTTATGTCTTATGATTCTTCTACTTATGTTTTTTGCAAACATCAAAATTCATTGAAATTTCCATGGGGGTACAAACTTGTTCTTGTATTATGCCTTTGGGCCAAATTTCCTCCCATCGTCATGAATTATGAATCCACTTCGAGCATGTATCTATGATGACAAGTTTAATTCATTATTCTTTAGTTTGATATCATGGCTTTTTTCCAGCCTATGACGTATATAAAAGGTAAGTTCTCGGATGTTATACTCATTGCAAGACCTCCCAAGAAATAAAGATACAAAATATAGATGAAAGTAGCTACCAATATTTTCACTTTGCAAACGCAAAAGAACAACAAGATAGGGATTACAACGAACCAAAGATGAGTAAACGTGTGGTGGTAAATTGATATTCGATAAAGTTGAAACAATAAGTCTTTATACTGAGATGATTTGTAAAGGTCTCAAACAAACTCTTAAACCTAAATGACTCATTATTAAAGATTTGTTGATACCAGTAAGCATTATTACGCTAATCACTTTATACAAAAAAAAAAAACCTTATAGGTGGCTTTAGAAATTTATTTCATTCTTGATCTTGACAGGTGTTATTTTCAATTTTGGTGGTTACATGAATTGTTTTGATAAAATAGAAGTTCTACTTCTATTCTTGATGCTTTAGTTAGTAAATTTGGTTACTTCTCTTTTTGATTCTTTAGTTAGTAAATTGTTTTAACAAAATACACCACCTAATTTTTCCAAACGGATAAATATCAGCCGCTTAGTATGTTAAATTAGCTTCTCATAGTCACAGAAACACTTGTTGAACTAGTCTCTCACTGATTTTGGCAGTGAATGAGTATTTTTAATGTTGGATAAAATGAGTTTTCATAAAAGGTATTATGATCTTGGTGTGGTTTGATCTAATGACCTAAGGATACTCATTCATTTTTTGAGTGAATGATATGGAACCTTTAGTCCCACATTCTGGAAAACTAAAGAGGTGCTCCACTATATAGCCATATTCTTATGGATATATTGTAAAATTTGGGTAGAGCAGGTGAGGCGAAAAATACATTTTTCGGCCCATGCATATATGCGTATACCACACATTAAGTCCCTTGTCTAATAGAATTTATTTTTTGCAAATTTTTCTTTAGAAAATTAATTCCAAAAATATTTTCTTAAGAGTTTATTTATGGGAGAATTACTTTTTCAATTTTAATTGTTTTACAAGTAAACTTGTTTTATTAGGAAACCAAAACCTAACTTGATTCAAGAAATCATCTCCTATAAATAAAAATCGAAATTGTTTTACACAACACACGAGCAACAATCATTTTTCTGTCTACTTTGCTTCATCTTCTTGCTTTTGTTTTTGTGCGGCCTTTTATTTCCATCTATGTTGCCAAGTTTAAGAGTGGGTAATTTGTGTTGTGCTAACTCAAGTTATATCGCGCAGTCTTATCCTGGACACATCTTCTCTATGAGGGGTTTCGCATTACTCATCTCGAGTATATTCGCGAACTAATGTGTTAGATTTTTGAACCTGTGATTCTTCCCTCATTAAGTAGTTTCGGTAGAGTTGTTTCGAATTAGTACTTTACATGTTACTTTTGTTACATCTAACATGTTGTTCATTGTTGCAACATTCCAACATTTAACACTCATTCCATAACCCTTGCTATTAAAGTCCATCGTAAGATAAAACAATAAAACGAGGGTGCCTGGTGTCCACATATAATCGTACTCTAATTCGTTAATATAATTCATTCTTTTTAAGAAAAAATACAATCGCATAAATAAATAAAAGAAACAAAAACCAAAACCAAACATGGCTACTAAAGATAAAGCAATAATAAATTGGGTGTGCATTAAAAATAAATAAATAAATAAAGCTTTGGAAAATCAACCTCTTCTTTCATGTCTTTCGGGAAACGGATAATTCACAAGTGCACTTATTAAGAGGTTGTACTAGAAATTCATAGAGAAAAATTGAGCAACCACTCTGTGTTGAGTAGCAGACAAATTCCTATTTAAAACTAGCAATGAGAAGAGTCAGGGTGGTGTCAGCTTAATAAAAAGTCAGACCTTCAGTAGGAATATACCCTCAACATCTTTGTGTAATTCAACCTTGTACTTATCTTACTGGCTAAACCACTTCACCTTTAAAAGCATATGAAACTTGACCGCGTCTTCAATTACCTCAGCCTTAGAAACAAGAATCTCAAGAAGTTCATGTGGAGTTAACGGATTCGATCTCTGGTTGATACCATCCACGATCATCTACTGGTATAGCTTTCAATCCTGGTGCATGGCCCTCCTCTCATTTAAGCCCAAGATCAGAAGGAATATAGTTAGAGGCATAAGAAGATTCTTGATCAGAATGCTTAAAGTCCTGCAACTCGTTGAACTCCATCCATGGATTCACCCAAACCTTGGATTCGTAAAATATCTTCTTCCCAGCCATATTTACTTCAAGTGTCAGATGATGTATAACACCGGAAACCACATTTTCTTTGGCTTTCACGACCCTTACAAATTCTAAAACCACATTCTCTTTATTGTTGTATTCATCAAAGATAAATTTGGCGAGATCAAGACTAATTTCAGACCCTTTGGAAGAGTCACCAACATCACCAACTATGGCCATTTTCCAAACCGACTTTTCATGTGTGAGTAGTTTTCTTGTTGTTTATGGGTAAAAATCGTTTCCGCCGATTTTGGTAAATTCGGTAGGTGAGTGGGAAACTGGTTTAAACCCTAAACAAATGTGCTGCACGTGAGCACTTTATAGATTCGAGAGATCAATCTGTACAAGTCCGGACTAAACTAAGAAATGGCCGTTCCAGACTTGCTTCGGTCACAAAGTGGAGGAGAAGGGTTGATTTGGGGAGGGAAGCAAAGAAAGGTGTTGAGACCAGAATAATTCTGGGAGAGTGGTGTATCTACTTGTATCATAAAGTGAAAGCTTATGAAGCTTGCAAGAGATGAAAGCTTTTTGGAGAGCTTGCAAAGTTTCCTTTTCTGAGAGTGTTGTATTTTTCTCCTAACCAAGACTAGTTGTCTGGTGGAAATAGGTAAGACCTATTTATACAAGTCGAGATTGAAACGTACCCTGGCCTCATGAAGGAAGAGAGTAAAGTGTGAAATAATGGGAGGAGGTGGTAACCGCAAGGTGTTTATGGGTGAAAACGTTTTCACTATTATTTCCTCATTTATTTGACCGCTTTATTCCTATTCACGCTTTATTCCTATTCCTCATTTATTTGACCGCGTAGTGTACTCTGCAAGTTGTGACCGCCAAACCAAGACCCTGGAAAGCATACCCCAGTTTCTGTTGATGTCTCGAGTGTTGGTTGCACCTTGAGTGCAAGTGGCGCTGCTAGGTGCGCGTGTGGCATGTGCCAATGGCATGCGCGGAATGCCTTTGTTGCGGGTTGCACCTCGAGCGCAAGTGGAAGTGCTAGAGATGCTAGTGGCGTGTGTGGCATGTGTGGAATGCCTTGGTGGTAGGTTTAACGTTGGGTGCCAGTGGAAGTGCCAGAGATTCTAGTGGTGTGTGTGGAATGTGATAATGGCATGCGCGGAATGCATTTATTGCGGGTTGCACCTCGAGCGCAAGTGGCAATGCCAGAGCTGCTAGTGGCAGGTGTGGGATGTGTGGAATTCCTTGGTGGTAGGTTGTACATTGAGTGCCAGTGGCAGTGCCAGAGCTGCTAGTGGCGTGTGTGGCATGTGCCAATGGCATGTGTGGAATGCCTTGGTGGTAGGTTGCACGGTTTGCAAGTTAGGCTACCAGCGTGGGTTTTGGCATGTGCTAATGACATGCGTGGCCAACTTGGATTATGTCCTGGTAAGAAAATCTACCAGCGATGCGTGTTGGCATGTGCCAATGGAATGAGTGGCCATTAGGACCACGGATTAGTAATAAAAGCTACCAGCGAGCGTGTTGGCATGTGCCAATGGCATGCTCGGCAATTAGGGCCACAGTTTGATAAGAAAAGCTACCAGCGAGCATGTTGGCATGTGCCAATGGCATTCTCGGCCATTAGGGCCTCGGCCTGATAAGAAAAGCTACCAGCTATGCGTGTTGGAATGTGCTAATGACAAGCTTGGCCATTAGGGCCATGACTTGGTAAGAAAAGATACCAGCGCGCGTGTTGGAATGTGCCAATGGCATGCTCGGCCATTAGGGCTATGGTTTGGTAAGAAAAGATACCAGCGAGCGTGTTGGCATGTGCTGCCATTAGGGCCACGGCTTGGTAGGAAAAGCTACCAGCGAGCGTGTTGGCATGTGACAATGGCATGCTCGGCCATTAGGGCCACGTCTTGGTAAGAAAAGATACCAGCGAGCGTGTTGGCATGTGCCAATGGCATTCATGACAAATTTGGCCTAGGTTGCATGGTTTGCAAGCCTAGGTGAGGGCGCTACTTTGGCACGGTGTGGCTAGGGCCAAGGTAAGGGTGTTTGGGTTGGAGTGGCGTGACCAGCGTAGCTAGGGCCAAGGCAGAGTGTGTTTGGCATGTCGCAGCTAGCTTGAGTTAGGTGTGGCTGGCATGATTTTCCATTGGCACGGAGGTGCGGCTAGCATTGTTGGCATGATTTGGCGCGTTTGATGTGACTAGCGTATCTAGGGTCAAGGCATAGTGTATTTGGCATGGCGCGGCTAGCTTGAGCTAGGTGTGGATGGCAGGATTTTCCATTGGCACGGAGGTGCGGCTAGCATGGTTGGCATGCTTTGGCGCGGTTGGTGTGACTAGCATAACTAGGGCCAACGCAGAGTGCGTTTGGCATGGCACGGCTAGCTTGGGCCAGGTGTGGATGGCATGATTTTCCATTGGCACAGAGGGGAATTATGGTTTTGTTCGTTGTAACCCTAATTTGAAAAAAATACCCCCTATTAATTACTGACTACATGCATTAAATGTCCTAATAAATGTGTCACCGGTGACATTAGGTTATTTGGGATTTTACAATTTTACCCTTTGTTTAAAAACCACCATCAACATTAAGTCCCCTGCTTAGCTCGGAACAGGAGCTTTGTTGCGAGGTAAGCATAAGATGGTGACAAATTATCAACAACAAATCGTAAAGAGAATTGAGGAGTCTTGTCTGACCTTTTTTATAAATAGGATTTAGAATCCTTACCTCTGGCAGTTTTGCACAAATCGGGAGGCTGGCATAATTGGGAAGTCAGCGTCATTGAGAGACAGGAAGCTGGGCGGTATTGAGAAGTTGATGCAAGTTGGGAAATTGAGCGTGCTAGATGGCGGGACCCGCGCAAAGGTGGGGAAACTGAGTGTGCTAGCTGGAGGGATCGGAGCAAGGCGGGGAAGCTGATTGTACTAGCTGGCGAGACCGGTGTAAACAAGGAGGGAGTAGGTGTTTCTAAAGATGGAAAAGTTTCCTTGTTTTGCCTTCCTTCATGCGCGCAGCTTCAATCAGGGCATTATCCATGCTAGAATATGGAAGCGTTATGTCCTTCGTTGCTTCCTTTCCTTTTTTAAGGTTCCGTATTCATACCCAACATAATTGCATCATCTCCCTAGTTTGAGAAAGGGTTCTTCTTGTAGAGTTTTTCTCTTTGTCATGTCGCACATAAACAAATCATCTTCTAACCAGCCAGATTTTCCAGGTGAAGGCGTGAGGCCTGACTCTTGCAGGAGCATCCCAACAAAGGTTATTCGGGTTAAGAAAATCATACCGGTATGTTTTCTTCTTCTTTGGTGGACTGACCTTCGCTTTACCACTTGTTTGATGAATGGAAAATTTACCTTTTGTGCAGAGATATCCCGTTGGAGCATGCGTTAATGTTATCGACGAGGATGACCTATGATGAGTGCCAAATATTGCATATTCATACACCTTTTCATTGGCACTTAACTCATCTTTCGCGCTTCAAAGTCATATATTATCCCAAATTCGGCATTTTTACCATTTTCAAGAATAAATATTTGTATTAATTAATTTTGTGTTTTTAAGTACTAAATAAAGCTTGGAAGAATTGAGAAGACAAAAGAGAAGAAAGTTGGAAGCGTTGCAACCCGCTCGCGCATCAGTGGCAACTTGTTTACAAATTCATGGGATTAAACAACCCATAATCCAAAACCCATGATCCAAAACCCAAGACCCAAATCCATTTCCACCTCACCCCTATTGGATTCTTTCCAAAACATCCACCTCACCCCCATTGGATTCTTTCCAAAACATCCACCTCACCCCAATTGGATTCTTTTCAAAACATCCACCTCACCCCCATTCTCTCACTCAATCACTCCCAATTTGTTTCCCACAACCAAATATATTCCATCAATTAAGAAAACATGTTTTGTTGAGTGGATGAGTGCCAAAATTCGGATCCAAGTGCTTGAGGGAATTTTGTGTATAAATAGAGAGGGTTGTTGTGTTGAAAAACCATCCAAGAATAGCTTGTTCATGTTAGTTTATCAAATTTAAGTTTTGTTGTAATGTTCTTCATGTTCTAGTTTCATTTACTAGGGTTTATATGAATCCCTAATCTCATTGGTATGTATTCATATCTTGTATCTTGTTCTTGAAAGTTTAGAATTGTTTAAAGATATAATTTAATCCAAGTTTGTCAACATCTTGCTCTCACAATGTATGCCATGTATCCATTGTAGTTAGAATATCTCTATGTTGATTATGCTACAACTCATGCTTAACCAAATATTGATCTTTAGATTAGTTGTGCTTAATTATACAATTAATGCTTTGGATAAATACTTTAGTTGTGATTAAATTATCCATTGGAGAAACACCTTAGTTATACGGTAGACTTGAATCTACTATAAGGACAAGAATAATATTACAAGTTGAATGCATATCATAGGTTATTGGTGGATTTGAATACCCTAGTATCCATATTATCATTTTTTACATATCTTGATATTTGCATCTTTTACTTTTATTATTTCAGTCACTTGAAAATCATATCGTCGTATCGACAAAAACAAACCCCTTTTGGTTACTCTCTGAATCAGGATTTAGAATCAACTTCTACACTCTCCAAGTCTCTATGGTTCGACCTGTGCTTGCCCTGTGTTGCTTGTCGACACCGTGAACTTGCAGTTTATACAATAGTAGGTATCTTTCCGAGCCTACCAACCTAGTCATTCCCCTCCCTTCAAATCCAACCTTGTTGACTGTTGCAGACTTGGAGAACGCTGATTTAAGGATCTCTTGTCATGAATACCCCTATGCAGGTTTGTCGTTTGGGACTCGTATGAGGTGTCTCTCCTTTAAGAATATTGGCGGTTTCTGGTGCGGAAATAATCGTGGTCCTTTTATGAGGATATGGAAGACTCATATCGCTACCGGAGCGTAGTGAAGTCTTTGTTAAATCCGCCTTGGTTTCCGTAGTGAACTGTCTTTTGCCAATGATTGCTGAGATGGAGAATATGTCCATCCGTGCTGTTGCAGAGTCAATCATTCAAGGGTGGGAGAACATGGTGTCCACCTGTGAATCCTTGGAGTTAAATATTAGCTGGTTGCAGCAATATTGTCTCAATATTGTGAAGGTCGACAGAGCTGGTATTCTTGCTGGTGTGATTCCTTCCACAAAAGCCATGTTGGAAGAGGAGAAAGCTTTGGCCCTAGAGTCTTGGAGGATTGAAGAGTTAACTCGAGACTTGAAGAGTAGGACTGAAAGATATCATGGTCGATTGAAGATGATATTTTGTAGGGATTATAATTTACTAGATGGGCTTTTCTGATTTGTATCACGAGATTTGAAGGCTCCTCTCTTTTTTTTTTTAAGAAATAAAGAAATTCCATTAATCTGTTGGATTGTATTAAAATCCGATAATTGGCAAAAAAGAAAGTAAAAGCAGAGAGGGTGTCTGGACGTTCACATTTTGATGTAGCATGTTGCAGGGAAGTGATTAGGCGTAGTATGCCTTAAGCCATTTTCCGTTGATGACTGCCTCTAGATTTCCCCCATATTATTTAATAATCTTGTAGTAACCACTGTCATACGCTTTAGTGATTATGTACAGCCCTTCCCATTTGGAATAAAACTTCGGTGCCGATGCATCTTGCTGGATGTGCTTGGAGGTTTTTAGCACCAGATCTCCTTCCTTGAAAACCCTGGATTTTACATGGCTGTTGTACGCCCTGGAAATCCTGTTTCTGTATGCTTGTGCATGTTGCTCTACCCGGGATCTTCTAGAGTCCATAGTATCTAGTTCTGCGATTCTAGCATTGAGTGATTCGGCTTCATTCCACTGAGGTCCACTCGCTGCAGCGATTCTGGCAGACGGGATCTTGATTTCTGCTGGGAGGATCGCATCTGTACCATAGACGAGGGAGTAGGGAGAAATGCTGGTGGAGCTTCTAGGAGATGTTCTGTACTCCCAAAGATCCATCGGAAATTTATCATGATAGGTCCTTGGATTTTCGTGTACTATTCAGCTGAGGATTCAGATCAGAGTATTGTTGGTACTTTCGGCTTGCCCATTTCCCTGGGGATAATAGACAGTAGAGAAGACTTGTTTAATTCCGTACCTATCAAGTAGTTCATGTACTTGCTTGTTATCAAAAGGCGTGTCGTTGCCGGTGATGACGTGTTTAGGTACGCCAAAACGGCAGATGATGTGTTCCTTGACGAATGCCGCGATCGTGGCTCCAGTGGTTCCTTTCAGCGGGACATCTTCAACCCACTTGGTAAAGTACTTTGTCGCGGTTATTATGTATCCATGCCTTCTTGAGGATGCAGGTTGATCTTCCCAATGATGTCGAGTCCCCATCTATAAAAGGGCCACGAGCTACTTATCGAGTGCAAGGGTGTTGGAGGCGCGTGGATGAGGTTTCCGTGAATTTGGCATTCTCTGCATTTCTGAACGAAAGTAGTTGCGTCGTCTTCCATGGTCGGCCAGTAGTACCTCTCGTGTATCTGCAGGAATAATTTATGTTTCCCTTTGTGTTCGCCTTTGTGTATCTCTCTTAACATAACTGGGATTTTTTTACCGCCAAAACACCGCAGTAGACTTCCTCCGAAGCTCTTGCGATATAAAACCCCATCATGGAACACGAATCTTTTGGACTTCTGTTTTAGCTTGAACGCATCCTCTTTTTTAGTAGGAAGAATGTCGTCGCGAAGGAAGCCGATGTACGGCTCTAGCCAGTCCCCAGTGTGACTGATGTTGAGGACTTATGTATGACATGGGGGCTCCTGGCAATTGGGACACGCCTTCTGGAGTAATCGGGATTGAGCTTCCATATCCGGCCAATAGTATCCAAGTCGTTGTAAACGACGGTAGAGGGTTACTACTGATGTTATTCCACAGACTTCAGTATGAACATGTTCAAGTTGATATTGTGCTTCCTCTTTTCCGAGTTACCTTGACAGAGAGATTTCTGGATTTCGATGATACAGAACATCTTGAAGCATAAAGAAATTACGCAAAGTCTTGAGGTCAACCTCCCCTTCGAAAAGTGAGTTGTTGAGTTCTTGAATGATAGGAGTACTCCGGCCATCCTCTTCGGCTTTCTGAGGTTGTGAAAGCCATGTTGAATCTATGGTTCGCCGTTTTACTGTCAGGGTTTCCTAGGAACCTTCGAACTGTAGCTTTGATGCTAGTGTAGCTAGGAAGTCAACATGCTTGTTACCGCTACGGCCGGCATGTGTGATGGTTGCTTCGGCGAAATAATTTAGTAGTTTTTGTACTTCAGCCCTGTATGGTGCCAGCGTCAGTTATTTCAATGCGTAAATACCGTTTACCTAGTTGACGAGTGATTTGGAATCTCCTCTTATCTCCAAATACGTGGCCCCGGCTCGTTTATCTAGTGATAATCCAATGAGGAAGGCTTCGTATTCAGCTGAGTTATTGGTGCATGGAAAGTCTAGATTGAAAAACTGCGAGAAGACTTCTCTAGCAGGAGATACTAGTACCACACCCGCTCCTGTGGTATTAGTGCTGGGAGTGAAAGAGTCGTCGAAGAACATTATCCATGCTTCTTCTTTGACTAAGAAGATATCTGGAAGGTCTCCCGGGAGATCTTCTCGTAACTCCGCGGTGTTTTCTCCTGGGAATGCTACTAACAGGTCTGCAACAGCCTATCCTTTTATGGCCCTCGGGAAGACGCACGTTATGTCGAACTCTGACAGCTGCATGAGCCATTTAGCCGGCCTCCCTATCAGGGCGGGTTTAGAGAGGAGAAACTTTACAGGGTATGATTTGGATATTAACACCACCTTGTTGGAGAGGAGGTAGTGCATGAACTTTTGGATGAAATAAATTAATGCTAAACACGACTTTTCCGGTTTGGGGTATCTGAGTTCAGCGTCTCTCAACATTCGACTGAAGTAGTATATGGGATATTTAATTTCTTTGTCGTCTTCTTGAGCGATGATGGCTCCAATGGTAGTATCTAAAGGCTGTGTAAAGACATAGTGGTTTCCCTTGCATATGAGGCTTCATGACGGTCAGGGAGGACAACATTTGTTGGATCTTCTGGTACGCTTTTTTCTGAGACGTAGTCCATGTGAAATTCGCTCCCTTTTTCAGCAGAGGGGTAAACGCAGTAATGAGCTGTGCCAGTCCCGGTGCGACGAATGTAATTTACCTTGCCCATGAAACTATGGAGCTCTTTTGCTATTCGTGGTGGTGGCATCGTGAGGATAGCTTGCGTCTTGACTGGGTAAACTTTTATCCCTGCGGACGTCACTTGGAATCCCAAAAACTTCCCCGAAGAGACACCAAAGGCGCATTTCAAAGGGTTCATCTTCAACTTGTATTCGCGATATCTTTCGAACATTTGTCGTAGCATTTTAGGATGATCCGCTCGAGTCTTCGATTTAACTACCACATTATCTACGTAATCTTCGACTTGCTTGTGCATCATATCGTGGAAGATGGTAGTCATGGCGCGTTGGTAAGTAGCGACAGCGTTCTTCAGACCGAATGGCATTACAATGTAATAGAAGTTTCCGAGAGGGGTTCAGAAAGCAGTATTACTCGCGTCGTGATCATACATATTTATCTGGTTGTATCCGCTATATCCATACATGAAAGAGAACATACCATGTCCACTGGTAGCGTCTACCAGCATGTCGATGTTAGGGAGAGGGAAATCGTCTTTAGGGCATCACTTGTTCAGATCTCTGAAATCGACACAACATATGATCTGACTATTCTTCTTTTTAACGGGAACAATATTGGCCAACTAGGTGGGATGGTGAATAGGTTTGACAAAGCCAGCGGATAGTTATTTCTGGACCTCCGCCTTGATTTTTTCCTCTACGTCGTGTCTGAATTGTCTTGGAGGCTGCTTGACTGGTTTGGATTCGGGTATCACGTGCAGATGGTGGGTGACCGGTTTTTCATCCAAGCCCGGCATTTCTTCGTAAGTCCATGAGAAAACGTCCTGGTATTCTTTGAGTAGGTAGACTAGCTTTGAGTGTTCCGCAGGATGTAGAGTCGAACTGATCAGTATGGGTCGCGGGAATTCCTCATTCCCTATATTGACAGTTTCGAGTTCGTCGGTGGTTAAGTCGGTCCCGTTTTGCAGCTTCTGAGGGGCGTCTGGAACTTCCTCCTGGTTATTGTGAAAACATTCTTTCGGGCGGAGAGACCGGGTCATGGTCTCCCCTGCTAATTGCTTACAGCGGTGGTAATGTGTGAGTTTTTACTTTTTACTTCATCCTGCGGTAAGGGTGCACTCTCGCTTGGTGCGGGCATGGGTTACGCCCGGCGGCGGGACTCTGGCGGGTCTTCCTTCTGAGGAGACGGTGGGAGGGTGGTCTCCTCTGCGGAGTATCTCCATTTTGTCGCACAAAACTGTGAATCTTGGTCGTCACGCCTTTTGAACCCTCCTTCGGCCCATGTGCTTCTAGGCAGTAGACTGGTTCATAGGGGTACAGTGACGCGGGGATGCGGATAACTTCTCCGTTCAGTACTTTTTTCAGGTATTGGTGGTATGTTGAAGGAACAATTTTGAGATTGTGTAGCCACGGCCTTCCCAGTATCATGTGGTAGTCTGGTTCTTTTTCAATCACTTCAAACTTCACGTTTGATTTAATTGTCCCTATTTCCATCTCCAAGTTGATGTAGCCATACGTGCTAGTTTGGTTGCCTTCGAAATCCGTCATCATAGTGGGTTGTCGTACGATCTCGTCAGGTCGCACCTTGGCAGCTTTAAGTGTCTTGAGAGTGATGACATTGGAAGATGCACCCGTGTCAATGAGCGCTCTCCGAAAATCTATGTTCCTGACGAGAGACGTAACATGCAAGGCCCGGTTGTGACCGTCTTCTACCATCATGTCGTCATCGGTGAAAACAATATTGTTGGTGGATCTTCCGGGGATCCTTGGAGTCCCCGTGGGTGCATGAACTAGTGATGCGTTCAGTGCTATTCGGTTGATAGCAGAGAATTTTTTTATTCGCTGGTCCTTGGAGAAGTGTAGTAATTCACATAAGTTTTCTACCAACATGGTCTCCTCCTGGTCCGCTGGCTTCCAATCAGTGACGAAACCATTGATTTGAGAATGCTCATTCGGGATGTTAGTCCCCTTCTCTTGATCTCTTGGGGAACATGAACCACTTAGCTCCGATGTTAAGATGATGAGGAAGTCGAGTATGATGTTAATCATATCTTTCATTAGATCCATGTTTTTGGCATGGATCTCCTGAGCTCGCATCAGGTCAACCAGTCTTGGGATCTCTTCATTAGTCATATTGCTTCCAGAAATTGACGAGTTATCATGACCTTGAGTGGGATCAATGTTTGTGGAGATGGTCTGATAGCCGAACATGCTTGCGCAAAATTTGAAAACGGAAGCTGGAATTTGATATTGTAACCGAAAGATCAATCCTCCCACTGTGGTCGCCAATTGTTTATGGGTAAAAATCGTTTCCGCCGATTTTGGTAAATTCGGTAGGTGAGTGAGAAACTGGTTTAAACCCTAAACAAATGTGTTGCACGTGAGCACTTTATAGATTCGAGATATCAATCTGTACAAGTCCGGCCTAAACTAAGAAATGGCCGTTCCAGACTTGCTTCGGTCAAAAAGTGGAGGAGAAGGGTTGATTTGGGGAGGGAAGCAAAGAAAGGTATTGAGACCAGAATAATTCTGGGAGAGTAGTGTCTCTACTTGTATCAGAAAGTGAAAGTTTAGGAAGCTTGCAAGAGATGAAATCTTTTTGGAGAGCTTTCAAAGTTTCCTTTTCTGAAAGTGTTGTATTTTTCTCCTGACCAAGACTTGTTGTCTGGTGGAAATAGGTAAGACCTATTTATACAAGTCGAGATTGAAACGTACCCTGGCCTCATGAAGGAAGAGAGTAAAGGATGAAATAATGGGAGGAGGTGGTAACCGCAAGGTGTTTATGGGTGAAAACGTTTTCACCATTATTTCCTCATTCATTTGACCGCTTTATTCCTACTCACGCTTTCTTAATGTGAGCGTAGTGTACGCTGCAAGCTGTGACCGCAAAACCAAGACCCTGGAAAGCATCCCCCAGTTTGTGTTGATGTCTCGAGTGTTGGTTGCACCTTGAGTGCAAGTGGCGCTGCTAGGGGCGCTTGTGGCATGTGCCAATGGCATGCGCGGAATGCCTTTGTAGCGGGTTGCACCTCGAGCGCAAGTGGCAGTGCCAGAGCTGCTAGTGGCGTGTTTGGCATGTGCCAATGGCGTGTGTGGAATGCCTTGGTGGTAGGTTGTACGTTGAGTGTCAGTGGAAGTGCCAGAGATGCTAGTGGCGTGTGTGGCATGTGCCAATGGCATGCGCGGAATGCCTTTGTTGCGGGTTGCACCTCGATCGCAAGTGGTAGTGCCAGAGCTGCTAGTGGCGTGTGCCAATGGCATGTGTGGAAGGCCTTGGTGGTAGGTTGTACGTTGAGTGCCAGTGCCAGTGCCAGAGCTGCTAGTGGCGTGTGTGGCATGTGTGGAATGCCTTGGTGGTAGGTTGCACGGTTTGAAAGTTAGGCTACCAGCGTGGGTTTTGGCATGTGCCAATGAAATGCATGGCCAACTTGGATTATGGCCTGGTAAGAATAGCTACCAGCGATGCATGTTGGCATGTTTCAATGGCATGCGTGGCCATTAGGACCACGGCTTGGTAAGAAAAGATACCAGCGAGTGTGTTGGCATGTGCCAATGGCATGCTCGGCCATTAGGGCCACGGTTTGGTAAGAAAAGCTACCAGCGAGCGTGTTGGCATGTGCCAATGGCATGCTCGGCCATTAAGGACACATCCTGGTAAGAAAAGCTACCAGAAATTCGTGTTGGCATGTGCCAATGGCATGCTTGGCCATTAGGGCCATGACTTGGTAAGAAAAGCTACCAGCAAGCGTGTTGGCATGTGCCAATGGCATGCTCGGCCATTAGGGCCACGGTTCGGTAAGAAAAGCTACCAACGAGCGTGTTGGCATGTGCCAATGGCATGTTCGACCATTAGGGCCACGACTTGGTTAGAAAAGCTACCAGCGAGCGTGTTGGCATGTGCCAATGGCATGCTCGGCCATTAGGGTCACGTCTTGGTAATAAAAGATACCATCGAGCGTGTTGGAATGTGCCAATGGAATGCATGACCAATTTGGCCTAGGTTGCATGGTTTGCAAGCCTAGGTGCGGGCGCTACTTTGGCATGGTGTGGCTAGGGCCAAGAACGGGTGTTTGGCTTGGCATGGCGTGGAGTGCGTAGCTAGGGCCAAGGCAGAGTGTGTTTGGCATGGAGCGGCTAGCTTGAGCTAGGTGTGGCTGGCATGATTTTCCATTGGCACAGAGGTGCGGCTAGCATGGTTGGCATGCTTTGGCGCTTTTGGTGTGACTAGCTTAGCTAGGTCCAAGGCAAAGTGTGTTTGGCATGGCGCAGCTAGCTTGAGCTAGGTGTGGCTGGAAGGATTTTCCATTGGCACGGAGGTGCGGCTAGCATGGTTGGCATTCTTTGGCGCGTTTGGTGTGACTAGCCTAACTAGGGCCAAGGCAGAGTGCGTTTGGCATGGCGCGGCTAGCTTGGGCTAGGTGTGGCTGGCATGATTTTCCATTGGCACGGAGGGGAATTTGGGTTTTGTTCTTTGTAACCCTAATTTGAAAAAAATACCCCCTATTAATTACTGACTACATGCATTAAATGTCCTAATAAATGTGTCAACGGTGACACTAGGTTATTTGGGGTTTTACAATTTTACCCTTTGTTTAAAAACCACCATCAACACTTGTGCACCAGTGTACCTATTTATACAGAGGGAGAAGGAATTATTCCTAGTTTCTCTGGGATTTTATTTTCACTCGGAGGAAAACCCAAACCCTACGGAGACATGGCAATTTTAAGAGAACAAAACACTCTGCCTCGTTGCCACTTGGGCTTGGTCCTATTGCATCCCTACACTATCATCGGTATGAGCTCCAAAACGTGATCCTTGGCCAGGATACCGAAATAATGCGTTTCTTGTAACTATACCCTGCCAGTTGTTCAAAAAAGTCTATGTTAGTTCAAAGTTATATACTGTACTATTATTTTTTATTTCACAAAATTCGTCAACTAACCTAATAATGACAATTCTTGGGTGAAAAAGACGTGTAATATTTGATACTGTTTAAATGGACGAGAATTTAAAAATAACCTGGATGTAAATACCCATTTTCAAATATTTCTTCTTATTTTTAATTTACATCAGGATACATTGATGAGCGTCGTTTACTCAACAAAATAATAAGATGTTTCCCACTAATTAACAAGTAATAAAGCGGTAGTAAGGATCGTTCCCACAAGGATTAATGCAATTGATATGTTATCTAAATTATTGAGAATATAAAATAAGGATAAATAGGATAATAAGATAAAGGTGAAGATAATTGAGGAATCCTTCGTCGTTACTAACCGTTAACTCAACATTGTACCCATTTATCTCTTGTTAAAATCAATTGTCACCAACCGTAGAATCAATTGTCACCAACTGAGCCGCCCTGAGGTACCCTTACAAGGTGTAACTCAACCGAATGCTTTAGGGTTTGTGAATTTAGGTTTGATCCCAACAGTGAAACTCGGTGTGCTCGGTCCACTTACTGGTGTTGTCTTTACTCGCAATTGCTCCACAGAATCCCTCCGCAAGGTCTTGCGATTTCTACTTGTGCAAGAGATAAACGACAATTACGGATCGCCCAAATCTCTACTAGCATTAGAATGATTAACAGACTAATCTAGTTGCGCACCCAAATCAATCATAAACCTTCGATATAGTAAAAACAATCCACAATGATTAAAACTCGAAATAAACTTGTAAATAATTGAGCTTCACAATTAGAACTTTGAATTCATCCTTAACAATAAAAAGAACGTAGAAAAGAGATAGTTCTCCCCTCTAAGGGGAAGAAAAACGGTGAGTAGAAGATATCCCAAATTGTATCTAAGCTTCCCAATATATAGAATTTTATGACCTCTTCTCGAAGAAAACTAGGAAACCTAGCTAAGATAGGAAATTGCACCTCCTTAATTGTGTCCCGTGCATCACATCTCGTGCAAAGTAAATTGCCAAACTCTGGCCAAATTTAACAAAAATAAGCCATGGCCATCCTACTCGTGATAAACTGATAATCTCTAACTAGTCCAATGGGATGTTGAAGTCCAGCCCATTTAAACTCGTTCAGCTGTCGGTCTTGGCTTGAGCTCATTTATATCTTTCTTCAACATCCACATAAGCAACTCAAGTCCACTGCCGTCACCGATATCAAATACCAATGGCAGTAGCGATACTCCACATCTCTTTTCTCGACTACTGTCCACGAAACCCGTTTATGAGTCTTCTTCATACCATCTAACCACAGAGTCCATTCAACATCACAAACTCATGTTACTTCTCCATCTCCGATAAACGAACAGCCACAGTACAATTCCATTTCAAACACCAGCTATTCTTCTCATCACTGCCTTCCATCGTCACATTCGATAACTCCACCACAGCATCACCTAGTCTCGATCTCTTCGAACTGCACCTTCCCTGAACCATTTACCATCTCCCTGAATCACCATTGCAGCTTCATATTCCATTCGCTGTCAATTTCCATGCACCATCACTGCCATGAATCAATAACAACATCTCCATTTCTGCCATCATAAAACAATGACAGCAACTGATTCAATATCCTACTCGATTTCACCACTGTCAATCTCTGTCACCGAGATCAGTCACCACCAGAGACTCGAGTCACACTGTCTTCTCCATTGATCGCTGCATCAATAACAGGCTATCAATCCTGCAGCTCCCATCTGACTAGTTCAACCACCAGCTCAACTTGAGCTCAACAGCAACACAAATTTCCTATCTCCCTGTTTAAACTCTCAGTCACTGCACCATTGTGAACATCACCACCAACTCATCTGCAACGTAAACTACAGCCAACCCCAGAAATCACCAACACTCCACTCTGTCATCCCTTCTCAGCTTCCGTTCTAGCATTCATCTGGTTCACATCTCAACTCCATTACTGTCATCATAAAACCATGGCATCAACTATTATCCATCTTCCCTGAGTTTCTCTACGACTGGGTTTTCCCACCGTAGATTTCCCGTGACTTACTCTTACTCAGCCATTCTCACAGCACTCCTCCACAGTAATTCGATATGCTGGTCACGGCAGAAAAGGCTGGAAGCCGAGGTTGTTCAGGCCTTTTTACAAACATTTCTAGTGCAGTTCGCTGGTAATGCAGATATGGAGCTTGCTGTTGATTTCAGATCACTCTATCTCCTTCCCTGCAACATTATAACACAAACCCATAAATACTATTGAAATGAGGAATCTAATCTTCTCCATCTACTGCCAATAATCTTCTCCATTCAGTCAATCCGTATGCCAACCAGAACCTGAGACTTCAAGTGATTTCTCGGCTCAGAGCATCATTCAAAACTAATAGAGTCTGACCCACCCTTCACTTCAGTATACTCCTTCTTTCACTGCTCAAATCAACGGCAACAACTGCCATTCTTCCCTGTAAAACCAAATCGAACAAAACTCACATCTTCCCCTGGTCCGTATTCTTCTTATATTCCAATCCTGTCTCAGTCCATCGAACACGACCCTTGGACCCACGGTTTCCTGCATGAGTGAGCTTGGCAATAACGTCTCCTCGGCTCAGTGTAAATGTATAGAAAACTGAATTATGTAGGAAGCATTTTAACTCGACCTAGGTTTGTTGTTGCTGGGTATAAAGGCTAGGCAGGTGGTACTGAGTGGGTTATTCGAGTATAGTATACAAGTAGCCGAGTTACCATGCAAAGAAGGACCGAGGAAACTGTGCAGTCAAAGGAACACGTGCATAGAAGACGATCAAGTTAGTTTGCAAGATGCTGTAATCTAGCTGTAATACCTGGTCAAGATAATTAGTTTGTTATTATCTTCTAGGTTTGTTTATTTATCCTATTATCAATATAAATAGGATCACATAATGCAATTGTAATCATCTCAGTATGAGCTACTGTTGATCAATAATCAATCATCCCTACGGGGTTTCATCAGTGGATGTAGGTCGAGTGACCGAACCACTTTAATCTCTTGTCTCTCTTTTATTTTCTCTGATTCTTACTCTTATCATAAATCTAATATGGTATAGAGCAGGAAAAGATCAATTATTTTTTTTCATGATCAAAATTGTTTCCACTTCCGCTTTCGTCATTAATGATGCTATTTTTTTCTTTCGATTATCATTTATGAGTCTGTTAGAGTTAACACCTGTTATGAATTCTCAATGTTTTCTCTATTTATTTTAGCATCATCATATCATTTAATCATTTTGATCAAAATTACTTCAGCTTTCTAGGTAGTTTAAATAATTATGATTTCTGTTGGAACATGTAATTTGTAATGGGTAAATTAAGAAAAGAATTCTCTAGATATTATAGAAGAACAAGAATACGTGAGGTTGGTCAAATATAATGTAAAACATGTGAAAGAAAAATGTTAGTGGCTAGAGTCCTCTAGAAGAAAGAAATTTTAGTGGCTAGAGTCTTCTAGAGAGAAGGAAAAAAGTTAGTGGCTAGAGTCTTCTAGAGAGAAGAAAGAAATGTTAGTGGCTGGAGTCTTCTAGAGAGAAAGAATGTTAGTGGCTAGAAGACTTGTGTAAGCCTATAAATAGGCAACTCCACTTCATTTGTAAGCAAGCAAGCAACAAATCAATACAAGAGAAATTTCATATACTAAGTCTTGCTTCATCACCTTCACTACTAGAGTCCTAGGAGCTCTGTACGAGCAACACCCCTATGCTCGTATAACTCCGAAAATATTATTCGAGTGTCCCAAGTTCTTCATAAAAATATAAATTTCCAACATGGTGTTAGAGCCCCGAAACATTTCGATTCTCCAACATGTAAAAGAGCTCAAAAACACTTCAATTCTAACATGGTATCAGAGCGGGTTCGATCCAAATGGGCGTTAAGTTTTCCGCTACAAGTTGAAGGTGATAATTCCACACAAATGAAGTATAAATATGTGAGAAGACGCAAGGTACGTCTCAACTATTCAAGTTCATTTTGCAAACCCCGTAGACACTAGTTATCACCCATGTCCAAGTGTGAAAAAAATATTTTTTTAAAAAAAAGTAGCAGCTCGTGAAGTTAAGTTAGAGAAGGAAAGTTCCTGGAAATGATATGTCTCCAAACAAACAAATGAGTGAGTACAAGTTTCACCTCCTTCCGTTAAAAATTAAAAAAAAAAAAAAATCCATCCTCGCAGAGAGATGCGCTAATGAGTGCATTTTCTAAAGAAATTTTGAGGGAAGTGAGCGACAAAGAATGCCTTCCCAAATAACAATGATAGCAAAAAGAGAGTCATCTTGTAAAAATATTCTACTCACAAAGTTTGAGTGGGCGGAACCTCTAAACCTACAAAGGTTAAGTTTCGTGAAATGCGAGGAATATCAACAGAAGGCAAAGCCTCTGAATTCAAGACGGTCAAGTTTAGTCCGAAGCGTGAAGGAGATGAGAAAAAGCTGCACAAGACGGAGCCTTTGATGTTGGACAAGTATCCACCATTTTAACTCTAAAGAAATTCTAAAACAAGATATGGAGACACTGTTAGAAGGCGAGAACGGCAGAACAAAAGGATTCGCCAACACGAGCACAAGTGGTTAATGGCAATTGAAGGCTTGGTGAAGATCACTATCAAAGACCATTATAAATTAAGAGGGGGTGTTGGAACATGTAATTTGTAATGGGTAAATTAAGAAAAGAATTCTCTAGATATTCTAGAAGAACAAGAATACGTGAGGTTGGTTAAATATAATGTAAAACATGTGAAAGAAAAATGTTAGTGGCTAGAGTCCTCTAGAAGAAAGAAATTTTAGTGGCTAGAGTCTTCTAGAGAGAAGGAAAAAAAGTTAGTGGCTAGAGTCTTCTAGAGAGAAGAAAGAAATGTTAGTGGCTGGAGTCTTCTAGAGAGAAAGAATGTTAGTGGCTAGAAGACTTGTGTAAGCCTATAAATAGGCAACTCCACTTCATTTGTAAGCAAGCAAGCAACAAATCAATACAAGAGAAATTTCATATACTAAGTCTTGCTTCATCACCTTCACTACTAGAGTCCTAGGAGCTCTGTACGAGCAACACCCCTATGCTCGTATAACTCCGAAAATATTATTCGAGTGTCCCAAGTTCTTCATAAAAATATAAATTTCCAACATGGTGTTAGAGCCCCGAAACATTTCGATTCTCCAACATGTAAAAGAGCTCAAAAACACTTCAATTTTTAACAATTTCTTTATTATGATTTCTCCATTAGATCTGAACTTCGATGGGTTTACTAGTTTACAGTATTACTAAAAGTTTTATTGAATTGTAGTTGTTTAATGCTATTCATTTGTTTCTCATTCAACGATCAACTAGTTGATCTAACTAGTTTCACTTTCAGACCACTGTACGTAATGGTTACAGTCGAGTTCCTTTGCTAATATTTGTGCCTTGTTCATCCGGCACTGTCATTTGCTATTCAAACTGATTTTGATTAGTTATCTTTGATATCAGCAAAGACTAAAACATTTTTATTTATTTGCTGGTCTACTCTCATTTGAGTTACCACTCCACGTATATGTGAATACGTTGGCATTTTACACCCCAATATATCGACAACCTTTGTTGAAGGAGTTTTGTGATTTCTTAGATTTGTATCTATCTAAGACCATATTATTTACATCTTGCTCCAGCATTTACGAGCTAATGATCTATTTTTTCAGTATTGATCCTTATATTGTCAAACACAATATGTTGATGATGTGTTTCCGTCGACAATTAGTCTATATGGCATTTCATAATTCTGAGTTTATTCACCTAACTCGATATACCCATTCATTACAGCTTAATTTTGCATCACAGATGTTCTCTTTTATCTCAATTTTTGCGAATAATATTCGACTCTATTTGCAAAATATTGTCCATTTTAATACCCTAAGATTACCATCATGGGTTAGAATTATATCTTGACAAGGAGTACACTTCTTTCTCAAGAAGAAGTGTTTGTTGACTCCTTCCATGGATTTGTGGTTTATGGCTGCAAATACATGCTCATGAAAAGTGTGATGATCGAAGATATGATTTCTTCTATTTTTTGTTATATCTAAGTGGTTGTTTCTTCACCATTCGTAATGTTGTTCTTAGTTTTCTGCTGGAACCATTTCTGACAGTGACTGTCATATTTGCTTCAAAGTTATTTTTGTTTCCATTCAAATCTCAAATGTCAATTTTTGACATGGTTTCCCACTCCGGAAACTCTATTTCATATTTTTTCTTCTTTAAGAAATATCAATTCAATTCAGAATATATCATTCTATCTTCGGATATCTCCAAATTTCCGAAAACATAATTCCATTTTGGAATATCTCAGACCAAATTGTTGTTCTCTTTTACAGAGATGAAAGTTGCCATGTTACGATCCATTCTTGGATTCGTATCCATAGGATACGGGTAATCCCCGTTAATTATCTTATATATCCTGTCATTTCGGAATAGAATTTTCTTTTGAAAATTGTTTCCGTATCCGAAAGATACTTTGAGTATCAATAATATTTCTTTCAGTGCGTCATACTGCATTACGTGACAGAATGTTGTCATTTGTATTAGCTAAAACTATTTCCCATCTTCCTGGTGTGTTCTCATGATCACTCCACACCATTTTTTTTTAAATGGGATAAATTTGGGGTTTTGCTTTACCTCAGTCAAGTCAACTGATTTCCCAGGCAATTTACGGAAGTCGTTAAATTCTGCTGCTGTGAAGATCCTCTTGCTCGTCTATTTAAGTTTTGTTCAAGTGTTACTGTGATCAACAATTAAGTGACAGTGAAGAATCTGAAGATCGTATACCTAACCCAAGAGAAGAAGATAATTAAGATTGTTTGTAGTCTCCTTCTTCAACAACAATTCAAGTTGAACACTTCAAATCTCTCTGTGTTCAACTTGAGGGGGTATTGGAGTATAGCATACAAGTAGCCGAGTTACCATGCAAAGAAGGACCGAGGAAACTGTGCAGTCAAAGGAACACGTGCATAGAAGAAGATCAAGTTAGTTTGCAAGATACTGTAATCTAGCTGTAACACCTGGTCAAGATAATTAGTTTGTTATTATCAGGTTTAAATTATCTTCTAGGTTTGTTTATTTATCCTATTATCAATATAAATAGGATCACATAATGCAATTGTAATCATCTCGGTATGTGCTACTGTTGATCGATAAACAATCATCCCTACGGGGTTTCATCAGCGGATGTAGGTCGAGTGACTCGAACCACTTTAATCTCTTGTCTCTCTTTTATTATCTCTGATCCTTATTCTTATCATAAATATAATATGGGTGCCTATAAAAAACCCGTTTAGAATCAAATGGTTGCCTTCCTTAGCCGTCTCCGGTAATTCATAATGGATTTCAGCTGGTTACTTCTTAATGCCCATACGACTGCCAATTGTGATTTCCCATGCAATGATAATTCTGTCTCTTTTTTGGCCAATTGGACTATTTCTTGTTTTTTTCGGTAATAAACTCCAAAATTCCCATAAAATATAAAAGAAAGCTAATAATACAATTTCGCAAGAAAACTAGCTAAGAAAGCATAATCAATCGATACTTAGAGAGGTGTTTTTAAACACCTATCATGCAACCAGTTTCATCCTCGCTATTTCCAAAATTTAGGCCAGGATGAATCCAGAGTCATTCTTGCTATTTTTTTGGTGTTCATTTCACCCATACTAATTTTACTCATCCATTAGAACCATATTTTATAATTATTTGGATAGTTGACCCAATTTCCGTTTTTATTTTTGCCAAAGAAAAGAGTTCCTTCAAAATTACCATAGGATAAGGATATACGAACATTTCCTCTTTTACATTTGTCTTTGTCACACAATTGCTATGCGGGAAAAAGCCAAAAGATCCTCCATCCAAGGTCATGAACAATGAATCCACGTCAAGCATGTATTCCCGATGACAATATCATTACAGTCTTGTGTCATAACACTCGGCTTTTTTCCAACTGATAACATATAACAGGTTATTAACTAGCTCTTGGAATCGCAAGACCTCTTGAAGAGATAAAGATCCACAAGGGAGAAATGATAGAAACAACACACTTATGGGGTAACAAAATTTATAATGTGCAACAAGATAGGGTTAATATGTCACAACCAGCAGCAAATTTGATTAACGTTGTGGTGTTGGAGTAAATTGATATTTTACAAGGTGAGACAAGAAGGATTCCCGTTGATATAATCACATGAAGAGAAAGGATTCTCGGAAAATAATATATTATCGTGTTGGTTACAAAGAATGTTGGGTATAAAACAGAAGTTGTTACAAGGAAAACAACAGAATGGACTATGTGCACATTAGATCATTAATATAAAACAGGGTTTAGATAAGTTTGCCTTTGTTAGTGGTGGTCAGGATTTGTCTGGACAAACATAAATATCATTAGTATAAAACATTGTTTGGATAAGTTTGCCTTTGTTAGTGGTGGTCAGGATTTATCTGGACAAACATAAATCAAGGGTTGTGGTTCCTTTGACCACCCCCTACAACTCGCACGCGTGGCATTAATTCCAATATTATGAATGAAAAATGAATACTCAAGTCAAGATGTGGATTTTCAAAAATTATAACGGGGAGGTTCGAACTCATGACCTATTGTGTCATAAGAGTGGCCTCTAACCAGTGTTCCACCTTGGTTGGAATTAGTAGAAAAGATAAATCAACGGTGGTAGTTTGTTCAACTTAAATATCATAATTTCTTTATTAATTAGTGTTTCACTAATTACATATAATAAATAATCTATTCATTATAAAGTGTTTTATTAATATGTGTTTCACTAATTGCTCATAATAAATGACTAATCATTTTTTTATTATAAATAATATGTATTTCTATTAATAAGTAATTTTGATAAATAATATCAATAGACATTTTTGGCGACAATGAGTATTAGAAGAGGTGGAGGACGAAAGATTAGTGGTGGTTAAGGACGGCGCCAAGCACAATTATATTCATTTTTGTTCTTTTATTATAAAAGGTTTTACCTAAATACCACCTACGCTTTTCCTAATTACCACCCACGGTTTAAAATTATAAAAATTGTAGACCTAAAGTAAAGTGAGTGACTAAAACGCATCTTCTTTGACAATTACCTAACAAGCTAACACCATTAGGTCTACCAAAAATATGCTACCACCCATAATAGCCATGGCGGCGGCCGCCGCCACCACCACCACCACGCCACCACCCAAAATTAATTTTAAATTTTAATTATGATTTTAGTTTCAGAGATTAGATAGATTGATTCCAGTTTCTTATAAAGCCACTTTAAGTTTTAACTTTAATAGATTAGGGCTTAATTTCGCAAAACTATAATAGGAACAGATTTGATTATAGGACTATATTATTAGGGTTTAAAGACACTTGCAAGTTCCACTAAAATCCATTATACGAACAGATGTCAATCAATCCTTTGTAGGAGTAGATCGTCAGTGCCTTTATTATATGGAAGAACTATAACTAAGATTCATCCATGCAAATGTAATACGCAGTAAAGTGGGTGAGGAGAGGTTGTTGTTAATGGTAATGGGAAAAATAACATTATTTTTGTATCATGGTGTAGCGGAGAAGAAGGTGAGTAATTGTTACCTACTATTGATTAGGTTTACAACTACTAAGTTTTTAGACCGAAGATGGTAATTAGGAAAAACGTGGGTGGTATTTAGGTAAAACCATCATAAAATGGGATAAGAAGTCCATTTTTCACATGTATCCAACTTGCCAAGAGTTTTTTCTCCCTCTTTCCTAAAAATCCTGGCTTCGCCCCTGGTTTGTGGTGGAAGAAGTAGTGACGGTGAGTGCTGGTGAGTAGTGATAGACAATATTAATTTTATGTTGTCGTTACAACATCGATAACATTTTAGTGTGGAAGATGTGGTTGGTTGTTTTTAACACTTTTGATAAAGGAAGGTATCATATATTTTCGGGATGATATCATACAAGATAATATTTTCATGATCGTAGTTGGATCACCCAAATGGTACCCTTGTTTTCTTTGGTACTATATCGTATAAATCTTGATTTTTTAATGTTAAAATAAAATTGATTGCAATACAAAAAACAATATATACACGGAAAAAAAAATGAAACCAAGCAATTGACAACAATTTGTTCAATCTAAACCCCATACATGGCATTTGTGATTGAAAATTAAAATTGCGTCCAACAACCTACATCGGGTGAGTGGCAGTGATGGTGGCAATGGTGGAGTCAAATATTGACATTGAGGAGGCCTTTTAAAAAAAAAAAAAAAACATGTAAACTTTGGTGGACTAAACCATAAATATATATGGACAAATTACTATTTATAAAATAAACTAAAAAATTCATGTAGTTATTAAAAATTTAAGGGGTTAGAGCCAGGTTAGTCAACCCTTGACTCTGCCACTAGGTGGGGTGGATAAAAAAACTATGGATTCATATGGTTTTATGGTGGTGGTGGGTATTGGTGAACAAAAACATATTATGATAATTTTGTAATGCCACAAAATATGTAACGTTATATTATATAGTATAAAACGTGGTTGATCATTCTAATGTTAAAATAAACTCGATAAAACACATGTTCATTTAAAAAAATTGGTGCAATCAATTGCCATGTTATGCAATAACTAAACGAACGACATGAATCAAGATCAGAACATATGAAATTATTTATTATCGATTTGTCTATGTAAAGAAGATAAATTTATCGATGGGGTTTGTTTAACTTAACCATTTTTAAATACTTTATTAATTAGTGTCTCATTGATTTTTCATAATGATTAATTAAATTTCTATTATAAATGTCCCTTTAATAATCTAACATAAATACATAATTTTATTAATAAATAATTGTACTAAAAGCTATGTTAATTCTAATGGTGGTAGTGGAAGTAGGGTTAGTATAAACGGTGGTGGGTGTTTGTGAATGGTGGAGGGGGTAACATTACTATTGGTTGAAGAAATAGTGGCAGTGGATGGTTTTTATGGTGGTGGGTGTTGGTAATAGTAGTGGATAATAATAGTTTTTGCTTTTTAGGGAGTTTTATTGACCGAGTAAAAAAGAATCTTCACAAAACATGCAACATTGTATTGTGAAAGAAGTGATTGGTTGTTTTTAGCACCATTGATAAGGACAAAAATCAAATATTTCGAGGATGATACCGGAACGTATAAGACAATATGATCATGACTGTTGGATCACTGAAATGGTATCCGTATTATATAAAGGCAATTGGTGTGCCCGCGTAAGAGAACATTAACGCTCTCTCAAGTACCATTACATATTTTTTCCTGAAAGACCATCAATGTCGTGTTGTTTCGCGACAACTACCTACAAAGACAACAACTGTTTGAAAATATTTGTTTGTTCATCAAAATCATCATAAAAAACTCTAAATTATAAATCTAAATTTCTCCTCCGATGTTTATAGAATATTTTTTATATTTTACATTCTCAAATCATGCGACCTCTTGATTACAAATCAACAATATCAAATTACGGATCAATATGTATAGGTTTCATTCACTGGGTTAGAAGGTAGAGTAGATACAGATGGGTAGATCACACAAAGCATAACATGACTGAGAATACTTCAATAATTTGGTCAAGAGATAAGGTCAAAAATTTAAGAATAACTTTCTATAGGACTAATTAGATCGGATAAGATAGGAACCGACTAAAGTATGGATTAATAATAATTTCCACGTAAGACAATTTCAAAACATAGTTTGGCTAACTCTTCCTATGTAAAGAGTGGTCAATATTTTTCCTTCCTTAATTGCTATGTTATGTGAGAAGAAGGTGACATCTAATATTGAGGTACAATTCAAATCCATTAGATTCATACCATTTACAACTGGACGCCTTGAAAAAAATTGACGTGTTGTTATTATTATTACAGGTAAGAGATACATTGACTAAACTTGCGCAAATAGCACACTTCGCAAATGATTGGTGTTGCATGTACTTTCTAGAATGCAACGATGAATTTGAGGATACAAGGCACCAGAAGCAGCGACCGGAGTATTTTGGATATAGTAACTTAAACCCAATAAAATACTTATGTTCTTTTTTTTTTAAGTTTTTCCACAATCTATTTATTTAAGAAAAATGAACATTGCAAATACATAACATCAACAAAAATTAGACATATTACGTTTGATAATAATGGCT
The DNA here is from genome assembly GCA_023529315.1 of Papaver bracteatum. Lineage (NCBI taxonomy): Eukaryota > Viridiplantae > Streptophyta > Magnoliopsida > Ranunculales > Papaveraceae > Papaver > Papaver bracteatum. The sequence goes on from JAJJWX010001025.1 coordinate 69,832, forward strand.
ACTGATGGACCGGAAACGGTAAAAGAAAGGAATTGTTGTAGAAGAATTGTTGGGATATACGATGGATTACTTGATATGAATGAAAGAGGTATAACTATTTCGATTCTGAAATCACATAAAGTTCACAGTAGAAGATGACATCAAGTTTAAAGTTAGTAACAAACATAATATGGCTAACTAAAATGTTAAAAAAAAACAGGATATAAAAACTTAGAAAGCCGTGGGACTTGAAGAGACCAATTTTGAAAACTACAATCTTAGAAAGCAACGATATCCACAATACCATAATTTTTTTTATAAATATTCAATGTAGAAGATGTCAACTTTTGGTAAAGGGTCTATTGACAACCTATAAATTTGAAATAGGATCAGGGAGTACAATATGTGTTCAAGGTTCTTTATGAAGTATTGTGTCGCCAGATTGTATTCCTAGTGAAGGTAGGAACATATAGAAGTGACAAAATGTCCAAGACTTTTGAAGTTACCAAAGCCTTTGTTAAGAAGAACTGTTGGGAACAATACTTTGTTGAAGATTTAATGGCAGAGGTTTACATATATACAATCCCTTCGAAAAGGAAATTGATACACATTTTAAACATTGTCATCTGATGGGTGTTGAAAAATTATACGAAAATCATGTCACATTGGAGAGTTTGTATCATCTGTTTGATGCAAAAAAAATATTATTCTCTTCCTATTTGGAGGATCGACAACATGACCATGATAAATGAGTCAGATAGAGCGAAATAAGAGCATGGGGAGACTTTTATGGATGATATTGATTAGTTTATTTCACTGAGATGAGCGCTGCTGACGACATAGTTCCAAAAAATATTTAAACTTCCATGTTCATGTAGAGCATTATCTCATTATAAGCAAAGAACCTAAATAAAATATTGTCTGGAAGTTAAGATTATATTTCTATCATTTGACCAAATCTTCGACGGTAAGTCCACACGCTAAGTCCCGTGTGTAATATAATTTATTTTCTGCAAGTTTTCCTTTAGGAAATTAATTCAAAAAATAAAAATTATTTTCTTAAGAGTTTATTTATGGGAGAATTCCTTGTACAATTTTAATTGTTTTACAAGTAAACTTGTTTTATCAGGAAACCAAAACCTAACTTGATTTTCAAGAAATCATCTCCTATAAATAAAACTCGAAATTTTTTTACACAACACACAAGCAGCGACCATCGTTCTGTCTACTTTTCTTCATCTTCTTGCTTTTGTTTTTATGCGGCCTTTTATTTCCATCCATGTTGCTAAGTTCAATAGTGGGTAACTTTCATTTTGCTAACTCAAGTTATATCGGGAAGTCTTATCCTGGACACATATTCGCTCTGAGGGGTTTAGCATTACTCATCTCGAGTATACTCGCGAACTAATGTGTTAAGGACAACTTGTTGAACCTGTGATTCTGCCCTCAGTAAGTAGTTTCGGTAGAGTTGTTTTGAATTAGTTCTTTACATATTACTTTTGTTATATCTAACGTGTTGTTCATTTTTGCAAGATTCCAACATTTAACACTCATTCCATAACCCTTGATATTAAAGTCCATCGTAAGATAAAGCAATAAAACGAGGGTGCCTGGTGTCCATGTATAATCGTACTCTAATTCTTTAATATAATTCATTCTTCATAAAAAAAATAATACAATCGCATAAATAAATCAAAGAAACAAACACCAAAACCAACATGGCTACTTAAGATAAAGCGATAATAAATTGGGTGTGCATTAAAAATAAACAAATAAATAAAGCTATGGAGAATCAACCCTTTCTTTCATGTCTTTCGGGAAACGGATAATTCACATGTACACTGATTAAGGGATTGTACTCGAAAGTCATAGATAAAAATTGGGAAACCACTCTGTGTCGAGTAGCAGACAATTCTTATTTAAAACCAGCAACGAGCAGAGTCAGGGTGGTGTCAGCTTAATAAAAAGTCAGACCCTTCAGTAGGAGTCTACTCTCGACATCTTTTTGTACTTCAACCTTTTACTTATCTTACTGGCTTCCACACTTCACCTTTAAAAGAATATGGAACTTGACCGCATCTTCAATTACCTCAGCCTTAGCAACAAGAATATCAAGCAGTTCATGTGGAGTTAACGAATTCGATCTCTGGTTGATACCATCCACGGCATAATCCCATGTACCTTTAACTGCAGGATCATCTTCTAGTACTGCTTTCAATCCTGGTGCATGGACCTCCTCTCGTTTAAACCCAAGATTGGAAGGAGTAGAGTTGGAGCCAGAAGAATATTCTTGATCAGAATGCTTAAATTCCTGCAACTCTTTGAAATCCATCCATGGATTCACCCAAACCTTGGATTCTTAAAATATCTTATTCCCTGCCTTAATTACTTCCATTGTCAGATAATGCAGAACACCGACAACCAAATGTTCTTTGGATTTCAATACCCAATTGAAAAAGAGGGAGTCTAACAACCTCACCCAATATTTCGATTAGTAATCTGTATGGACAACTCCGAGTTGTTTTTTAGAGAATCAACTAGACTCAATCAATAGAAAATATCTCAAGGAGTTATTATCTCAATCTCTCGATTTGATTTACTCAAGAAAATATGATTCGCGAGTCTAATCAAAGAGAGATAACTTGGATGGTACCAAAGACCAATATACAAGTGTCAATCGATTTAAATCAACAACCAATATGGTCGGATATTCTAATCGATTGAACAACGCACAACCTGTATTATTTAAATTATATAAAAATATAATGCGGAAAATAAATAACACAGACACCAAAATTTTGTTAACGAGGAAACCGCAAATGCATAAAAACCCCGGGACCTAGTCCAGATTGAACATACACTGTATTAACCCGCTACATACACTAGCCTACTCCAAGCTAACTTCGATTTGGATTGTAGTTGAACCCCAACCAATCTCACACTGATCCAAGGTACAATTATGCTCCCACACCTCTAATCCCATCAGGATACTGTGCACTTGATTCCCTTAGATGATCTCACCCACAACCAAGAGTTGCTACGACCCAAAGTCGATGACTTTAATAAACAAATTTGTCTCACACAGAAAAATCTACTGTTAATAGATAAATTCGTCTCCCACGAATAAACCTACGAGTTTTTTTTCCGTCTTTTGATAAATCAAGGTGAACAGGAACGAATCGATAAAACCAGACTTATATTCCCGAAGAACAGCTCAGTTTCATCAATCACCTCACAATAAACTTAATCGATGCAGCGAAGAAGATTATTGAGGAATCACAAACAATGAGACGAAGATGTTTGTGACTACTTTTATCTTTCCTATCGGATATATAAATCTCAAGCCAATTATTACAATTGTACTCATACGATAGAAACAACAAGATCAGATCACACAACTATAAGAAAAGTAGTATCGATATGGCTTCACAATCTCAATGAAGTCTTTAAGTCGTTAACCTGGTTTTAGAATAAGGAAACCTAAGGATAAAGGAGAATCCACTCTAGATTTAGCAAACTAGTATCACACAGAATGTGTGGGGATCAGGTTTCCCAGTTGCTAGAGTTCTCCCTTATATAGTCTTTCAAATCAGGGTTTGCAATCAATGTTATCTTACTAACAAAGCATTCAATATTCACCGTTAAATAAAAACCTGATTAGATACAAGCTAATCTCTCTTAACCATTAGATCGAAAACTTAGTTTACCATACACACATGTACTTGACGTTTTATGTTTGTATAACCGTACCCAAACATGTACAATGGTTGGTTCAATATTAGTCAACCAAATGGTTAGCCAAAAGATAACTTTCATATTAACCATATATTTTTTACCATAACTAGTCCAAATGACTCAAATGAACTAGTTAGAGAGTTTTTCAATTGCTATGAGATCTCATGTACTACACAAGACACAATTGAATCAAAAACATCGTAATTCACTCGAATCATTTCATGAACTATAAAGTCACGGTTTGCAAAAGCATTCCTTAATTAGTAATTTAGATAAGTTCACGAACGACGTTTTTAGACATAACCTCTTGAGTTCGCGGACTCAAGCTAACCGGTTGAAGTTAATAAACTTCAGCAGAAATTCTCGGTTCGAGAACTTCCGTCAGTTCGCGGACTGCACTTGTGCTTCAACTCCAGCAGATATTCTCGGGTCCGAGAACTTACGCCAGTTCGCGGACTGAGTTGACTGCTCACGTTCCGGTTCCACTTGATCAACAAAGTTCGCAAACTTCGGTTCAAGTGCCAAGGACTTATACATATATGTGCTGCCACAATAATGTTTATATCCCTCAATGGTTATATAGTCCAAACTCTCATTTCAATCATTGAAACATTCTTAGAGGGCGTTATATAGTTGTTATTAACAAATTATTTTTCGTCAGAGCGATTTCCAAAATGATTGAAACATAACATGACTTTCGTCACTAGACAAAGATGAAATTGGCTAAAGCGAAAGCTTTACCAACACCCATTTCGAGAAATAGATAAGCGAGATATACTCAGCTCAAAATGTCACATATGCATATTCTTAGTATATATAGTAAAAAGACTTTTGTCTCAAGATTAGAGATAGAATAGATAGACTTTTGAGTGATAGATAAGTTCAAGTATCCACATATCTTTTAGTCAATGAAGAACCACTGGTTCCTTGAGTAGTCCTTCGTCTTGTATGATGATCGCCATGGAGTTCTTGAGCTCAACTACACTTTCTATCTTAGTCCGAGACCTTAGCTATAGTAGACTAGAAATCAAGACTTTATAGTTTTGATCACTAAGATTGACAAACATGCTTGAGATAGCTACGCATGCGAGTTTGACCGAGCAGTGCTCTAACACCTTACAAAGAATGTACATGTATAAAACATAAGTGGTTACAAGGAAAACAACATCATGGACTATGTACACATTAGATCCATGTAAAAAACGCATACAAATCTAAATGTATACTTTAGCGGCGCCAATTTTAAGAAATTTGATAAGCATACATATTGTATTCCGAATCCTCATAGGTATTTTTCTAAAAATATAAATTCTTATTCACTTTTCTGAGATAATAAATTATATCTTCGAAGTTGCTTTATAATAGGTACAAATAATGTACAACATCGTTACCGTATTTTCATTCAATGAATTATTTGATAACAAACAACCTTCGATAATATTTTATCGATAACTATTTATTTTTCTCGAGCAAACTTTAAAAGTGTTCACAGTGGGCACTAGATGAAACCTTACCATCCAAATCCAAGATACATATGTTGGTTATCTACGTACTGTACTAGATCAAAACTATGGTTTGGCAATAAGAAGAGTAAAGAGAGACGCAACATCCATGGTAAGTTGATAGCAAAAATCTCATTCATACCACAAATAGTAAGACGGGTAATTAGTTTTTCTGTTTTTCAATCTAGTAGTAAAATTTACAAATTGACCAAAAATTTCACACATTGCCTCATTGCCACATGGGCTTGAGCCTATCGAAACACAACACCATTTTATCAGTCTGAATTCCGAAATATGATCTATATGGGTGACAGATATGTCCATCACTAGGATCAGTCAAATTAAACACAGAGGAAGCATCAAGTGGTAACACATGAGTCGCTAATGGTGGCAGAACCATTGGGTAATATGACGGCCTTTGCATGCAAGATCAAACTTATGTCTTATGTTTTTTTTTTACTTATCTTTTGTGAAAACATTAAAATTCATTGAAAACTTCCATCGGGGTACAAACTTGTTCTTGTGTTGTGTCTTTGGGCAAAAGTTCCTCCCACCGTCATGAATTATGAATCCACGTCGAGCATGTATCTATGATGACAAATTTAATTCATTATTCTTTAGTTTGATATCATGGCTTTTTGCCAGCCTATGACATGTATAAAAAATAAGTTCTCGGATGTTATACTCATTGCAAGACCTCCCAAGAAATAAATATACAAAAGAGAGATGAAAGTAGCTACCAATATTTTTCACTTTGCAAACGCAAAAGAACAACAAGATAGGGATTAAAACGAACCAAAGAAGAGTAAACTTGTGGTGCTGGAGTAAATTGATATTCGATAAAATTGAAACAATAAGTCTTTATACTGAGATGATTTTTAATAGTCTCAAACAAACTCTTAAACCTACATGACTCATTCTTATAGATATGTTGATACCAGTCAGCATTATTACGCTCGTCACTTTATACAAAAAGACTACTTATGGTCTCAAAAGAAAACCTTATAGATGGTTTTAGAAATTTATTTTATTCTTGATCTTGACATATATTATTTTCATTTTTGGTGGTTACATGAATTTTTTTTAATAAACTAGAAGTTCTATTTCTCTTCTTGATTCTTTAGTTAATAAACTTAGTTCTGAATTTGTTAAAAATGCGGGGTTCCAAAATACACCACCGAATTTTTCCAAACGGATAAATATCAGCCGTTTAGTCTGTTAAATTAGTTTACCATAGTCACGGAAACACTTGATGAACTAGAATCTCACTGATTTTGGCAGTGAATGAGTATTTTTAACACTCGTTCTATCGTAAGATAAAACAATAAGACGAGGGTGCCTGGTTTCCACGTATAATCATACTCCAATTCGTTAATATAATTCATTCTTCATAAGAAAAAATATAATCGCATAAATAAATCAAAGAGACAAAAACCCAAACCAAACATGGCTACTAAAGATAAAGCAACAATAAATTGGGTGTGCATTAAAAATAAACAAATAAATAAAGCTTTGGACAATCATCTCCTTCTTTCATGTCTTTTGGGAAACGGATAATTCACACGTGCACTTATTAAGGGTGTGTACTGGAAATTAATAGCGAAAAATTGGGCAACCACTTTGTGTATTTTGCGAGTAGCATACAATTCTTATTTGAAACTAGCAACGAGCAGATTCAGGGTGGTGTCATATTAATGAAATGTCAGGCCCTTCAATAGGAGTCTACCCTCGACATTTTTGTGTACTTCAACCTTGTACTTCTCTTCCTGTCTTCCCTACTTCACCTTTAAAACATATGAACTTGACAGCGTCTTCAATTACTTAAGCCTTACCAACAAGAATCTGAAGCAGTTCATGTGGAGTCAACGAATTCGAACTCTGGTTGATACTCTCCACATCCCTCTATATCTTTAATTGTAGGATCATCTGCTTGTACAGCTTTCAATCTTGGTGCATGGATCTCTTCTCGTTTTAACAAAACATCAGAAGGAGTGGAGGTGTACACAAGAAGATTCGTAATCAGAATGCTCAAATTCCTGCAACTCCTTAGAAATCTAACCATGGCTTCACCCAAACCTTGGCTTCGGAAAATTTCTTCTTCGCAGCCTTAGTTACTTTTCTTTTTCTTTTTTTTGATCGGTAAATTAAACGTTTATTGAAAGGCAAAAATTTGGTACATGATGTTTGGACTCAAAGGAAGACCGACCAAAAAAGAAAGAGAAGCCTAAAGCCAAGGAAGAAAAATACTAGTAAAAATCCCTACACACTTCCAAAACCGTCTCAACCAAACTCAAGTTGGTTGGAATAACCCTTACAAATTACTTCCAGGGTCAAGTGATGCACATCACCGGAAACCACCTATTCTTTGGCTTTCAAAACCCTTACAAATTCCAAAACCGCACTCCCTTTCTTGTTGTGTGATAGGTGTAGAATACACCGTATTTACTATCGAGTATTTATGCTTTCTTTGCTATTTTTCGTGTGATTTATGTATCTGATGTTCGCTTTTGAGTTTCATAGGTACTTTGGAGTCATTACGAGCGAAAAGAACAAGAAATCATCCCATTGGCCTATAAAATGGAAGGCACACTTAAAACTCGTCGTAATGAATTGGCTAATCACTGGACGACCGACGTCAGTGGTGGTACTAGAGGTGAAGAGAATTCTTATTCTCTAAATATATTTACAAGAAAAACTTGGCTTGAATTAAAGAAGGGACGATGAAGGATTCTGTTGTTGCATCTGGGCTTTAGTTTAAGTTGGGCTTGAATGAGTCTTTGTTGGTCACTGCCACTACCCATTTCCGTTAGTTGATATGTTGGCTACAAAAATGGAGGACGTTGTTGATGTTGGTTGATCAACTAGAGGGGTTGTATGGAAGTAATGATGTGCATTGGAGTCGACTGACTCAGGATAGAAAGGTGGAAGCAGTGCATATATGAATGGCAGCTGATGAGCTTGTCGGGTATTGAAACTGTTTGGAACTCAAGCTGAGGATGGATGTTGTGCTTGGTTCATGAATTCTGGCTACAAAGGGACTGTTGGATGATGGCTCAGTGGCGGTGTTGGAGAGCGAAGATGAACAAAGGCTTACGGTGGAGTTTCTGGTCATATCAAAATACAGGCGGTGGTATTTCCCATCGTATACTATCACAAGGAGGTCGGTGTCGAGTTAACGAAGTGATAAGAGGTGTGCCATCGTAGATAACGTTGACTATGGAGCTAAAGGAAGTCAGGACAGAAGATGAGAGCTTTGCAGTTCAGGGAAGGAAGGATGGCTCAACTTTGGGTTAGATTGAATGTGATATTACAGGTCGAGTATTGGCAGTGAGTGCCGTGAACGATGGTTTGCGATGGGTGCATCGGATGTATGCTTAGGAATGCTGAGTATGGTTTGGCAGTGACGAATATTTGGTGGAGCTCGTGGTGATGATTCAGTGCGATACTGTGTTGCTGTTATCGAACAGGAGCTGTTGCTGTCATGGAAGTTGGCTGTTAACAGATGAACAGTTACAATGGTGGAGGAAATATAAACAAGGACGCAGCTATTTCAGAAGTTTCTCCAGAACTTGTACACGGAAAGCAGCAGCAAGAGTTAAGGGTAAAGGATTTGCGCATGGCACTGATGGAAAATTTATGTGACTTGCAACTCGAGACGGTGGAAGGATGTGGTGATGTGTCAGTTGTGAACAAGAAAGAGCTGTAACGATGATAGTAATGGACGATGGAGTTGAAAATAAGAAGTGACAAGTCCAGAAGAGCTCGAGATATACAGAGAGAAATAGTCGAACAGTGATTGAAGGAGAAGGTTTGAATGGGTTTGAGTGATTCTCATGCAACGAGAATGGAGAAATGGAGCAGCGGATGCCGATGCCGTTGATAGCAGTTCAGATAATGGTGGAGGAGTATACAGGGTATAAGTTCATGCTGGAGAATCGAGATGTTGACAGCCAATGGATGAGCCACCAAGGTGCTAGATGGGTTGCTGCTGTGCAGACGAGTTGAAGTAAAACAATGGGATCGGCTTCTCCCATACGCAAGCCAACAAGTTTATTTGGGATGGGCCTCTGCCACTTGCGCAAGCCCCATGGCTGTAGCCATTCTACTCACGGCCAGACTTGGCCAATGACCTTCTTAGGCAAGTTGCATGCGATTTTGGCAACCCTTTGGCACGTGGTTTGATGCACGGGAAATAATTCTTAAGGAGGTGCACTTTCCTATTTTACTAGGTTTCCTAACTTTTTCAAGAGGAGGTTACAAAACTCCATATATATGGAAGCCTAGGCACAAATATAATTCTCTATTCTACTACTTTTTTCTAGGGTTTGCAATATGATAGAATTTCTTCTTCTTCTTGTTATGAACTCCATTAACATGAGTGCTTAATTTTATTATTGGTTATGGATTAGTTGGATTTCACAAAGCATGATTCTTTGATTCAATATATTAGTTTTGTCTCATAATTATCGTTCACGATTCTCTGAAAATAGGTTCCATGATTGAATGTTAGTTTTGTCAAGTTGCAAATTGGTAGAACTCATAATCATATCTAATGCTAGTTTAGGGTTTATTATACGAAAAAGTGATACTCCTTGAATACAAGTAGCATAATTGTGAATATTGCTTGTAGTGATGCATCCAAATAATCACAAGTGATTCGTGACCTTTGTTAAATTGAATTAGTGCGTTTTCCACGTTCGATTGCTTTGATTGGCCTGATTTCATATAACTTAATGCATCTTGGGAATTAAACTTAATTAGTGCTTTTACACGTTAGGTTGTTCTTTTAGATAGAACTCATACTCGCATCTTTTAATGTGTTTGTTGATAATAAAAGGGAATTTGCGGGATATTCTTGCGATCAAGATATTCTAGGGCTTTTGATAAAAGTTGAGATTAAATATCAATTCTACTTATTGCTTTGAAAACATATTTGTGAATGAAGATGAATCCTTAACCAATATTCTCAATACTTTGATTTGTTTACTTTTTATTGTTTTGCTTTTATTTTATCTTAGTATATAAAAATTAGAAAAATACACGGTGTTTTATATAAGGAACCGAAAATATATTGACAACCTAGACCTCTCTGTGGGATCGATCCTTTCTTGCCCTTGCTATATTTATATTTTGAGTAGTAAGAAAGTGTAAATTATTTTTGACGACAATGAGTGATCAAATTTTGGCACCGTTGCCGGGGAGGCAACGGTTGTCACTTGTTTTTGGTTTTTTTTTTTTTTTTTTTTTTTTTTTTTAGTTTTTCTTATTTTTGGTTTTTAACCTTGGTTTGGGAATCGTATTTCAGGTACCAATTCTATGGAAGGAGCATATTGGAACAATGGATACGGCTTTCAACCTCCTCAACACTATGACAATTACCCACCATCTATGGAAGGCAATAAAAACCAATTTATTGGCTATGATACATATCCTAGAGAACCTTATAGTGATTTTCATACATACCAACAACAACCTTGTAGTGGGTATGTAAGTCAAGCACCTAGGTGGGATTATTCTACTTCTAATTGGCTTTATTCGAGTTGTATTCAGATTATGAACGAATTGCAAGATATGCAACAAAGTCTAGACCAACTTGACCGTAATAGAGAGAACGTCGTTCAAACCAATTTCTGGAATATTCCTTCTTACCCGACTCCGGATCGTAGTTATGATCATTCACCCATTCAAAGGGGAGAGTCATGGGAAAGAGAACATATTGTAGCTAATGGTGGTAAGCGTGTGAACGTCCGGAAACTTGCGCAGAAATTATACAAGTTGGAAGACGATGGATACTCGGAAGAGCTTGTCGATGAAATTAGTAGGACCATTCATATGGAACTTAAACGACGTCATGATAAAGGTTGGGAAACCGACGACGATTCTGATTATGGTGAGTCTAAAGATGAAGACGATGATGATTGTGTTGAAAAGGACCAACCTTTGGAGATATTTGATGACGTTAGTGTAGTTGACTCAACTCTTTCTCTTTATAATGATCAAGCACCTATTCAAAAGGTACATGAGTATGATGAAACTAATGTTTTTCAGAATTTTGCAACGTTGTTTGAGTCTTATGAAAAGGAGTATGTTGAGAATGTGACCGTTATGACGAATATTATGGAAGACCCAATTGAACTTGTGAATGAGTGTAGTGATGATGTTTATGCCGAGATTTTGGTTACGGAAGAAACGGACGAAGAATGGTTGCAAGGGTTGATAGAGGACCATGATATACAAGAGGTGAATAGTTCACTTGAATTTTTCAAGGATGAAGAGGATTCCATGCTACAAGAGATTGTGCGAGGTTTGTCTAACCCTTTGCATATTAATTCTTCTCCTTTACCTCTTATTGGTTTGAATGTATGTGCTTCGAAAACATTGTTGAATGACTTTGTTTCTCGATATCCGCCATTAGAAACATTAGATTCTCATACTATGCAGGTTTGTGAACAAGAAACCGTGGAAGTACCCACCTTTTATATTCTTTATGCACTTCCAAGTGTGGACAAGAATAAGTGTGGGGGAAGCTTTTGTCGGTTCATAGCTTCAATTCTGTTTTCTTGTACTAATATTTGTGTGAAGCTAGTGTTTGAAAAAAAGGTACTATGGATGGATCCCCAACTTTTCAGATTATTGGTGTATGGGAAATGAATCTTACAAGAAGCTAAGTCGGGCCGTCGACTTTAAAACAAGCGCTAAGTGGGAGGCAACCCACCGGTTTTGTATCTCTTTTCCTTTTGCTTTTTATTTTGTTTTTGTTTTGTTTTGTTTTGTTTTTTTATTTTTATTGTTTTCATATCATATTTGCATCCCCATTTTTAATTTCATTAAGTCCATAATCTATCTTAGAAGAGCATTATGATGAATACCTTTTCGTCAGAAAATTTCAGAATGCGCGTAGTTCAGTCCAGAGACCATAACTGTCAGACCGTTTATCAAAACACTGTGAAATTTTGATACTGTATATACAACACGTAGGTGAACAACTTTTGTGAAATGGAGGTTTTCCAAATTCCTTACCAATGTGCACAGTTTTTGCGTTTTATCTTCTGTTACGTCAGAATTCAGAACTTTCGGTTTTACACATTGAGGACAATGTGCAGTTTAAGTGTGGGGGAGCATTTATATGTTTGTATAGTTTTTTTTAGTTTGTTTTATGCCTTTTTTTTAAAAAAAATCAGAAAAATAGAAAAACCAATAAAATATTTGTGCTTTTTAAACTCCGAAATCTAGAAACTTGTGCCTTTAGGATGACACCATTAGTGGATGGAACCATTTTGAATGCAGGAGTTGAGGAACCAATTAACTAAAAGGGACGAACATAGCTCAGAAATCACAAATTAACATGATAGTTGTTACCATATCTCGGAATATCACCATATCACATTCTATTTTTATTTTTCCATATTTATCTATTGTTCTCTAAGTGCTTTGGTGGGTCACTAAACATCGACGTGTTATTACTGCTAGGATGAAATAGAGTGATTGAGTTACTAGAAAAAGAAGAAAAAAAATGAAAAAAATATATGAAAAGAAAAGAAATAAAAAAAAGAGACCGACCAATTAGACCAAAACGGAATAAAGAATGACACTTGGGAATAGCAGTATGTGTGAAACGTAGTCCCTGTCTCCGTCGCCTAAACAAGCGTGGAATGCAGGATCCAAGGCAACTATCATGTACTTGCTGACAAGAATCATGCGCTTGGATCCAGTTTGATCCAATCATGTTGTCTAAAAAAAAAATGAAAAAAGTGAAAAAAAAAAAGACAGTTTTATATTGGTTGAATAAAGTCACTCCTGGTTCCCTTGTATATGCTAGTGAGTTGATGTAGAATTCAAACCAGTAGCTCAATCCAATAGGCATAGGTTCATCTTGGCAGTGACCTTCAGACAGATATGGGAAACATCGATCACTTTTGAACATTCGCCAACATCTACATCTATATCCATCTTCTTAATCTTTTCATTGTGATTGTGGTTTGTTAGTTTCCAAGTTTGTGGCTTGTTCGACTATCTAATTAAAGCTTTACTAATATATGAATTGAATTTGTGCAAGGTACCTCCTCCTGTAGTCATTTTAGATTCGTTCGTTGATTTGTCACAAATAGACGGAGTTGAAAATATAGGTTTTGTAGGTATATCTCTAGTAAACCTTCACGAGACTATAACTCGTCCACTAGGGACACCTAGGGGTTCAAAGGCTTGTTATTTATGCTAAAAGTGACCGTAGCCTCGACGACACGGAGTTGTATGTATTTGTTTTAGTTTTGTTTTGTTTGATTTGCTCGAGGACTAGCAAAGTCTAAGTGTGGGGGAATCTGATAGGTGTAGAATACACCGTATTTACTATCGAGTATTTATGCTTTCTTTGCTATTTTTCGTGTGAATTATGTATCTGATGTTCGCTTTTGAGTTTCTTAGGTACTTTGGAGTCATTACGAGCGAAAAGAACAAGAAATCGTCCCATTGGCCTATAAAATGGAAGGCACACTTAAAACTCGTCGTAATGGATTGGCTAATCACTGGACGACCGACGTCAGTGGTGGTACTAGAGGTGAAGAGAATTCTTATTCTCTAAATATATTTACAAGAAAAGATGGGCTTGAATTAAAGAAGGGACGATGAAGGATTCTGTTGTTGCATCTGGGCTTTAGTTTAAGTTGGGCTTGAATGAGTCTTTGTTGGTCACTGCCACTACTCATTTCCGTTAGTTGATATGTTGGCTACAAAAATGGAGGACGTTGTTGATGTTGGTTGATCGACTAGAGGGGTTGTATGGAAGTAATGATGTGCATTGGAGTCGACTGACTTAGGATAGAAAGGTGGAAGAAGTGCGTATATGCATGGCAGCTGATGAGCTTGTCGGGTATTGAAACTGTTTGGAACTCGAGCTGAGGATGGATGTTGTGCTTGGTTCATGAATTGTGGCTACAAAGGGACTATTGGATGATGGCTCAATGGCGGTGTTAGAGAGCGAAGATGAACAAAGGCTTACGGTGGAGTTTCTGGTCATATCAAAACACAGGCGGTGGTATTTCCCATCATATAATATCACAAGGAGGTTGGTGTTGAGTTAACGAAGTGAGAAGAGGTGTGCCATCGTAGATAACGTTGAACTATGGAGCTAAAGGAAGTCAGGACAGAAGATGAGAGCTTTGCAGTTCAGGGAAGGAAGGATGGCTCAACTTTGGGTTAGATTGAATGCGATATTATAGGTAGAGTCTTGGCAATGAGTGACGTGAACGATGGTTTGCGATGGGTGCATCGGATGTATGCTTAGGAATGCTGAGTATGGTTTGGCAGTGACGAATATTTGGTGGAGCTCGTGGTGATGATTCAGTGCGAGACTGTGTTGCTGTTATCGAACAGGAGCTGTTGATGTCATGGAAGTTGGCTATTAATAGATGAAAAGTTACAATGGTGGAGGAAATATAAACAAGGACGCATCTATTTCAGAAGTTTCTCCAGAACTTGTACACGGAAAGCAGCAGCGAGAGTTAAGGGTGAAGGATTTGCGCATGGCACTGATGGAAAATGTCTGTGACTTGCAACTCGAGACGGTGGAAGGATGTGGTGATGTGTCAGTTGTGAACAAGAAAGAGCTGTAACGATGATAGTAATGGACGATGGAGTTGAACAGAAGAAGTGACAAGTCTAGAAGAGCTCGAAATATACAGAGAGAACTAGTCGAACAGTGATTGAAGGAGAAGGTTTGAATGGGTTTGAGTGATTCTCATGCAACGAGAATGGAGAAATGGAGCAGCGGATGCCGATGCCGTTGATAGAAGTTCAAATAATGGTGGAGGAGTATACAGGGTATAAGTTCATGCTGGAGAATCGAGATGTTGACAGCCAATGGACGAGCCACCAAGGTGCTAGATGGGCTGCTGCTGTGCAGACGAGTTGAAGTAAAACAATGGGATAGGATTCTCCCATACGTAAGCCAACAAGTTTATTTGGGATGGGCCTCTGCCACTTGCGCAAGCCCCATGGATGTAGCCATTCTAATCACGGCCAAACTTTTCCAATGACCTTCTTAGGCAAGTTGCATGCGATTTTGGCAACCCTTTGGCACAGGGTTTGATGCACGGGAAATAATTCTTAAGGAGGTGCACTTTCCTATTTTACTAGGTTTCCTAACTTTTCCAAGAGGAGGTTACAAAACTCCATATATAGGGAAGCCTAGGCACAAATATAATTCTCTATTCTACTACTTTTTTCTAGGGTTTGCAATATGATAGAATTTCTTCTTCTTCTTGTTATGAACTCCATTAACATGAGTGCTTAATTTTATTATTGGTTATGGAATAGTTGGATTTCACAAAGCATGATTCTTTGATTCAATATATTAGTTTTGTCTCATAATTATCGTTCACGATTCTCTGAAAATAGGTTCCATGATTGAATGTTAGTTTTGTCAAGTTGCAAATTGGTAGAACTCATAATCATATCTAATGCTAGTTTAGGGTTTATTATACGAAAAAGTGATAATCCTTGAATACAAGTAGCATAATTGTGAATATTGCTTATAGTGATGCATCCAAATAATCACAAGTGATTCGTGACCTTTGTTAAATTGAATTAGTGTGTTTTCCACATTCGATTGCTTTGATTGGCCTGATTTCATAGAACTTAATGCATCTTGGGAATGAAACTTAATTAGTGATTTTACACGTTAGGTTGTTCTTTTAGATAGAACTCATACTCGCATCTTTTAATGTGTTTGTTGATAATAAAAGGGAATTTGCGGGATATTCTTGCGATCAAGATATTCTAGGGCTTTTGATAAAAGTTGAGATTAAATATCAATTCTACTTATTGCATTGAAAACATATTTGTGAATGAAGATGAATCCTTAACCAATATTCTCAATACTTTGATTTGTTTACTTTTTATTGTTTTGCTTTTATTTTATCTTAGTATATAAAAATTAGAAAAATACCCGGTGTTTTATATAAGGAACCGAAAATATATTGACAACCTAGACCTCTCTGTGGGATCGATCCTTTCTTGCCCTTGCTATATTTATATTTTGAGTAGTAAGAAAGTGTAAATTATTTTTGACGCATACGACAGCGATCATTGTGTTCATTAACAACAAATTTGGCGAGATCAAAAGTCAAGACTATAATTTCAGATTTTTCAGAAGAGTCACCAACATTAATTACCAAGCATGGCCTTTTTCCAAACCGTTCGTTGATGTGTGTGGAGTATTGTTGTGCATCAATGTATGTATTTACACAGAATAAGGAGAAGAATAATTAATTCTAGTTTTTCTGAGATATTATTTCCACTTGGGGGGAAACCCCCATCCCTACCGGGAGTTTGGGACATGGATATCCCAAGTATTTATAAGTTTTCTTTAAATAGGATTACATTAACTAGTTGAAAGCCTAACAATCTAATCTCCAACAACATAATACTATATTAATTGAACAGGTTGTTGTGATAGCCTACCAGCGAGCCTTATGAGTAACCTATCTGTGGAAGCCGAAGCGGATGGGGGGATGAGATTGTGTCACAAGAGGGGCAAACTAATACTACCTGCCATGTTAATTTCTGTAATATTACGTCATTGGGGGCTCGAACCTGATACCTCCTAAACGCATGAAACTTTGAGAAACGGTGATGACTAGCAGATCTAGGGCCCGTCTTTCAATTATGAATGATAACAGTTTTAAAAGTGTTTTTGAATGATTACAGTTTTAATAGAACAAAAAGCCTCGGTGCTACCTGAGCTTGGGCCTTCAACCCCCACGCTATCATTGGTATGAGCTCCAAAAATTGATCCATAGCCAAGTGTTGATGGTGGTTTTTAGCTTAGGGTTAAAATCGTAAAACACTAAACCCTAGGAGACAGTGACGTCACAACATTTAAGTGATAAAGCATTTACTAGGCGCATTTATTGAAAAGACTTTAATGTGTCTCTAAATAATTATCGGGGTACCTTTTTCAAATTAGGGTTACAACAAGCAAAACCCAAATTCCCCTATGTGCCAATGGCAAATCATGCCAGCCACACCAACCGCGCCAAAGCATGCCAACCATACTAGCCGCACCTCTGTGCCAATGGAAAATCATGTCAGCCACACCAACCGCACCAAAGCATGCCAACCATGCTAGCCGTACCTATGTGCCAATGGAAAATCATGCCAGCCACACCAGCCGCGCCAAAGCATGCTAACCATGATAGACGCACCTATGTACCAATGGCAAATCATGCCAGCCACACCAACCGCACCAAAGCATGCTAACCATGCGAGGAACACCTCTGTGCCAATGGAAAATCATGCCATCCACACCAACCGCGCCAAAGAATTCCAACCATTCTATCCGCACCTCTGTGCCAATGGCAAATCATGCCATCCACACCGAACGCACCAAAGCATGCCAACCATGCTATCCGCACCTCTGTGCCAATGGAAAAACTTGCCAGCCACACCGACCACGCCATGTCAAATACATCTCGCCATGACCCCCTATACCGTGCCACCATGCTGGTCTTCCCCACGCGGATACCAAAGTGAAGGCGTGAAACAATCAACGGTTTCCCATAAATCCTAGGAGCAAATTATGGTCGTATAAGGTCACCTCACGACCTTTGTCCAAAAAACCCTAGCTTGGTCACGTACCTAGCCAAAGCTAGCCAAACCATCTTCCTAAGGGAAACCCTTGGCCCCACATGTCAAGCCAAATGCCCTTGCCTTGGCCCTAGCCACTCCATGCATCCATGGAAAACCCTTGGAACCATATGCCAAGCCAAACCACACCAAGGCATGCCATGCCAACCTAATTGTGCCAAACCCTTGTTTCCCGAGCTTGACTTGCCAAGCCACAACAACGTGCTACATGTTTTCCAAAAACATTTGAGACATCAACACAAACTGGGGGATCCTCTTTGGGTATTGGTTTGGTGGTTTACAGTGTGAGGCGTACACTACGCCCGTCATAATGAAGTGTCATAAGGGTGAGGCGGTTATTAAATATGTGAAGTTATGTGTGAAACGTTCATGGGACATAAAGTACATGCGTTAACAACTTTATGGGATATCAATTCCAGAACGTTAGCAGTTTCATGAAAACCAGTTTCACGCGTTAACAACTTTATGGACATCAATTCCATGCATACGGTTACCACCTCCTCCCATTTACTTTACCACTCCTTAATGATACTAAGGTACTTTTCTATTCTGACTTGTATAAATAGGTCTTACCTATTTCTATTGAACAACAAGTTCATACGGGAGATACAACACTCAGAAATACTTAGTTGCTAGCTCATCTCGTGAGCTCTCTCACTTTTCTGATAACAAGTCATAGGAACCCAACTAATCTTCCAGAATCAACTATTCTGGTCTCACCACTTTCCTTGCTTCCATCCCCAAAACCAACCCATTCTCCTCCACTTTGTGACCGAAGCAAGTCTGGAATGGCCATTTCTTGGTTTAGGCCGGACTTGTACAGATTGATGTCTCGAATCTAAAGTACTCCCTTGCAGTACATTATTTAGGGTTTAAATTGTTTCTCACCTGCACACCCGCAATTACCGAAATCAGGAGAAATTATTTTCACCTACAAATAATTGGCGACCACATCGGGAGGTTCGATCTTTCGGTTACAATGTCAATTTTCGACTGTCAATATCCTTCTTCGACCTAGACGTCAAGATGGTATAGGAAGACGATCCACTCCGACTCAATTACCCGACGACTCGATTATCAGTCATGACACGATAAAGGATGACTGGGGACTTCCCAGAGGTTAAAATAAAAATGATCCTCTTGAGGGTCAGCGGCTCGGTTTATCAAAAAACTCAGTAACGACTGGAGACACTCCACAAAAATGGCGGTGCTTCCCAAAAAACTCGGTCTTACACCCGGAATGTGACGGACCGAAAAATTATGCCTTTGGCGCATCTCCCCGCTGGCCGTAACTCCCCCGGTGCGCCATGATGATGAAGCTACAATCCGGACCTCATCCCCAGGCAAATGCACGCTCATTTTCCCTTGCAAGCATACTCGTGGAGCATGATACATCTAACTTAGCTTCCATACCTTTCCAACTTACCCTTGTTCTCCAAAAGGGTTTATTAAGGAAACCAAAAACTTTCTTAAAACTGCAAGAACGACCTTTTGGAGCCCTAAACGAAGGAATTTGGCTAAATTCTGGTGACCATGCGGATCTATAGATCAACATGTCTTGATCTTTGGGTCATTTCCCATCGAAATAGACTCTTCTTGAGCTAAATTAGACTCAAAATAGGCTATAACTTGCTCTTTATAACTTGATAGGAAGTATGAGCATCCACTTACTTGCATGCAACTAAGCTTCATCAAGTTTGTCCGCAATCATCTCTTGCGTCAAGCTACCGAGCTGAGATGATATGAGGGGCCAAGGTGCTGGACAGGCAATGTTGTGACTCATTGCGGCTTCCTACGTATCCTTCCCTACTCTAAAGGAATCAAGCACATACCGTAGTTCATCCGAAGGGACAAGCAACTTATTTCAACTCGATTGCTAGGTCGTGGCCAAGCAATAGTGGTAATGGCCTAGTCCGTATAGGTCGTTCCGTCATGATGCTCAATGATTATGCATCTTAGGGTCCGCGACATGGCATAGTGATTCCTAAGCATCAAATGCCCTCTCTCAAGGCTATGCAACTATAAATGAGCCTTATGCATCATTTATATACTTCCGGCTAAGCTATGAAGCTTACTTGGTGCATAGTCCGCATATGCACCTTCAACCAACTACCCCTCCATATATATTTATTAATGGAATTTCTACAAGTATGGAAAGAAGACCAAAAATCTTTCATCAACTCCCCGCAATTTTTGCGTTTTACTGTTCATCGCAATCTTTGTGTTCCACCGTCCATCGCAATCTTTGCGTTTCATCGTTTATCGCAATCATTGTATTCCACCGTCCATCGCAATATTTGTGTTTCACTGTCCATCGCAATCTTTGCATGCAATGATTGCGCTTGCGCAATATTTTTTCATCCAACCCTCTCTGGCCTAATGCACAATGATTGTGCGGTACTGTCTCAAGTCCAATAACTTTCATAATTCGCAATGATTACACTGTAAGCTCAAGGCCACCTACCCAACTGGCCTAATCCATCATGATGGTGCAACATTGGACCTTGGTCAAATGCCAAACATAATGCGCCATTTTGGCGCGATATTGTCCTTAATCCAATCCACATTTTTCACTCTTGCGGAAGAGCTTTGGATGAAGCTTCATCTCAGGCCATGGCGCATCCTTTAGCATGCGCCATGCTAAAAGCACGGGGTGTTACACTCTTCACCCCTTTAAAGAATTTCGTCCTCGAAATTCCAAACAAAACTATTATGGACAAACTCTTCGGCTTGGATTTCCTGAGCAAAAGTCTCATACCAGATGCTCAAAAATCACGGGTTTCTTCAAGTTGTCATGAACAAAAATTTAGACCTTCTGAGAAAATGTCCCATACCACCAGCCCAGGAATCCAAACAGTGCCCACAACGTTACTAAGAATCTCAATTGGTCAGTGCCAAGAGGATATCTCGACCGGGTACCCTAAATAGTATCCCATACTACTACGCAGGAATCCCTAAGGTTCACAAGTTGAAAGGTGTCATCGAAATGACAAGATTTTAGCACAGTACTGTGTGGAACAGTTTTCCAGTTGCCCACCATCCCTGACGGTCATCCAGGTTTCCACTCGTTAGTGGGATGCTAGCCAGTCCTGAAAATGCACACCCTTGGACAGTTTCCAATGTGTGGGGATGATCAGTCACATTGTCTACCCATCGTCCCAGACGGTCTTCCGGATATCCACTCATAAGTGGGGTGCCACTTAGGCCAGGCAAACTTACATCACATGAACAAGCTCAACTCGATTCGCAAAAGTAACTGGCATTGCAGTTACAAACTCTTTACGCGCAAAATTTGGACTACTCTCCAACTTTATTTCCTTTAGAAGGAAACAATGCTCGTTTGACGAGCCCACTCCGCACAAGTCCCTAGAGTTTTCTCATAACTTGCTCTAATACCAACTGTGATGGACCGGATAATTACGCCTTCGGCGCGTCGCCCCGCATGTAGTTACTCCCATTGTGCGCCACTTGATGATGAAGCTACGATCCGGGCCTCATCCCCAGACAAATGAACGCTCATTTGCCCTTGAAAGCATTCTCGTGGAGCATGGTGCACCTAACTTAGCTTCCATACCTTTCCAACTTACCCTTGTTCTGCAAAAGGGTTTATTAATGAAACCAAAAACTTTCTTAAAACTGCAAGAACGACCTTTTGAGGCACTGAACGATGGAATTTTTCTAAATTCTGGTGACCATGTGGATCTATAGATCAACATGTCTTGATCTTTGGGCCGTTTTCAATCAAAATAGACTCTTCTTGAGCTAAATTAGCCTCAAAATAGGCTATAACTTTCTATTTATAACTTGATAGGAAGTATGAGCATCCACTTACTGGCATGCAACTAAGCCTCATCAAGTTTGTCCGCAATCATCTCTTTTGTCGAGCTACCGAGCTTAGATGATATGAGGGGCCAACGTGCTGGACCGTCAATGATGCAACTCATTGCGGATGCATACGTATCCTTCAATACTCTAAAGGAATCAACCACAGACCGTAATTCATCCGAAGGGACAAGCAACTTATTCCAACTCGATTGCTAGGCCGAGGCCAAGCAATAGTGGTAATGGCCTAGTCCGTATAGGCCGTTCTGTCATGATGCTCAATCATTATGCATCATCGGGTCCACGACATGGCATAGTAATGCCTATGTATCAAATTCCCTCTCTCAAGGATACTCAACTATAAATGAGCCTTAGGCATCATTTATACACTTCCGCTAATCTATGAAGCTTACTTGGTGCATAGTCCGCATATGCACCTTCAACCAACTACCCCTCCATATATATGTCTTAATGGAATTTCTACAAGTATGGAAAGAAGACCAAAAATCTTTCATCAACTCATCGCAATCTTTGCGTTTCACTATTCATCGCAATCATTGCGTTCCACCGTCCATCGCAATCTTTGCGTTCCACTGTCCATCGTAATCTTTGCGTTTCACTGTCCATCGCAATCTATTTATCGTAATCATTGCGTGCAATGATTGCGCTTGCGCAATATTCATTCGGCCAGCCCTCTTTGGCCTAATGCACAATGATTGTGCGGTACTGGATCAAGACCAATAACTTTCGTAATGTGCAATGATTACAGTGTAAGCTCAAGGCCACCTACCCAACTGGCCTAATGCATCATGATGGTGCGACATTGGCCCTTGGAAAAATGCCAAACATAATGCGCCATTTTGGCGCGATATTGTCCTTAAGCCAATCCAACTTTTTCACGCTTGCGGAAGATCTTTGGATGAAGCTTCATCTCAGGCCATGGCTAATTCCTTTAGCATACGCCATGCTAAAAACACGGGGTGTTACACTCTTCACCCCTTTAAATAATTTCGTCCTCGAAATTCCAAACAAAACTATTGTGGACAAACTCTTCGGCTTGGATTTCCTGAGCAAAAGTCCCATACCAGATGCTCAAAAATCACGGGTTTCTTCAAGTTGTCATGAACAAAAATTTAGACCTTCTGAGCAAATATCCCATACCACCTGCCCAGGAATCCAAACAGTGCCCACAACGTTACCAAGAATCTCAATTGGCCAGTGCCAAGAGGATATCTCGACCGGGTACCCTCAATAGCATCTTATACTACTACGCAGGAATCCCTAAGGTTCACAAGTTGAAAGGTGTCATCGAAATGACAAGATTTTAGCACAGTACTGTGTGGAACAGTTTTCCAGTTGCCCACCATCCCTGACGGTCATCCAAGTTTCCACTCGTAAGTGGGATGCTAGCCGGGCCTGACAACGTACACCCTTGGATAGTTTCCAATGTGTGGGGATGATCAGTCCCATTGTCTACCCATCGTCCCAGACGGTCTTCCGGATATCCACTCATAAGTGGGGTGCCACTTAGGCCAGGAAAACTCACAGCACATGAACAAGCTCAACTCGATTCGCAAAAGTAACTGGCATTGAAGTTACAAACTATTTACGCGCAAAATTTGGCCTACTCTCCAACTTTATTTCCTTTAGAAGGAAACAATGCTTGTTTGACGAGCCCACTCCGCAAAAGTCCCTAGAGTTTTATCGTAACTTGCTCTGATACCAACTATGATGGACCGGATAATTACGCCTTCGGCGCATCGCCCCGCATGTAGTAACTCCCCCGGTGCGCCACTTGATGATGAAGCTACGATCCGGGCCTCATCCCCAGGAAAATGAACGCTCATTTGCCCTTGCAAGCATGCTCGTGGAGCATGATGCAGCTAACTTAGCTTCCATACCTTTCCAACTTACCCTTGTTCTGCAAAAGGGTTTATTAAGGAAAACAAAAACTTTCTTAAAACTGCAAGAACGACCTTTTGAGGCACTAAACGATGGAATTTTGCTAAATTCTAGTGACCATGTGGATCTATTGATCAACATGTCTTGATCTTTGGGCCGTTTTCCATCAAAATAGACTCTTTTTGAGCTAAATTAGCCTCAAAATAGGCTATAACTTTCTATTTATAACTTGATAGGAAGTATGAGCATCCACTTACTGGCATGCAACTAAGCCTCATCAAGTTTGGCCGCAATAATCTCTTGCGTCGAGCTACCGAGCTTAGATGATATGAGGGGCCAATGTGCTGGACCGGCAATGCTGTAACTCATTGCGGCTGCCTACGTATCCTTCCCTACTCTAAAGGAATCAACCACAGACCGTAGTTCATCCGAAGGGACAAGCAACTTATTCCAACTCGATTGCTAGGCCGAGGCCAAGCAATAGTGGTAATGGCCTAGTCCGTATAGGCCGTTCTGTCATGATGCTCAATGATTATGCATCATCGGGTCCACGACATGGCATAGTAATGCCTATGTATCAAATGCCCTCTCTCAAGGCTACTCAACTATAAATGAGCCTTAGGCATCATTTATACACTTCCGTCTAATCTATGAAGCTTACTTGGTGCATAGTCCACATATGCACCTTCAACCAACTACCCCTCCATATATATGTCTTAATGGAATTTCTACAAGTATGGAAAGAAGACCAAAAATATTTCATCAACTCATCGCAATCTTTGCGTTTCACTGTTCATCGCAATCATTGCGTTCCACCGTCCATCGCAATCATTGCATTCCACTATCCATCACAATCTTTGTGTTTCACTGTTCATCGCAATCTTTGCGTTTCACTATCCATCGCAATCTGTTTATAGTAATCATTGCGTGCAATGATTGCGCTTGCACAATATTCGTTCAGCCAGCCCTCTCTTGCCTAATGCACAATGATTGTGCGGTACTGGCTCAAGACCAATAACTTTCGTAATGCGCAATGATTACACTGTAAGCTCAAGGCCACCTACCCAACTGGCCTAATGCATCATGATGGTGCAACATTGTCCCTTGGCCAAATGCCAAACATAATGCGCCATTTTGGCGCGATATTGTCCTTAAGCCAATCCACCTTTTTCACGCTTGCGGAAGAGCTTTGGATGAAGATTCATCTTAGGCTATGGATAATTCCTTTAGCATGCACCATGATAAAAACACGGGGTGTTACACTCTTCAACCCTTTAAATAATTTCGTCCTCGAAATTCCAAACAAAACTATTGTGGACAAACTCTTCGGCTTGGATTTCCTGAGCAAAAGTCACATACCAGATGCTCAGAAATCACGGGTTTCTTCAAGTTGTCATGAACAAAAATTTAGACCTTCTGAGCAAATATCCCATACCACCTGCCCAGGAATCCAAACAGTGCCCACAACGTTACCAAGAATCTCAATTGGCCAGTGCCAAGAGGATATCTTGACCGGGTACCCTCAATAGCATCTCATACTACTACGCAGGAATCCCTAAGGTTCACAAGTTGAAAGGTGTCATCTAAATGACAAGATTTTAGCACAGTACTGTGTGGAACAGTTTTCCAGTTGCCCACCATCCCTGGCGGTCATCCAGGTTTCCACTCGTAAGTGGGATGCTAGCCGGGCCTGACAACGTACACCCTTGGACAGTTTCCAATGTGTGGGGATGATCAGTCCCATTGTCTACCCATCGTCTCAGACGGTCTTCCGGATATCCACTCATAAGTGGGGTTCCACTTAGGCCAGGCAAACTCACAGCACATGAACAAGCTCAACTCGATTCGCAAAAGTAACTGGCATTGCAGTTACAAACTCTTTACGCGCAAAATTTGGCCTACTCTCCAACTTTATTTCCTTTTGAAGGAAACAATGCTCGTTTGACGAGCCCACTCCGCACAAGTCCCTAGAGTTTTATCTTAACTTGCTCTGATACCAACTATGATGGACCGTATAATTACGCCTTCGGCGCGTCGCCCCGCATGTAGTAACTCCCCCGGTGCGCCACTTGATGATGAAGCTACGATCCGGGCAACATCCCCAGGCAAATGCACGCTCATTTTCCCTTGCAAGCATGCTCGTGGAGCATGATGCAACTAACTTAGCTTCCATACCTTTCCAACTTACCCTTGTTCTGCAAAAGGGTTTATTAAGGAAACCAAAAACTTTCTTAAAACTACAAGAACAACCTTTTGAGGCACTAAACGATGGAATTTTTCTAAATTCTGGTGACCATGTGGATCTATAGATCAACATGTCTTGATCTTTGGGCCGTTTTCCATCAAAATAGACTCTTCTTGAGCTAAATTAGCCTCAAAATAGGCTATAACTTTCTATTTATAACTTGATAGGAAGTATGAGCATCCACTTACTGGCATGCAACTAAGCCTCATCAAGTTTGGACGCAATCATCTCTTGCGTCGAGCTACCGAGCTTAGATGATATGAGGGGCCAATGTGCTGGACCGGCAATGCTGCAACTCATTGTGGCTGCCTACGTATCCTTCCCTACTCTAAAGGAATCAACCACAAACCGTAGTTTATCCGAAGGGACAAGCAACTTATTCCAACTCGATTGCTAGGCCGAGGCCAAGCAATAGTGGTAATGGCCTAGTCCGTATAGGCCGTTATGTCATGATGCTCAATGATTATGCATCATCGGGTCCACGACATGGCATAGTAATGCCTATGTATCAAATGCCCTCTCTCAAGGCTACTCAACTATAAATGAGCCTTAGGCATCATTTATACACTTCCGTCTAATCTATGAAGCTTACTTGGTGCATAGTCCGCATATACACCTTCAACCAACTACCCCTCCATATATATGTCTTAATGGAATTTCTACAAGTATGGAAAGAAGACCAAAAATCTTTCATCAACTCATCGCAATCTTTGTGTTTCACTGTTCATCGCAATCATTGTGTTCCACCGTCCATCGCAATCATTGCGTTCCACTGTCCATCGCAATCTTTGTGTTTCACTGTTCATCGCAATCTTTGCGTTTCACTGTCCATCGCAATCTGTTTATCGTAATCATTGCGTGCAATGATTGCGCTTGCACAATATTCGTTCGGCCAGCCTTCTCTTGTATAATGCACAATGATTGTGCGGTACTGGCTCAAGACCAATAACTTTCGTAATGCTCAATGATTACACTGTAAGCTCAAGGCCACCTACCCAACTGGCCTAATGCATCATGATGATGCAACATTGGCCCTTGGACAAATTCCAAACATAATGCGCCATTTTGGCGTGATATTGTCCTTAAGCCAATCCACCTTTTTCACGCTTGCGGAAGAGATTTGGATGAAGCTTCATCTCAGGCCATGGCTAATTCCTTTAGCATGCACCATGCTAAAAACACGGGGTGTTACACTCTTCACCCCTTTAAATAATTTCGTCCTCGAAATTCCAAACAAAACTATTGTGGACAAACTCTTCGTCTTGGATTTCCTGAGCAAAAGTCCCATACCAAATGCTCAGAAATCACGGGTTTCTTCAAGTTGTCATGAACAAAAATTTAGACCTTCTGAGCAAATGTCCCATACCACCTACCCAGGAATCCAAACAGTGCCCACAACGTTACCAAGAATCTCAATTGGCCAGTGCCAAGAGGATATCTCGACCGGGTACCCTCAATAGCATCTCATACTACTACGCAGGAATCCCTAAGGTTCACAAGTTGAAAGGTGTCATCGAAATGACAAGATTTTAGCACAGTACTGTGTGGATTAGTTTTCCACTTGCCCACCATCCCTGACGGTCATCCAGGTTTCCATTCGTAAGTGGGATGCTAGCCGGGCCTGGAAACGCACACCCTTGGACAGTTTCCAATGTGTGGGGATGATCAGTCCCATTGTCTACCCATCGTCCCAGACGGTCTTCCGGATATCCACTCATAAGTGGGGTGCCTCTTAGGCCAGGAAAACTCACAGCACATGAACAAGATCAACTCGATTCGCAAAAGTAACTGGCATTGCAGTTACAAACTCTTTACGCGCAAAATTTGGCCTATTCTCCAACTTTATTTCCTTTAAAAGGAAACAATGCTCGTTTGACGAGCCCACTCCGCACAAGTCCCTAGATTTTTCTCATAACTTGCTCTGATACCAACTGTGATGGACCGGATAATTACACCTTCGGCGCATCGCCCCGCATGTAGTAACTCCCCCGGTGCGCCACTTGATGATGAAGCTACGATCCGAGCCTCATCCCCAGGCAAATGCACGCTCATTTGCCCTTGCAAGCATGCTCGTGGAGCATGATGCATCTAACTTAGCTTCCATACCTTTCCAAGTTACCCTTGTTCTGCAAAAGGGTTTATTAAGGAAACCAAAAAAATTCTTAAAACCGCAAGAACGACCTTTTGAGGCACTAAACGATGGAATTTGGATAAATTCTAGTGACCATGTGGATCTATAGATCAACATGTCTTGATCTTTGGGCCGTTTTACATCAAAATAGACTCTTATTGAGTTAAATAAGCCTCAAAATAGGTTATAACTTTCTCTTTATAACTTGATAGGAAGTATGAGCATCCACTTACTAGCATGCAACTAAGCCTCATCAAGTTTGGCCGCAATCATCTCTTGCGTCGAGCTACCGAGCTTAGATGATATGAGGGGCCAACGTGCTGAACCGGCAATGTTGCAACTCATTGCGGATGCCTACGTATCCTTACCTACTCTAAAGGAATCAAGCACAGACCGTAGTTAATCCTAAGGGACAAGCAACTTATTCCAACTCGATTGCTAGGCCGTGGCCAAGCAATAGTGGTAATTGCCTAGTCCGTATAGGCCGTTCCGTCATGATGCTCAATGATTATGCATCATCGGGTCCGCGACATGGAATAGTAATGCCTATGTATCAAATGCCCTCTCTTAAGGCTACGCAACTATAAATGAGCCTTAGGCATCATTTATACACTTCCGGCTAAGCTATGAAGCTTACTTGGTGCATAGTCCGCATATGCACCTTCAACCAACTACCCCTTCATTATATGTCTTAATGGAATTTATATAAGTATGGAAAGAATACCAAAAATCTTTCATCAACTCCCCGCAATCTTTGCGTTTCATTGTTCATCGCAATATTTGCGTTCCACCGTCCATCGCAATCTTTGCGTTTCACTGTTCGTCACAATCATTGCGTTCCACCGTCCATCGCAATCTTTGCGTTTCACTGTCCATCGCAATCTTTGCGTTTCACTGTTCATCGCAATCATTGCGTTCCATGTTTGCACTTGCGCAATATTCGTTCGGCCAGCCCTCTCTGGCCTAATGCACAATGATTGTGCGGTACTGGCTCAAGACCAATAACTTTCGTAATGCGCAATGATTACACTATAAGCTCAAGGCCACCTACCCAACTGGCCTAATGCATCATGATGGTGCAACATTGGCCCTTGGCCAAATGCCAAACATAATCCACTATTTTGGCGCTATATTGGCCTTACGCCAATCCACCTTTTTCACGCTTGCGGAAGAGCCTTGGATGAAGCTTCATCTCAGGCCATGGCGCATCCTTTAGCATGCGCCATGCTAAAAACACGGGGTGTTACACGGAAGGTTCCTTATTCGTCAGGAGACCTAAAAAACCAAGTAAGTCCTACCTAGACAATATACGTGGTTTGCTTTTTCAAGTTTTCACGGGAATGATAAAACCAATAGCCATGTTACGTTTCACCCCGGTGTCATCTACCAACACACGTTTCCATGGTTTTCCTGGGATGTCTGTGTCACTTTCAATCATAACCAAAACAATCAATTCCTAAATAATTCATTCCAAAAAAAATAACCCAAACCGACAAGGTAACATTTATATATCAACCCAAGAAATCCAGAAAATCAAAAAAATAAACCAGGCGTTTTGTTTGCCTTTCAAAAAAAAAAAAAAAAAGTCACCTACCCGTACGTGCCTACTTTTCACAACAATGATCACTTGTCACTAGTAGCAGACGTTACTACGGTAACATTCGAAGAATTGTTTATGATGAAGTATTTCCACAAGCTTATGAAAGGCATACCCATGGCTAGGGTTTACACCAGTTCAGAATAAAATTGTTTCTACAGATTTATGGACCGCATACATATGGCTATGGTTTGCACCAGCACAATAAAACAAAAAAACAAATTAAAAGAGAAACGCTAGAGTACATTGCTGGGATATGCTTGCCCACTTTATCACTACCACGCTACCGCTAACACCAGGACGTGATAACAAATTTATGAGATAAACGGGGAGCCAACCCATTTCATAAGCATAAAACTTTTTGGAATTTGAATAGGGAAAGGATTTCCTGTTTGAGCTACGTATGGGAAGAGGCAACTAGGCCTGCAAGAAAAATTCTGCGTCACGCCAATCCAGCGTCGTGCCAATCCAGCACCATGTCGACCCAACGGTCCGAGCCATGCCTACCCAACGTCTACTCCAAGCCAGCGCCCATTTCAAGCCGATCCAGCGCTTACCAGATGTGCTTACCAGATGCGCTTGCCAGGCGTTCTTCCCAGACGCGCTTCCCAGGCGTTCTTACCAGATACGTTTCCCAGACGCGCTTCCCAAACGTGCTTACCAGACGCGCTTCCCAGGCGTGCTTACCAGATACGCTTCCCATACGCGCTTCCCAAACGTGCTTACCAGACGCACATATGTCGCACGCTCACTCCAGCCGCAATACCACACCCTACGCTAACAGCTTGCATCCTTCCATCGCTAACATCTTACGCCCTTCCAGCGCCATCCTCTCCGATCCGAAACCATCCAAAGCAGCACCATGGCTCCAGCACTCTGTGATCAAAACAGTGCCATCTATGCACGATACACTTACGATTACCAGAACCAGAGCCTCTTTCGCCGCCCCAACGTTTCTTCAAGCATGACAGCTCCAATCATCACTAGAGACGCTACTCCACCATTAGAGTAAGATATTGGAAGATCCGTAAGAACCCGACCTCCTTTTACCACTGTTAATTTGATTAAAAGACAAAAGATACTTCAGCAGGACGTGCGCTTATAGATGAAGAGGCTCTCGTTGCTCTTGTATGCCCAGTAGAAGGGGATCAATAATCCAATTTCATCACACATAAAGATCAGGAATGACTTCTCCAAAATCGAGGGAAAAAAAATCAGCAACCCCTCCGAGTTCACAAAGACTCTCTTCATGTTTGTTTGCTTGAAGGGTGTCCAGTTTAACAACACACTAATTAACGTAGCCTATCCGCTTCAACGTTCACTCCGACATCCATTCCTCTTCAGCGTTCTCTCTATGAGCTACTCCAGGATACGAAGCCAAAACTTCAGCTTTTGACTTCTTAAGTTTCAACATCCTCTCCAAGAGACGAAGTTTCTTTAATGCCACCTCTTCCTATAAAGGGTCATACCACCATGCCCCCCATGTGAAGGATCATGATCGCAGCCATTCCATCTTCGTAGTCATGGCCGCCCTTTGATCCATCCCACCACAATTCGTGGTCATAGACGGCTTGCTCGCTTACGCATCCAGCCAATCATTTTACTTCCGTGGATGCCCATACGATTCCATCCAACCTACTTTGTTACCACGACAATTTAGTCTCTCCTGATTGCATTTCCTACCAAGAACTGTTGTCACTCATTTGTTGATACCATCCAGAGCTTCACCGCCACAGCAATTACTACAAAGATGGAATCATGTAAACCATACTTGAGGACTGAGGATATACATGGGATCCTTTCACTGTCAATGCTCAGAACACATGGTCAACCAAAAGACGTACCCAAAACAAGGTTATCTACTCTTCAAGGGTGCAGCGTAAGAATATCATCACCTCTCTGTCTAGAAGATGCCTTTAATACTTTACGAGCCGCGAAGGATCCCAAGACTACACTATCCAAAATATTTCATCATGTAATTTCTGAGCATCCCAATGTCACATCCAGAAGGGTATGGTAGGCTTATATCAAATTCCTTGGACGAGGATTCAAGACGATGTAATGAAAGTAAGTTACGCATGGGGACTACCAGCATGAGACACTTTCACTCCTCTCAACTAGGTTATTACTGATTTCAACATCATCACTGTCGAGGTTTTACGAGCCAAGGGAATTTCTCAACATGAAGCCGTACATGTGCACCGAAGACTCCAAAAGCACGCCAGAAGGTTACATTCACATATTTATCCATGCCATGATATTAAAATTTTAACTGGGGACTCCTCACTGCATCCCATTCCGTACGATAGTCCAAGATTCAGAAGATGGTTCGAAGGATGTAATTTGGAACAAAGTCCCGGGAGACTTGATAGCAGCGCATCGGAGATGGAACGTCTCCCTATTTCATCCAGGGGGACCAGAAGTTTTCTACCATGCAAGCATTAACAACACATCATCATCACGATTAGAAAGTCCACTGAACAACCTAAGATCGAGGATGGACCGACGATGCAACCACAATCTCCAAGATTATCCCTAACATGATCGTTTCCGAGCATATATTTCATCCATCCGTCCCAAGAATACAGTGGAGTTTTGGTGAATTTTCGGAATCCACTAGAGAGACACTGCAGAGGAAAACACGGATCCAGACGAACAACAGAAAAATAGAAGAGGGTTGATACCTCTTTTCATGCGGATAGATTTTTTAGAGCTTGAGCCGAATGAATATTCCTTCTTACTCCATGGACGGGAATAGGTGACTGGCGCGTGACTATGCCACCCCGGGCCCGCAACATCCCTCTTGATTTTCGCTGTCAGGCCGTTTTCACCTCCTAAGAAATCTCGAAACCTCAATATTCCCGCGTGGGAGATACATAATTCTGTTTCGTGTCCGATAAAGGGGCGGACCATCAAAATCCGGGTCCGTACGCGGATTCTACAGCGATTCTAGTAAAGGGCGCTAATTAGGGTTTCGGCGTGTCAAACCCTAAACCACAAGCACTTCCCTTGCAAGTGTTTCCCTTCCAAGGCATTTCCCTTACCAGGGTCATGCCTTTCCAAGTGCTTTACAGAGAGGCCCACACCCGTTACATGCCCGTCAGTGCTAATGGGTCCTTTTTGTGCCAAGTTCATGCTCCGCCGCGCGTTCCAAAGCCTACCCTGAAGACACCCAATCATAACTAGATTTGTGAAAAACTACCAGATGAAAGGATTGCGGATGCTACCTACCTCTCGAAAAAGATTTTTGAATAAGGAAAGAATTACATGTGAAAGCCACGCATGAAGAAATGCAATCGGTCCCACAAGACCAAGTCTTTCCACTCCCAGGATAATCCGCGCTTTCCATGCCAACGCCTTGCCAGTGGACCATATCAGAGCCTTGCCAGCAACCTGTGTTTCCTCCTTGCCGCGATTCCATTTCCGGCGCCATGCTTACCTCTCCAAGCCGTTTGCCATTCTCACCTCACCAAGCCATTCGCTCCATTGTCGCGGCCCCACCACGCCTATCCGTCCGTGTACGTCTCATCTTGCCAAGTCCACACTACGCCAAGCCGCCTGATCCATTGTCGCGACCCTATCGTCCATGCGCGTTTTCCTTACCAAGACCACGCCACCTCTTGGCCCCTCGAGCCAAATCGTCCACTTGTTTCGCCCTCCAAGACCGCGCCCCCTTTTGCCTTGGAGATGTACGACCAGACCAAGCCAGTAACTTTCATCTCACCACTCCACGGTCTGCATTCCCAGTACAAATTACGTAGGAACGCCAACACGGGAAGCCAAAACTCTCTTTACCACTCAAAAAGGTTAGTCGAATTCTCCTGACCATCTTTGCAATGATTTACATCTCTATTCCGTCCTCGTCTGTCACCATCATATGCATACCTCACAATAAGGCACATGTTCCGAGCTAAGCAAGGGACTTAATGTTGATGGTGGTTTTTAGGTTAGGGTTAAAATCGTAAAACACTAAACCCTAGAAGACAGTGACGTCACAACATCTAAGTGATAAAGCATTTACTAGGCGCATTTATTGAAAAGCCTTCAATGAGTCTCTAAATAATTACCGGGGTACCTTTTTCAAATTAGGGTTACAACAAGCAAAACCATAATTCCCCTCTTTGCCAATGGAAAATCATTCCAGCCACACCAACCGCGCCAAAGCATGCCAACCATGCTATCCGCACCTCTGTGCCAATGGCAAATCATGTCAACCACACCAACCATGCTAGTCGCACCTCTGTGCTAATGGAAAATCATGCCAGCCACACCAACCGCGCCAAAGTATGCCAACCATGCTAGCCGCACCTCTGTGCCAATGGAAAATCATGCCAGCCACACCAACCGCACCAAAGCATGCCAACCATGCTAGCCGCACCTCTGTGCCAATGGAAAATCATGACAGCCACACCGACCGCGCCAAATCATGCCAACCATGATAGCCGCACCTCTGTGCCAATGGAAAAACATGTCAGCCACACCGACCGCGCCATGCCAAACACATCTCATCATGGACTCCCATGCCACGCCACCATGCTGGCCTTCCCCACGTGGCTACCAAAGTGAATGCGTGCAACAATCAACGGTTGACCTTCAATCCCAGGAGAAAATCCTGGCCGTCTTAGGTCACCTCACGACCTTTGGCCCAAAACCCTAGCTTGGTCACGCACCTAGCCAAAGTTATCCAAGCCAAACGCCCTTTCCTTGTCCCTAGCCATGCTATGCGCCCATGGAAAACCCTTGGCCCCACATGCCAAGCCAAAACCACACCTACCCCAAGCTAACCGCGCCATGCCAAACGCACTCTGCCTTGGCCCTAGCTATGCTAGTCACACCATGCCAAGCCAAACTCCCCTACCCATGCCCTAGTAATGCCATGTGCCCATGGAAAACCCTTGGCCCCACGTACCAAGCCAAACCAAACATAGCCCAAGCTAGCCGTGCCATGCCAAATGCACTCTGCCTTGGCCATAGATATGCTAGTCACACCATGCCAAGACAAACGCCCCTACCTTGGCCCTAGTCGCGCCATGCCAAACACAACTCTCCATGGCCCCCCATGCCGCGCCACCAAGCTGTCCTTCCCCACATGGCTTCCAAAGTAAAGGCGTGCAACAATCAACGGTTGCCCTTCAATCCCAGGAGAAAATCATGGACGTCTAAGGTGACCTCACGACCTTTGGCCCAAAACCCTAGCTTGGTCATGTACCTAGCCAAAGCCAGCCATGCCATCCGCCAAAGGCAAACCCTTGGCCCCACATGACAATCCAAACGCCCTTGCCCTGGCCCTATCCACGCCATGCATCCATGGAAAACCCTTGGACCAATATGCCAAGCCAAACCACACCAAGGAATGCCATGACAACCTAATTGCGCCAAGGCATACCTGGCCATGTCGCCACCCCTCCTAAATTCTTCCTGAGTTTTACTTTCGGGATGTTTTCACCTCCCGAATGAGTTCAAAACATAAATATCCCCGCGTTAGGAGATAGGAAATTCTTTTTCGGTCGATTTGAGTGGCGGACCATAAAAATCGAATCTGTACTAGAATTCTACAACGATTCTAGTAAATGGCGCTAATTAGGGTTTCTAAAACAAATGCGTGCGGCCATCAACGGCTACCCTTCCATCTTAGGAGCAAATCCTAGCCGTCCTAGGTTACCAGACAACGCATGGTAACATTTGACCCAAAACCATAGCTTGGTCACGCCCATGCTAAGCCTAACCACACCCTATCCGCGCCACCCTGTTGGCCTTCCCTACGCGGCCACCAAAACGAAGATGTGCAACAATCAACGGTTTCCCTTCAATCCCAGGAGAAAATCCTAGCCATCCAAGGTTACCAGACGACACATGGTAACCTTTGGCCCGAAAACCTAAGTTTGGACACACCAAACCATGCCATGCCAACGGCATGCCAACCTAGATGTGCCACCACGATTGGCCCTCACTACACGGCTACCAAAACAAATGCGTGCACCGATCAATGGTTTCCCCTCTTCTCAAGATGCAAAATCTCGACCGTCGAAGGTCACCAGGCTAGCAAGTTTCCCGACCTTGACTTGCCAAGCCACAACAACATGCTACATGTTTTCCAAAAACATTCGAGTTATCAACACAAACTTGGGGATCCTCTTGGGTATTGGTTTGGCGGTTTACAGCGCGCGGCGTACACTACGCCCGTCATACGGAAGTGTCATAAGGGTGAGGCGGTTAGTAAATATGGGAAGTTATGTGTGAAACGTTCATGGGACATAAAGTGCATGCGTTAACAACTTTATGGGACATCAATTCCATAACGTTAGCAGTTTCATGAAAACCAGTTTCATGCGTTAACAACTTTATGGACATAAATTCCATAAATACGGTTACCACCTCCTCCCATTTACTTCCCCACTCCTTAATGAGACCAGGGTACGTTTATATTCCGACTTGTATAAATAGGTCTTACCTATTTCCATTGAACAACAAGTTCATACGGGAGATGCAACACTCAGAAATACTTACTTTCTAGCTCACCTCGTGAGCTCTCTCACTTTTCTGATAACAAGTCGTGGGAACCCAACTACTCTCCCAGAATCAACTATTCTGGTCTCACCACTTTCCTTGCTTCCCTCCCTAAAACCAACCCATTCTCCTCCACTTTGTGACCGAAGCAACTCTGGAACGACCATTTATTGGTTTAGGACGGACTTGTACAGATTGATCTCTCGAATCTAAAGTACTCCCTTGCAGTACATTGTTTAGGGTTTAAATTGTTTCTCACCTGCACACCCGCAATTGCCGAAATCGGGAGAAAACATTTTCACCTACAAACACCAAGATACCGAAATAAGCTTGTAAGTTGTAACTATATCCGGCCAGCAGTTCAATTAAGTCTCAGTTAGCTCAAATTATGTACTGTATGATTATTACTCCCTCCGGTCATTTTTAATAGGCTGGTTTCTATAAATAAATGTTTCAAAAAAAATAGCATGGTTTCCTATTTGGGAAAGTCAAATGTTACTTTAATTTTCTGGGACCACTTTTCTCTTAACTTCTTTTGATGACAAGTGTCATGTGGACCATTTCACTTTACTTATTTTGCTGACAAGTGTCATGAGGACCATTTCACTTCACTTCTTTTATTGACAAGTGTCATGAAGACCACTTTCAATGATTAGTTCTCTTAATTTCCTTAAATTTCTTAAAAACAAAACCAGCCTATTAAAAAGGAACAGAGCGAGTATTTGTTATGCCAAAGATAAAAATTCATTCAAAACTCCCATGGGATTAGGACATACTAAGATTTCTTCCTTGTACTGTTGTACATTCTCTGACACAATTGCTATGCAGGAGCCGGAAGCTCCTCCTTCCAAGGTCATGAATAATGAATCCACGTCAAGGATGTATGTCTGGTGACAATATCATTACCATCTTGTTTCATAAAACTTGGTTTTTGCTTGCTAATAACATATAAAAGGTTATTAGCTCTTGGAATCACAAGACCTCCA
Organism: Papaver bracteatum; assembly: GCA_023529315.1. Classification (NCBI taxonomy): domain Eukaryota; kingdom Viridiplantae; phylum Streptophyta; class Magnoliopsida; order Ranunculales; family Papaveraceae; genus Papaver; species Papaver bracteatum. Next base: position 106,880 of record JAJJWX010001025.1, read on the forward strand.
GAAAAAATAAAGATGCCCAAGGGGAGAAATGAGAATAGAAACGTGACAATTATGGGGTAACAAAGACATCTGATGAGCAACCAGATAGGGGTTAATCATGGCCAGCAGCAAATTTGAATAAGATTGTGGTGTTGGAGCAAATTGATATTTGACAAGGTGAAAGAAGAAGGATTTCTGTTGATATAATCTCAGGAAGTTATAAGATTTTCGGAATACAATAAGGTTAATGTTTTGGTTACAAAGGAAAATTATAAGAATGCGTGGGTGTAAAACACAAGTTGTTATAAAGCTAGAATAATATCAAGAAAACGATGAGCAGCGACTACACAATAGATCCATGTACAAAACACATACAAGTATAAATGTAGACTCACTAGTCCACCGGATTGTAAAAAACTTGATAATCATGCAATTTGTACGCTGAATCCTTCACGTATTTTTCTAAAAATATAAAAAATAATAAGTCATATCTTAGAAGTTTTTTTATAATAGGTACAAATCAAATACAACATCCTTACTGTATTTTCAATCATCGAATTGTTCGATAACAGATAATCTTGGATAATATCTTATCGTTAACTGTTTATTTTACTCTCTTTAAAAGTGTTCGCACTGGGCACCAGGTGAGAAAGACGCTAAATCCTTCCAACGAATCTAACAATTAACGTTACCATCCAAAGCCAAGCAAACTATCTTCTTTATCTACGTATCGTACAAGAGCGTAATTAATTAAGGTTTGGCAATAAAAAGAGTAAAGAGAGACGCAACATACATGGTAGACTAATAGCAAAAATCTCATTCGTACGACAAATATTAAGACTGGTATAATTGGTTTTTCTCATTTTCAATCTAGTAGTACAATTTACAAATCGATCAAAAATTTCACGCATGGCCTCATTGCTACTGGGCATGAGCCTAATGAAACACCACACCATTGACCATTTCATCAGTCTGAACTCCGAAACATGATCCATGGGTTAGATATGGCGACCACTAGGATCGGTCAAACTAAACACAGAGGAAGGGTCAAGTGGTAACTCAAGAGTCACTAATGGTGGCAGAACCAATTGTATGACACCTCTAATGGCTGGGTAAAGCTTTGCTTACATTCATCTTCCCATTAGTCAACTGCCTTTGCATACAAGCTCAAACTAATGTCTTATGATTCTTTTACTTATCTTTTTTGCAAACATTAAAATTGAGTTCATTCAAAATTGCCATGGGGGTACAAACTTCTTCTTTTGTTGCGTCTTTCGGCCAAAGTTCCTCCCACGATCATGAATTATGAATCCACGACGAGCATGTATCTATGATGACAAATTGAATTCATTATTATTTAGTTTGATATCATGGCTTTTCGCCAGCCAATGACATGTATAAATAGTAAGTTCTTGGATGCTATACAGCTCATTTCAAGACCTCCAAAGAAATAAAGACAAAAGAGAAATGAAAGTAGCTACCTGTATTTGTCACTGAGCAAACGCAAAAGAACAACAAGATAGGGATTACAAAGAACCAAAGAAGAGTAAACTTGCGGTGTTGGAGTAAATTGATATTTGATAAAGTTAATGAAGTATCTCTTTATACTGAGATGATTTTTGATGGTTTCAAACAAGCTCCAAGACCTACACGACTCAATCTCAAAGATTTGTTGATCCCAGTAAGCATAATCACGTTTGTCATTTTATATTAAAAAATTTATTATGGTCTCAAACAAACCCTTGTACTGTTTCTATAAAAAAAATTAGTTCATTCTTCATCTTGGCGGATGTTATTTTCATTTTTGGTGGTCACATTAATTGTTTTAATAAACTGGAAGTTCTACTTCTATTCTCGATTCTTTAGTTAGTAAACTTGGTTCTGAATTTGTAATGAAATACAATGTTTTGGAACTATAGAGTTATGTTTCTTTGCTTGCCTTGGTTAGCTTTTCATGATAGAGTTGGAACAACGGATAAATTGTGCAGTTGGGGACATCAGGTGCACAATACTTGCGTCCTTTGTGAATCTAAAAATATGGAATTCGTTGATACCATTTTCTTACAGATTTGTTTTTCCTACGGTGGTGATTGATCTCTTTAGAGATTGGCCGCACATTCATCCGTCAGAGATGAGCAGAGCCTTAAATTTGAATTCTAATCTTACCTAACACAATACTAACTTATTCACATGCCATATTCAATTCGATAACGATAGAAAACTAAATATTTTCCTTAAATCGGTCGAAAATATTAGGTAGATAAAAAGTAAAACTTTCCAACAAGAATTAACTCTACGCACATGGTCTGGTGTCCCTCTTTAACGTGATCACTGGTTCATCAAACTCCGTCAAGTGATGAAACTTTAAAGAACCGTCTCTATAAATTACAAAGAGATGAAGCTTAAAGAATCCTCATCCAACTTACTCTGCATACTACTACTCCTCCTATCTCTTTATAAAGAAGCCAAAAAATTTATTCATGTGAACTTTTTTTATCAATCTCTGAGCTAAAATCGAAAACAGCCACAGTTGTATTTTTTGAGTAATCCAAAAATGAGAAAAAAAGAGACGAAGGAAGAAACAAAATAATGGTTAATCTTAGATAATCGGTATGAGCAGACTCGGAAGAGCTATCGGGAAGAAAGCATCTTATTCAGCAATTTTCTTGTTCAGAAGACTTCGTATTGGGAGGTTGAAAAAGCTATCCTACCAAACTTCCTAACAGGAAGAAAACTACCTTCCCAAACTTCCTATTAGACATGAATAAGCTGAGAAATCTATGTGACTGGTAGTGGTATGGGCGGACTCGGAGAACCTAATTAACAACCAAAGGTAACACGCTGTTTTTCTGATTATTTTATTTTTTTTAATTGAATCCAGAACAAACCTGAACATTCAGAATTCTAACTACTACAATACAAGAAAGCATATCCAAGATGTGCACTCTTTTAATTTACTGTTCAATCTTGCAAATACCACCGGATCTAGCAATCAAAGCATTGGCCATAACAATTCCTTGAGCGACAGCTTCAGCTAAACTGAGCTTGTTAACCTTTTCTTGACAGATTGTTTTTTGCTCAGGGGTAATCCGAGAGATATTCAAACTGAACTTCTCTTTTTCAGATTCAGCTATTCGCTGGAAAAGCAGCAAGGTCAGCATTATTGTTATCAACATCATCAGCCATTAAGCAATGCCCAATCGGATTAAGAACGATAAAGTTTATCCGGTCCGTCAGATGATACTCATCTTTGATAAACTGTTCACATTCCTGCACCAATAAGGTAAGTTGTGAACGCTTGCCTTCGAGCAGTAGCAGCGACAAAGCAAGCGCCAATGAATTTGTCAACGTCCGCTTGGTTCAGTCTTGCGAGATTTCAAGGAAGTTCTTTAGCAACAGAATCAGGAGTAGATCCAAATAATTATTCATCCAGGAAGTATAAAATGTTCAAAGACCATTGCAGTCAAAATGAATGACATAATTATTGATTTTATTTTTCTGAAACAGTTTACAAGTCCAAATAATGGCTCAAGTCTGATAAATTTTCCTCTTTTCTTACTTTGTTATAAGCTGATTTTTCTATCTTTCTAATCCACTCTTTTGTAACATTAAAAAGCTTGCCTATCTCCTCAAGTGAGTTGCATTGACCATCCCAAAGCCCCTGTCTTAGAATCAACACTTGTTTTTCTCTTTGGTCCAAGTCTTCCAATAGTTTATACATCTTTCTGCATATGTTGCTTCATCACTACCTCGTCCGGTGTTTGAGCTGATATATCTGGTGTAAATTCCAGCATCAACACACACCCAAGCTTCAACATCTCGTCCCCAAGAAAAAACAAAATAAAAATTAAGGTGTACATGAGCCTGCTAGTGCTTTTTCCTTATTTGTTTTGTTCAATTTCTAGTGGTTTTGTACTCAAGCGGCAAATGTTTAGCCACTCCACTCGGGATGAAAATTTAGACTAATCTCTGTCGACCTTATGTAATGCTTGCCCTCGGTCAATTTTTGGTAGGTCGAATCTTGACACATCACTACCTCTTGAGACCGCATATTATGTTCTAAAACTTCATCTTCTTCTATCCCAAATGTTTCTTATAGTCTTTCTTGGAAATTCTGTAAGAACTCTTGTGAAAAATTGACGTATCGATTTTTATTTTTATTTTGATAATCAGCAAATTTCAGTATTAGTATTAGTCGATCATCATGGGCTACGAACTGGTTCGTAAGAGGAAAGGTCCCAGTGGTTGTGGGAATGGAAAGAATTAAAAAGAGGTTTGGGGTGAATACTTCCACACAGAATCCTGTGGAGTAGATATGTTATTTATACTTGAAACTGATACATCTTAGGGTTGTTACAAAGTTTTGCTAATTCAAAGATAACAGATAACACTGAAGAATAGTATTTCCCTTCACACTCGGTCTTCTAGCATTATACTCGGTCAGTCATATGACTTAGTTGATAGTCCAGCTGACGCTAGTACGAATCCTTTGCTGATGACTTAACACCTCCCCTCAATTTTTACTGTAGTTGACGGACGTGCAACTTGGTTCGAATAATTTGAAAACGCGGTGCTGGAAGACCTTTGGTGAAGATGTCTGCTAGTTGATCACGCGAGCTTATGAAACGAACTTGCAATTGTTTTCGTGCAACCCTTTCTCTGACAAAATGATAGTCGATCTCGATGTGCTTGGTTCTTGCATGAAACACCTGGTTTGCAGTAAGATATGTCGCTCCCAGATTATCACACCATAAGATGGGTGGAGAATGTTTAACTCCCAGTTCCTTTAGAAGAGACTGAATCCATATTAACTCAGACGTCGCAATTGCCACTCCTCTGTATTCAGCCTCCGTGCTTGATTTGGAGACAGTCTTTTGCTTCTTCGCACTCCAAGATATCAAGTTTCCCCCAAAATAGATATAATATCCACTAGTTGAGCGTCGGTCATCCAAACTACCAGCCCAATCTGCATCAGAGTACGCTTGAAGAGAAAATTCCTTGTTTCCTTTGAGATGTAAGCCATAATCCATAGTGCTTTTAAGATAGCGAAGAATCCTTTTAACCAATTCCCAGTGTTCAACATAAGGTTCATGCATGTATTGACAAACCTTGTTCACCGCAACTGAGATATCCGGTCTAGTTAGATGTAGATATTGCAGTGCACCTACCACACTTCGATATAAGGTAGCATTATCGAACTTCTGACTACCTTCCTTTTGAATCTTCACAGCTGGAGCCAAAGGAGTGCACACAGGTTTGATTCCATCCATCTTAGTACGCTTGAGTATATCAGCAACATACTTACGCTGAGTGAGAACCAGCTCATTGTCATATCGTAAGACTTCAACACCCAAAAAATAGATCAAATCTCCCATATCTTTTAGTGCAATAAGCTTCGCAATTCGTGAAGGCTGTGACCCTGTAATAATAATGTCGTCTACGTAAACAAGCACATAGGTGATGGAGTCTTTCGTTTGTAAGACAAATAATGAAGTATCAGCAATAGAGCCTTTGAATCCCAACTTTAACAGATGCGTTCTCAACTTAGAATACCAGGCTCGTGGCGCCTGTTTGAGCCCATAGAGTGATTTATGCAACTTACACACATGATGCGGGTGATCAGGGTCGACATATCCAGGTGGCTGCTGCATATACACATTCTCCTCTAGATCTCCATTCAAAAACGCATTTTCCACATCAAGCTGTTTTATGGGCCACTGATTCATGACAGCAATTGATAGCACAAGATGTATAGTACACGGCTTTATCACTGGACTAAAAGTCTCGCCATAATCGAGTCCTTCTTGCTGATTGTATCCCTTTGCAACCAAAAGTGCCTTACACTTATCCAAGCTACCATCAGGATTTTGTTTAACCCTGTAAACCCACTTTGATCCAACTACATTCATTCCCCTCTCATATTTTACCAAAGAGTAGGTACCATTTCTGATTAGAGCATTGACTTGCACATCCATTGCATCTTTCCACACAGGAATTTTAGAAGCTGAGCTGTAACATGTAGGTTCTATGAAATCTGCAGCAGGCATCAGGTGCTTAGTTGCAGTTAAGCACAACCTTTTGACAGGCTTGGTAATGCCATATTTCGCACGAGTCGTCATTGGATGAGTAACAACAGCTGGATTTGAAGGTGCCATAGCAGCAGTTTGTATCTAATGTTGCGTAGTTGATGTTGCTGAATCTGCAGACCAGGTGGGACTGTTTTCCGGCGACTGTAGCTGATGCTGAGGCGACAAAGTTTGTGCAGACGGTGTTGGAGAGACTGCTTCAGCCGACTGTGTGTTCCCTGTTAAATCCATAGCATTATTTTCCACTCCAACTGGTAGACTACATCTCCTAAAAGGCGGTGAAAGTAAAATGCTAGTGCTAGAAGGAACAATACCTGGACTACGCAAGGTTTGCCGCTGCTCGAGAGACTGAAATGGAAAATGGCCTTCCTCAAAACGAACATGGCGAGAAATGTACAACTTGTTAGTTTTTCGATGCAAACACAAATAGCCTTTGTGTGCATTACTGTACCCTATGAAAACACAAGAAAGTGATCTTGGTTCTAATTTAGTGGTGTTGTATGACCTAAGACACGGATATGCCAAACAACCAAAAACGCGCAGAAAATTATAATCAGGTGGTTTGTTGTATAGAAGCTCTAACGGAGTTTTAGTTTCTTTTGCAGATTTGGGTAATCTGTTAATTAGAAAACAAGAAGTAGTGAAAGAATCTGCCCAGTATGATTTTGGCATATGCGAATGGAAAAGTAAAGCTAACCCAGACTCCGTAACGTGTCTTATACGGCGTTCCGCTAAACCGTTTTGAGGAGAAGTGTGAGGGAAAGAAAACCGGTGTTGAATACCATGTTCATTGAGATAGGCAGTAAATTTTTTGTACTCCAAGGCATTGTCAGATTAAAACACCTTAATTTTGTGATCTGTGAGTCTTTCAACTTGTTTATGAAACAAAATAAAAGTTTGTAAGGCATTTGAACGCTGAATAAGAGGAAAAACCCAAGTGTAATGAGAATAGACATCCATTATTAAAACATAATATCTAAAACCAGTTCTAGAACATTGAGGAGAAACCCAAATATCAGACACAACCAAACTCAAAGGTGTGTTATAGATCGTGCTACTTAAGGAAAAAGATAACTTCTTGATCTTACTAAGATGACAAAAATGACAGTAATCAAAAGATTTATTAGAAATTGACAAAGAGTTTTTAAGACAGATTTGTGAGATAGTACGCAACATGGGATGCCCGAGCCTTTGGTTCCATAATGGAAAGGAAGTAGAGACGTTTGCCTGCGGCTGAATATGGTTATCTAACATATCTACTCCTTCAAATAAATAGAGGCCATTTTTATTCAGTCCTCTTAGCAGCGTCGCCCCCGAGTGCTTGTCCTTCACAAGAAAATAATTTGAGTGAAATTCAAAATACACATTATTGTCTTTTGTAATTGAGTAACCGACAACAGATTAGTCTTTATCTTTGGAACATGGTAGATATTATTCAAACATAAAGATATTGAATTATAAGTGAAGGATGCATTTCCAATGTTGGCAATTTTAAGAGCATTACCATTACCACTAGTGGAAAATGGAATTTAAACCACTGCCAGGGTTAGAGGTAATATCACAAAAAACGACTGTGTTCATCAGTTGGAATCTAAGAGTAGTTTTCTCCAAAACGACTGTGTCTCACAGAAGTTGAAATCTTTAAAAAAACCACTTTCTCCAACAGTCGATAGACACAGTGGTATATCGATTATATTTAACAAAAAAAAAAGGATTTGATTCAGCTAAATCTGAAGCTGAGTCAACTGAGCTGAGTCAATTAAAGCTGAATCTAGAATAAAATCAGCAGGAATGAATTCATAACTGAATTTTACAAAATTAAACTGATGACTTTAAATCTTGATCTGTATTAAAATGAGTATGTTTACAACTTCTATTATCATATCTTTTAAGTTCTAAATCAGAAAATTTCAACCATATGTAAAAAAATGCTCAACCTTCCTTTTAAAAACTTAACAAATCAAAAAGCTTCAAAAATTTTCCATGCGAGCTAGCAGCTTACTACAGACATCACTTCATTTACTAGCAAACTTAACAAATCAAAAAGCTTCAAAATATTTCATCACTCCCGTCTTAACCTGCAATTAAAAACCAAGACTATATTAATGAACAACTACTTGACACCTTCTCCACCTACACATAAAATTATCCACTGAAATTGAAACTTACAGAAAATAAATGAATTCCATCTACTTCGCATACAAAACCAAGAACAAAAGACAGAAGATTGAACAAGAATTACATACAACGATTCCAACAAGTAACTTAAAATACTATAGAAATAAGGATCCTAGTTCCGACATTGCAAACAAAGAAAAACAGTAAAACTGAAACCAGATTCAGACTTGTTTTATCAATAGATAAATAAAAAAATTAAATGCTCGTCAAACACATGAAGTCGGCATTACTGACCTTCAAAAAGAATGTACTTGCCAACTACTATCTGAAACCTTTATGCCATAGAAGTTTCATATCAGGGTTTACGATTATGATTTTGTTCTGTATCCACCAAAAGGGATTTTACTGTTTGAGATCGATGAGAGAGGGAGTCCCCTAGTTCATAGATACGAGTATGTGCACAATTGATGTATGTTAGATACCTCACCAGTGGCAATATGTTGTAGAAATATATCCTCAAATTCACGACAGAGCTCCAAAGCTAGGGATCGTGTACCTTCAGAACTATGGACCATTTGTTTGCCAAGCTGTACTAACTCATCATTAACTATTTGAGACTTACCATGTAACCTACAAAACAGTTTCGAGCAAAAATTATCATCTTTCTGCATCCAATCACAATAAAAACACTACGAAGTATTAATAGGTTGTTATATACAAAATTTGTAGATAGGAAGTCAAGCCCCAATTGTCCACTGCCACTAATCAATATGCATGAATCTGCTGCCAAAGATAAAGAACTAAAAGGTATGTTGGGAACTAATGCACCTACCCAGAAAGGATGTTAGGAAGCCTGATTTTCATATGCTTACGAATCTGTTGAGCAAGAGCATCCACCAAAGCTACTCTACCAAGCTTGCTTTGAGGAGCTCCAGTCAATATAGATTTAAGACTTTTACTTTCAGCACGCCAAGCGGTTTCCAATGAATTCTCAGAACCAACAGACCCAGATTGTGCAGAAGCTATAGATACAGATTGACCAATCAAAGCAACCCATGGGATATCAGATGTATTCCGGAGTGAGATCTTTCGAAGAAGAAAACTTCTTAGTTCGTCGGTCAAAGGGAAGCTATACCAGTAAATACGCGGGTAAGTTCTTGTCACTAGGAAAACAGGACAACAAGGGAGCAATTTTACTTTAATTGATAACAAAAGACAATAATAGGAACCGGAACTTAAAGGACCAACCTGTACTAGTGCGAAGCTTCAGATATATTTCATCTGCACGTCCCTTGCCAGGAACACTCTTACTTAACCTGTCCTGCAATGAATGCCGGAGAGCACCTGCAATAAAAAGTGCAGCAAGTTCACTGCTTGTAAAAGAGATGGTACTCAGTGATATGGCACAAAAACAACCACATCAAATGCATCTCCATAGCTGAACTAAAGAATTCAAAGATAAAGTGAGAAATCCAAGGCTGCACAGGATTTCTGCTTACAGAGTGCAGTCACGATTTATTTATGGTTTTCAGAAGCTAATATTACCCGATCGTCGTAAAAAATTTACAGAAGCTAGATGACTCATAGAATTAAAATCTATCGAAAGATCACAGTATTTTAACGGTTAGTTAAAAATATATGCATACTCGAACCAGACTGCCTGCACTACGGACCTGCAGAATTCAGGCACAACTTCCATACGTTTTCGACTAACAAATATTATTTGTTTCTGCTGAATTTTATACCACACCTTACTAACAACATTTCCCACCACATATAAAAGTTCTAGCTTATTCCGATAACCGAGTAACGAGAAATATCATGGGTAAGTGGATTGTTCAGATTTCGCTCCTTTCTGAACAGAGTCAGAGTTAGTCTATCGTTTCCAGTTCCTAACGATGTCCGATTGTGTTCAAATTTTTATAGCATCAGTAAAACTGAAATAAGTCCTAGGTGCTAAAGCATCATCACATTCCAACGGCTGAATCATAAGATATTGGCCGCATACGAAGCATATAAATGTTGTGTTTACAGTACATACAAATGCTGGTCAAACTGGATAAACACTTACAGGTAGCGGCAGTATGTGGGATTTTTAACATTTGAGTATGCTATCTAAAAGGAAATGCAAAGAAGAACGAGAACATACTTAAGGTTTGTAGCAGGTTCACATGAATCCCAATCCGAACCCCACCCCTTCCACTTAACCTAAATTATACAAGAATTTCACAGATCAGTACCAAAGGTAAGTAAATGTATACCAAGTAGAGTCAGATGATTGATCCACTGGAAAATGCAAAACTTACCTTGCTTCTTTTGTACCCAAACTACCTTGCTGGTCCTTTAAATTACCTGTAGTTACAGTGAGCACCAGCCCCGTTCCAGTCACCCTATAACATTAAGTAAAAACATAGATTAAACTTAATGTTTGCAAATTGATGTACTAATTACCTCAAGAATGTAACGAGCCACCCATATCTCATCACCAGCAGAGATACCAACAGCAGGGCCAACTTGGAATTCCCACTGTATGACAAAAATAATCAGGCTTCCTGAAACTCAATCCACAAATATACCCATTAAGTATGTACGTTATTAGGTTGACAAGTTTTGGGTTCATGCTATCAAATGGTAGGTGCTGATAAGCTTAAAGTGTGTACGTCATAGGACTTAGTTGCTTTGGTAATTTTAAATGCCTCGTACTAGTAAAATTAATATGAATGTGTTGCGGAGATAAATTTAAGAATAGAGAGCATAGAAGAAACCATACACCTACCAGGACCAAATGTTTTTGTTGGAAGCAAAACCAGCAGGAGAGCTGTGGAGCAGAGGATAGTGATACAAAGTATTTCCAATCGCTGGTTCAACCACTCGCTTTCAGAATAAATCATAAATGTGAAAACAAGTACTAACATTTTTGTCAATGAAAGAAAGATTATCATCAAAGAATCGGTGTTCCTTCTCATGAGCTCTAATTGTCATAGATCCTGTTATGGATTCCCCGAGATGGCTTGCCAGCATAGACTTGGTTGTTCCATTTATCCGCACGATCTCTTTTATAGAAGCAGAGAAGTACATCTATTGGGTTACAGGACATTATCAAAATGTTACTTGTCTATAAGAAACATACATTAGAACAAAAGCAACTACTAAATTATGAGACTAAAAAATCAAAGTGACTTGTCTAGAAAATATGCAGAATCTTTGTATCTTCCATACATATCAAATACGGAAGTGTTTGTTTTCCTTTGCAATTATTTTTATTCCTTATGAGGATCTGGGAAACAAAAATACTATGCTTCCGGCAAAGTAAGTCAAATCATTACAAGCAATTCATAACTCAAAGAAATACCATTTACAACACATCAATTCAATAATCTAGGCAAATTAAACTTAAAATTCCAATCTTATATGAAATTAGAATCTTACCCAAGAACCAGCATCCACATAATTGCTTTTCCCCCAATTCAATTCTACCGAAAACCTATTTCCACTTTGGGGAATAACACATGAACCCTAACTGCCTTTAATCTCTAATTGAAACTCAAAACATCCATCAACTCTTCAATTAAGCAAACCATAGACACCATCACCATCACTACTCACTATAATATGATCTTCTCCACCTTATTTCGATATCAAATCTTCCATTTGATTTCACGAATTCGCCAGACAAAAAAATATGAAATCCAACCAAATGAACACCAAATAAATAAAGAACATGACCAAATCATGGATCTGAACTGAAAACTGAAAACCATGACCAAATACAATTACTATGATCAAATACAATAAAAATCAAAAAAAAAAAACTGAAAGTCGGATACTTTGGAGATAAGATTTTGGTTTAGGGATTTTGGGTATTATTAAGTTGCTGATTTTGAGTGAATGGAGATGCGGAAGAAGAAAATATGGTGTGCTCGGGGTGATGAAGGTGGTAGATTGGTAGTGAATGGAAAAGAGAAGGGGGATTATCTTTGTTGGAAGAGATAACGAAGATGGAAGAGAGAGGCGCAAAGGGTAGATTAAAAAAGATAAACTTAGATAAAGTTTCGGTGGGACAAAAATTTTGGGCCATGGAAACTATTTTTTCTCACAGTGGTTCTTTAAGGGCTATGGAAACTATTTTCCATCACAGTTGTTCTTTAAATTCTGTATTTTTTATAAAAATATCCCCTAAAAGAACTGTTGTTTCAAAGACAAGTTTTTATAAAACAACTGTTTCTCACAGCACCTATAGTTACCACCAGCCCAAGGAAGTCGTTTTATTAAATCCCAGGAAGTTGTTTAAAACCAATAATCCACTAGTGTACCAACATGTACCATCTCAGTACCATTGTATTCATGAGGAATAGTCAGATTGTGCATATATGCGTGAGATGATGAGTGGCACCAGTGTCTATCACCCATTGATTTGCACCATTTCCGTCAGGTAAAGCTATGTATGCAGCTGGTGGACGTTGGTTGTTATTGGTTGGTTTCTCATAACGGAACCAACATTTGTCACCTTGATGACCCTTCTTTTTGCAAATCTGACACTTTTCAACAAATTGGTTGCTCCCCTGTGGTTGCTGATTTCGACGATAGGGTTGATTGTTGTTGTGCTGATATGATACTCTCTGCTGATTATTGAACCGTCGTGGATCTGGCTTGCTAGATGAAGCAGAGTTCGTGATAGCTACATTAGCAATAGGTGTCTTCAGCAATGATAGTTGTGCCTCCAGCCGCATATCAAAGGTCTGCAAATGAGAATAGAAGGTATCTAGTTCCATCCCCTCCATGGTACTTAATGAAGTTACTATTGGATCGTAACTTTGGTTTAGCCCATTGCTAATCGCCTGCTTCTTTTCATCGCAGAGATCAGTACATCTGATTGACTAATTGATGAAACAAACTTTTAGCATCATTCAAATATGCTTTCAAGGATTTGTTACCTTTGGACATCTTTGTGAAGCTGCTTTTGAGGCTCATCTGATGAGCAAAAGTCTTCGGTGCATACTTCGCTTCCAGTTTATCCCAGATCTCCTTTGCAGTATCAAGTCGAGCAACATTGCACAACACTTCAGGAGTTAAGGTGGAGTTCAACCAACCAACAATAAGAGAGTCATGTGCTTCATAAGAGATGAAATCTGGATTTATTGCATCAATGTTTGGAAGATTTTTGTCTGGTTTTTTGTTTGCTGCCATCAACAAAACCAGTAAGATCATACCCTTTCAAGATGGGTTTAAACTGTGCTTTCCACAGCAAATGATTGGTTTCCGTATGCTTCAAGGTAACCAGATGATGAATCTGTACCTGACGAAGAGTATTGGTTGCATCTCCCATTGTTAGGGTTTTTTTTTTTTGTGTTTGTGTTTTGGCTTTGGGTTTATTATGCGGAAGATGGCTTGGATCAAGGATGATGCCAAGTTAAAAAGAGGTTTGGGGTGAATACTTCCACACAAAATCCTGTGGAGTAGAGATGTTATTTATACTTGAAACAGATACATCTTAGGGTTGTTACAAAGTTTTGCTAATTCAAAGATAACAAATAACACTGAAGAATAGTATTTCCCTTCACACTCGGTCTTCTAGCATTATACTCGGTCAGTCATATGACTTAGTTGATAGTCCAGCTGACGCTAGTGCGAGTCCTTTGCTGATGACTTAACAGAAAGAAAGATAAGAAGATGAAATCTGTGAAATTGTTGAATAATGATGTGCATCCTGAACTTCAAACAGAATTGGATTCACCTGCTCACGATGTAAGCCCAAGATCTCTTATATCAACTTAATTTAACTAGTCTTATTGGTTTTTCTAATTGGTGCTAGCGTAATGGATTTAATAATATTATTACAAGCGTTGACCATCTTACACACAGACCAAAAAACAAAAAAAAATAGTAGTCTTATATGATACTGTTAAACTTTTGTTTTTTCAGTGTGATCGCAATGGTGAACAAGAGGATACTGAAGATTCTGGAGAAGAAAACCGCTCTGGCAAGTATAAGACCAGCGGCAATCAGATTTTCTTTGATGTTCAGATAGGAGTATCTCCTCCCAACAGTCCAAAGCAACCACCACCAAATGAATCAAAAGGACTTCCAAACCTCGTCAGTCCTAAGCAAATTGAACCAGGCACTCACTCTAAGGTCTTAATTGTAGTATATTTCTCTCAATGCTTCAGAATCTTTGCATTTTCAGAATACAACTTGATAGTAACACTTGTTGTGTGTTTGTTGTTTACGGTAGCTAAATGGTTGCTTCTCGTGGAAAAAAGGGAAGCGTCTAATTCTACAATACACCAAATCTAAACGAGTACACAATCACTGAACAATTGAAGAGTTGCCCAAATAAATCTGACCGGGTAGAAAGTTAAAAGCCGGTGTGTTTTTTGTTTTATTTCGTGTGACCGACTGACGAGATGGAAACTGGAAAGCATTATAGTGAACTTTCTTTGTCATCATTTATGTAATGTCACAACCACTACTTAAGATACACTTAAGCTGCAAGCTGAATCCTTTTTGTTTCTTCGTTGTCATCAGCTTTGGGAATTCAAACCGACAAGACATGCTACATCGAATTTGGTTAGTTCGCAGCTGGAGCTTGAGAAAGTGCAATGTATGATGGAGTTATCTGAGCTTAAGAATAGAATGAAAATGGTGCACTTGCATTTGGAAAATGCGAGAAAAGGCAATTGATTTTTGTTAATTTAGTTGGATGCGGTATAAGATGGTCACCAAATGCTATCCTTTTGAACTACCTGACCTTCAACCAAATTCTTTCGAATCGAAGCATTAGACCAGAAAAAGAAAAAAGATGAACCCATGAATCCATCTTTGACCGAGTGAAATGGACCAAGTGCACAACAGAGTCACAGACCTTCCCACAAAGAAAAGGGAAGTAAAAAATGTTTCAGACCATTGCAGTCAAAATGAATGACTTAATTATTGATTTATTTCTCTGTAGCAGTTTTACAAGTCCAAATAATGGCTCAAGTCTGATAAATTTTCCTCTTTTCTTACTTTGTTATAAGCTGATTTTTCTATCTTTCTAATCCACTCTTTTGTAACATTAAAAAGCTTGCCTATCTCCTCAAGTGACTTGCATTGACCATCCCAAAGCCCTTGTCTTAAAATCAACACTTGTTTTTCTCTTTGGTCCAAGTCTTCCAATAGTTTATACACATCTTTTTGCATATGTTGCTTCATCACTACCTCGTCCGGTGTTTCAACTGATCTGTCTGGTGTGATTTCCTGCATCAACACACACCCAAGCTTCAGCATTTCGTCCGGGAGAAAAAAAACAAAATAAAAATGCAAGAAGCTTCAGTTATACTCTATGTTGCAGCAATGGCTGCCCATCTCAATACCAAACCATTTATCTCACTAACCAGTTAAACAGTCTGACATTTCGCTGGTATTTGTTAAGAAAGTGAAACATGTGGAGAACAATATAGGAGTTTGTGCTCATACCATAAATTTGATATTTATGTCATCTCCAAGTTTCTGATCGATTGAGCCAACAACCCTTGGACATTTGCTAGCCAATCGAATTTTCGTCAATGACAGACCTGTAAATGTAGCAATCTCGTTATCATCTGGATACCTCCCATATAGGCTGTTAAGGGTTTTTCTGGCTTGTTGTATCTGATATATAGCTCTAGCTAGAGTCGCCTACACAAAGGAAAACACAATCATTGTATAAAAACCAGCTCTGACTCGGTACTGGACTTAGCAAGTGCACCAATGAATAATAATAATTGCTCACATACAGGTAGTTGAATCCCTCGAGAATTTTGTGCCACATAGGCTGACATTGATTTTCTGATCCAGTACTGAACATAGGTTGAAAATCTGTATCCCCTGGTATGATCATACCTCTCCGCGCCTAGAAGGACACCCCTATACCCTGCCTGAAAAGGTTACATGCATGCAAATAGCAAGTTAGTTAGTGGCATGCAGAGCAATGAAATTGAATTAATCAAGAAAAATATAGTATATGGTAGGTCATCCTCAATTGCAAGGACACCAATATATCCTAAGATCACCACTTTATTACCTGAGGCTAAGGCTAGTGTCGAAACCTATAAAAGTTAAAAGTAGGAACAGAGTTGACCTACCTGAAGTAGATCCTCTAATGAGATTCCAACTCCACGGTAGTTTCTTGCAAGAAACATGACTAATGAACGCGTGCTCTTCAGAAGTTTATCTCTGCAATACCAACCAAAATGCAAACGCTCCTTCAACAATTTTTCATCAATCCTGGCTGCTTCTGCCCAACTCTTAAAGCTTGCCACCCTCCCAGATTCTTCTTCGAGCATCGTTCTAATTCTTTCCAAGTTCACAACCTCCTACAGTGTTGAACTAATACAGTCAAAATCTTACTTCAAACTTTATATAAATGGCAAAGAAATCAGATTACAACATTGAAAAGGACATACGCATACCTTCACACCCCTTGACATTTCTGATTCGTTTTTAGCAACAATAACTCTTTTACTTCTTTTGTTAGAAAAATTAGCCTTGCTAATTCTTTTCATAGTTGGTGATAAATAAGAAAGCTTGGCAGCATTTTCTAATGCTCTTTTCCTCTTTGATATTCTCTCCTCCTTTCTTCCAGAGCGAACAGTTATTACATCACCTACACCTACTTCATCATTTGCGGCACCATTCACTGGAGAATCTTCAGGAATTACGGGAAGTGGTACGGACATATTTAAGGTTGCTGCTGCCGGCATTGTTGCTGTGGTTGTTTTAAGGTTCCTGGATAGACAGGCATGGAACAATTTTAGAGCTCCAAGCCTTCCTAATTGGACCATGATATCTTTCTCCAATCTTATGAGTTCCTCGTCAACAAAAATTTCTTCAACTTTCTCAAGACTATTCACTAGTAAACCGAAATATGATGTTTTATTTGTATGAAAACTTGAATTAAGTATAGATCTCTCATCCTGCACAGATGTTGTGATGCTGTGAAATGGATCGTACATGATTACCCCGGGAGCTTTCCTAGTTTTCAACTGAAATAAGGAAAGGCCTAGATTAGATGTTATGTTCCTGTATCCTAAAAACAAAAGAGAAGTAAAATCCTTTAACCATTTACTACACAAACTGACCTTCATTTCATCCCTTTCTATTGAACTATTTTCTACAGTTTGTACAGCTGCCGAAGAACACGCCGAGACCCTAAAAGAATCTCTAATAAGAGTACTTTCACTTTCATCAGGACTAACAGATATTAGAGACACCCTTGCCGATTCACAAGAAACCTCCTTGCCTCTTACTGCAATGTGAGAAATAACAAAGATTAGTGATGGAATCCAAACTAGTAGCAAAACACCCAGTGACATAACACAAATAAGAAAGTTGGAAGCTGTATTATGCTTGATCGGAAACATGGTGCTTCCAATTACAATACACAAAAGGTCTATACACATTTCTTCCCCAACGCTGGACTTCGGTACATGGTGAAACTATAAAGTAATTTGTAATTGGAGCTAAATGTTCAGCAGAATCAAAATTCTGAGTCCTTGTTGATCAACTAACACATCTAAGTCATAATACATTCATTCATGATCTTACCACACCGTCCCGAATAGTAATTGTCAAACTATCTAATCCTGAATGGACACACCACCATATATAGTATGCACCCATGGAGAAGCTCATGGACCCTATAATCAGCATACATCAACAATAATTGCTAGAGAAAGCTTACAATTACAAACTTAGGAAGATTTATTAAAAGCCCATGAACTTAAAAACCCTTAAAAATAGGCTTACAAGGATAGGATTGTCCAAGGGTTATAGTGGGATTATTCTCAGCTAGATTTTAACCTAAATTGAGTTCAAACAGATCAAATTAGGCAAAATTTACATACTTCATTAAGAAAAACATTCAATAAATGTAAAATCCTGAAGGGTGCTTACCAGAAGGTGGGTATTGTTGTCTGTTTGTTGATGAATTGGTGAAGATAGAAGACTGAATTGGAGAAACCCATTTCAAGTCTAATCTGAAATTCATTCCTCCTCCCAGAAATTCTGAAATATGGTGGTCATTAATGTCTGAACTGTAGTGATGAGAATGAGAATGGTGGTTGGTGTTGTGGTGATGAGAGAAAGTGAAAATTGAGATATATTGAATGTCTTTACTCTCCACCACCAATTCCCCATCTCCATCTTCCCCCACAAATGATGATAAAAAATATCTTCGCGCCTTTAAAATAATTCTGCTATTAAGTTACTATTTACGCTCTCAACTTGTTTTGGGGCAACTGCTAGTGAAAAGTGATATGCTCCGGCTAAATTAGCTGGGTTAATAGGCCCTAGCTGCCGACGGGTACCTGATTACCCGGAACCGAACCGGATTCGGGTTCGGTACTGGGTCCTAAGATTGGAACCGTTAGCAAAATCAATACCCGGCAACTGCTAGTGAAAAGTGATATGCTCCATCTAAATTAGCTGGGTTAATACAAGGTTGTTGGGTGGCACGGACGCTCCGTTTTTGGAGTCGTGTCCGCGTCCGACGCAAGACGCGCATTTGACGCTGACACGACGCATGTCCGACACACCAATATGCGTGTCCCGCACGCGTTTTGTTTGTACGGACCGATGACTCGGGTTTGAAGCATTTTTTTCCATTTTCATTTAAACTTCTTCCTTTATTTTTACTATTATTAACTAAATGAAGAAAGACAAACATTTAGATCAATCAGTTAAGTCTTTATTAGGGTTTTGTAATTCGAAATACATCACATATACCCTTGGTTGGGCATGTGTTGTTCTAAGAATGCAATTTGATTGTGCCATGTGTTTAATAGTGATTGATTGCTTGACCTTCGGCCTGGATAAACAAACGGTCTTTCCTTTTCTTTTAAAATTTATACACATGTAACATTATTTTCTAATTTTTAGGATCGAAACACTTGACTTTGTTGTATAAATACATAATTGTATATATAAATAATATATAAATAAAATATGTATATACGTGTCCGCGTCCTAGTTTTTTGAGAATTTTGTAGTGTTCGCATCCGCGTCATGTCGTGTCCGCGTATGTGCAACCCAACAAGGCTGCTAATGGGGGGACTGGTTTTGCTTGGGGGTGTACCAAATCCTAATAAGACAAAAAATCATTTGCCTTGGGGTTGGTACCCCATTAGCATCCTTGGGTTAATGGGCCCGCCCGCATAACTCTTAGCCTCATACTCCCCTGTTTGGAAAAAATAAGCCTGTTTCATTTACAAATTTGACGTGAAACAGGCATATCTTTTTGAAACGAAGGTAGTATTTTTTTCTCTAACTCAACTATTTTGTTTTAATTTGACTAATTAGGCCGACCGAGCGAAGCGAGGGAGGACTCTATATATGGTGACTTTGTGTCAATGTGAAGCCTGACATTTTTTTTCTCTTCAATTTGACACAAAAGATAATTTGGTTCAACGATGAAAGGACGGCACTATCCCTCCTTAATTCTTTTCCTTTCCTTAAACAGACGTAAATAAATAACATGTTGAGGGCATTTTTGTAAAACGGAACAAACAAAAAGCGGGAGTCGAGTTGAGGTCCTGGGGTTGAATCCCGGTCACCTCAAAAAAAAAAAAATTCCTCCCTTCTTCCTCCTCCTCGGGATTTCTCTATAATTGCTTCACCACCTATGCTACGCTATTCCTTCACCGCCACCTCCGTCGTAACCAGCAGCAGAGCCGGTCCTGAGGGTGTGCAGAAGGTGCGACCGCACAGGGCCCGACTCTGGCCAGGGCCTTTTATTTCAAAATCAAATGCCCCCTCCCCATAAGTTGATAAAAATATTCTATCCCAAAAATATATTAGGCATGTTTCAGTTTTATTAAGAACCCTATTATTGGGGCTCTAGGAGGGAGAGGTTTTGGGGGCCATTCTAGGGTCATCAAATAACAAATCCAATAGCCCCTTATCATTTTATTTTCTAGTGCCTAATATACCCTTGATTGAATTAGTGTTAATTAGGGTGATTAAGTAATCTAATTATGATTAGTGTATGAATTAGGATTAATCGTTGCACTAATTTTATGAAAATCAAAAACTTTTTTTCATCAATTTTTTTTTTTTGATTAAGTAGGAGAATTTTGAGGATTTTTTTTTTTACATTTTTGAAAATCAACCATCTAATATGGTAAAGCATATCCATAAATTATCCAGGATAACCTTATATGTAGAGGATTTTGTTGATTCAAATAGGAAAACATCCATTAAAAATCTTGGTTCTTTGCAGTTTCAGCTGGGAAAACACCAAATCCCAATTTAAAAAAGACACTTATTCTATTTGAGATAATTTGTCGACCCAACCGTAAAAACGCAAAAAGGTTGGGAAATGATAGTGTTCCAAGACGTATTTTTTATTTACGGAAGGGAAATAAAGAACTCCTAGCCGAAATAATTTTTTTTGTTTATTTTTGTTTTTTGAAACCGATTAATATTTGGTTTTCCACCAGAATAAAGCGATTACTGGTTTTCCTAGCCATAACTGGTTCTGGAAACAAAAAAACAAAAAAATATTTCGGTTGGAAAACCAAGACGAAACATATACTTTTGGATGGGAATATAAGAACTCCCAGCCGTAAACACATTCAGAAACTTTTTTTTTAACCCGAAATTCATATAATCATATTTTTTAACCATTTAAAACCTGGCGAGATTGGGGTATACCCAGATTAATTGGGGTATACCTAAATTTGAATGGACATTTGCCCTTACTAAGGGGAGGCCAAAATGTGGTGAGTTTACCTTTTTACCCTTTGACTAATTAACCATATTACTTAAACTAATAACCCTATTACTTAATCTAATAATTATAAAATTAAAAACTTAACCAAACCGTTAATCTTCTCTTCTTATTCTTCATCTCATCTAAAAATTGAAGAGTTTGATTATCCTGAAAAATGGTTGATTACAAACGATCAAGAGATAACATAGATTCAACAGGAAGTATCAAAAGATCCAAATCATTGAAAAAATGTAAAGAAAAAGATGGAACTAGTAAACCCGAAAGTTCAATCCCTGAGAATGTTGAAAACAACCCTCCGCCGGTGAAAAGAAGACTGTAAGTTGATTTCTAAACTCAACCCAATATTGTTTGGTGTTTTTTGATTGTTAGATTAGGTTAGAAACTGAAAATTAGATTTTTAGGGTTTTTGGCCCGTTAGTAAGGTCGATAGTTTAACATCATGCCTGCTAGTTGTTGTTTCTTAAGCCGGCATTGTATGAGGATGAATAACCTGCCGACGTTTCATATTATCCATGGAGTTTGTTAGACAATAACAGGGCGGCATGTAATGCCAACAAAACCCCCCAAGCTAATTTGTAGCCGGCATTGTATTGTACTTGGACATTGCCGACCGTAGGCATTTAAACTTTATATTTTTTAAGTTATAGCCGGCATCATTATTTAATACAACCCTGCCGGCGGTGTTTTGGTCGGCTAGGTGAATGTTTATTACCATGCCGGCCACATATTGGTCGGCAGTTTATATATTTTATACCTTGCCAGCTAGTGGATGACCGGAATCAAATTTCAATGTGTGACAATTTTGATCTCTTATTTGTGTTCAACAGTGTTGTTTGTTTTTATATCTCTTATTTGTGTATTGTTTAGGTTCCCAGAGGAAAAAAAGAAGATCTACCTTCTTGAGTTACTCCATAAGAGCTATTAGAATTTATTGACGCAATTTATCCCAATGTAGAAGATCCTAAAGATGAAACTGAAAAGAATTGCCCTGTAAGAAAACTATGTTTGATGGGTAAAGAAGATCCTGAAGAATTTCTAATGTTTATGAACAGTCCTAGCAATCCCCTCAACTATGTTGAATGCACATCATCAAAATAGGAAGAAGAGGAGGTTGATCCAAGGACCCTTTTCAGGTCATCTGACTTTTCTGGAGTGAACCCCTATTACAATGAGGATGGTGACTACATAGGTCCAGTGAAGGGTAAGGGAAAAGCAAAAGCTGATGCTGGTGAAAAAGCTAGTGATGGGGAGGAAGATAATAACAATGAGAAGGATCCTTGAAATTCTTAATCTTTATTATGTTTTACTTGCTTTAGAAACTTAGATTCTGGTTTGAACTATTACATTATGTTTTGAACTCTTAGAGTGTGGTTTTAGACTTTTTAAACTTATTTTAATTTTCAGTTTTAGTTGCTTTAGAAATTATTCTGCTTATTTAGTAATAGACAAAGTACTGGAGGCCGGCATGGTATGAAATCTATACCTTTCCGGCGTAGATGTTAGTTGCACCTTTTAGGTACAAAGTACAACCCATTGAATGCTCAACGACTAGAAATTTCAAAATCAAGATATTAGGTATGTTGTTATTATAAAAGCATTTCCAACTTCATCTTCAACCTTGCATAAAGAATGGAAGTTTCAAAACCAAATATTTGTAGTCTTTAATGGTTGCCTTGGCCGCATAAATTGTAGACAATGAAGAGAGGTTATGCGGGTCTTCCCTCTTGAACCTACGAAGGAGCTTGCTTGGTTTAATTCCCCAACTTGTTCTTACTTGTTCGAACTCATGCGGTTTCAACTTGGCAACTTGACAGTGCCCAACAAGACTTTGCGGATCTTTATGGTTATGCCAACCAACATCAACTCTACTCATTTTCCACATGCTATCGATTTTTTCTTTCCTCCCAAAAATAATCTTGAATGGGCATTCACACTTCTTCTTGTACACCCTAGTCGTCTTCTTATCATACACATAACCCTTTCTCTTGTGACTTTCGTCCTGCGATCTATAACACTCGCATACCATTTCAAATCGCGTAGATTTTTGTTGGGTGTTTTTTACTAGAACGCACATCTTCTCTTTTGCTTTATCAACAATCCAATTTACCGCGTCCTTTTTATCCTTCCATTCCAAATCATTAGCATAATGTTCGGAAGTATCGGGACCCCTAATTTTCTGAGCTTGAGGCTGATCCGCCATATGTACCAATGCCACAATCTACAAAACATCAAAAGTGTAGTTAATATATATTACCACGATCGGCATGATCGACATATAAAACACTGCCGGCAAAAAAAGGCCGGCACATAAGAGAATATAAAAAATGCCGACATAGAAACAGCCGTCATTGTATTAAAACTTGAAAATGCCGGCGTAAGAATTTTCAAGTAATGCCTCATGTGTTTCAAAAAAATGGAAGTCGGAAAGGTTAAAATTTTATGCTTCTTGGCGGGTACCAAGTCATGAAAAGTCGGCACCTTCGGCAAAGTAAAACCACGCCGGCCTTTATGGCCGGCATGATCGAAAGCGTCGACCTTGCCGACCATGCGCATGAGAAGTGGAAAAAAAAACAAAAATCGATCATTTGCATGGAAAAATCACAATCTTCACTACTTAGGTTGTCTACCTGATTACTTGCAACTCCATTATCTTCTTCTTGGTCATTGGACTCTACGTTTGGCTCGAAACATTCATCACTTCCATACCCATCTTGAGTTTGAGGAAAATAAAAGTGAGGATCATGCAAATAATCCATTTGATCATGGTCTGGTAGATCATCATACAAGTACGAATTTGTAGGAGGAAAGTTAGAAGGCTCCCCCACTACAAAATCAGGATTTGAATCACTCATTTCACTCATATCACAAATTTAACAAAAACCCTAACCCCCCCCCCCCTTGAGTTTGAGAAAATAAAGTGAGGAAAAAAATCCTCTCCTCAGATCATCGCTTCATACTAATTCTCTCTCTAAATGATTTCTAAAACCCAATATATAACTAAATCAACTAACTAATCTAATAATTTTAGTTAAATTAGAGTTAATAATTGTGGGGGAATTTTAGCCATTTAGAAAAATCTAGGTTAAGGGGTGGCTTAGTTGTACTTCAAAATGACCCTATTTTGTCTTATTGGGTATACCCCAATTAATTTGGGTATACCCCAATCAAGCCAGGATTTAAAAGTAAAAATAAATGGTGGATTTTCTTAGTTTTTGTTTCTCTATCATCTCTATATACGCAATGGAGGAGATGAATAAGAAGAGAGAAAGAAAAGTAATAGATTTTTATTTTATTTTAGGATCATCATCTTCATCACCATGCAATGAAGAATCACGATGTGATCGAGAAGAAGTAAAAGAGGGAAAGAAAAAGATTTAAGTTTTTTAATGATCACGATTTCATCATGATAAAATTATGATCATCATGATGAAATGAAGGAGAAGAGAAGAAGAAGAAGAAGAAGAGGAGAAGATTAATGTTTTTTTTTTTTAATAATAGTATAATTATAAGAAATGGTATATTTGACATTTCCTATTGATTTAGTTTCCCCTTATAACATTAAGTCACCACTTAGTAAAATAGCCCCCAAAAACTCTCCCCCTAGTAGCCCCAATAATAGAGTTCTTTATTAAGCAAAATAACCAACCCCATTATCACTCTCTCACACTTTCCTCTTCTATAACAGAAGCACAATCACCTTCTCGCCCTTTCCAGTTTCCCCTTCGTCCTTGCTCATCTAAACTGTTTCACAAGAACTTAGAGAAATCCTCAAATTTAGTCATAAAAGAGCTAAGGTATAATTGTGATAATACTAAGATGGGAAAAAATGAGCAAATCTTCATGTTTAACGTAAGTAAACTAACCAATTTTGGGTTAATGTTTTAATTTAGGGTTTATATTCAAATTTGATATTAATGTTCTTAACTCTTTCATTTTTCATTTTGTTTTGCCAACAACTTTAGACTTTGTATGTCTTTCGGGTACCAAAATACTGCTCAACTAACTCAAAGCAAGAAGAACTTGAAATCATCTACAGGGATAAACAAACGGTAAATACTAGAGAAACTAGTCGACAAATTTTTTTTGACCATTTTTTGTGTTGAACTAGACAATATGCATAAAGCAATGATTATACCTGTAAAGAACTTGTTATGTTTATGCCATCTCTCTCTATATATATTAATCGTTTCAGTCTCATTTTTCTCATTGTTATTCGAAATTGTCGGGGGAATTTTTTTTTGACCTTTAAATAGGCCCTTTGATTAAGTTCGCACAGGGCCCTAATGCGCACAAGTTCGGCTCTAACCAGCAGCACCACCTGAACATCATACACAAACAATTATACCCCAACATGGAAGCAACACCACCACCACCATTACATTCGCAACATTCAGGCTAGAGTTATTTTGTAAAAAGGTCGGATGTTTAGTGCCTAATTAGGGTTTGGGTCTTGAAAGATGCAGTTAATGTAAAAGGGTTGTAAACTGACTTTGACCGTCAAATTCGTTTACCATGATACCCCTGTTAAATTGTTAAATGACACAATATCTTAATCGAAGTTAAAAAGTTAACTGGAGAAAGATACAACGTCATTTTGTCGAATATCTGAACTGCCATATCTTCTTTTCATAAATCCGTCATACACGTATCCAAAACTAATCTCCCGAAGAAAAATACGAACCAGGATTTGGGTTTCATTATTAGGCCGACCGACCAGAGGGCCCGTAGGGAGGGAGTCCCTTTTATGGCCATTTTTTTTTATCAAATGGACCATAACGAATTTGATAAAAAGATTTAAAAAAAAAATCTGTGTCGAATTTCATTATGATCCGTTGGATCACTAACTTAAAAACAAGGGATTGATGCAAGCCTTTCAGATTTCCGTGTGTAGATTCCATATCGTTCGTTGGATAAGATGAATTTAAAACACGGATTTGATGGGAGTCGTTCATCACATCAACAACAACCCACAGATCAGCCACCATCTCTACCGACAGCTCCTCCACCACCAGCAGCTTCTCCACCTCCACCAGAATCTCCGCCATTAAATTCCAGAAAAACACCATCACCACCATTACATTCCATCAACATCATAAACATTACCACCATTAATTTCATAACATTCAGTTTCATCTCCTTCGATCTCCTCGCTGTCATAAGTACCACCGGCACCACCTCCGCACTACATGAATTATTATTATCATTATTCAAATATAATTTTAGATACCAATGAATTTTATTTCAAGCCAAGACTTTTTCAATTGAAATAAAAGCAGAAATAAAGACATGAAATTAGAAATTGGATTATTATAAGAAATCAAATCTACCATACACCCCAAAATTAGATCCATTCTCAAACCCATCGTCTAACTCCATCAACTATCTTCACTGCATCACCACTCCAAAACACAGCAAACCACCAAATTAATCCCCAGGAACCACCATCTATGCAGTTCAGTACCACCGTCAACATCAATTGGTAGCAAAAATTCACCAGTACCCATTAGTCTCTGCAATTCGATTCAAACTCCAGATAGTTGATTGTCCTCTAATTATTAGATTGAGAAGGAGAAGAGAGATAAAAAAGAGTTGCAGAGAAAGGATGAGGCAGAGAAGTGGAGGCGGATATATCGAGAGACCTAGGGTTTGGGCTGCTTATGTCTCATATTTTTGTTATACAACTTACATCAAATGTTTGATGTTTTAGTGTCTAACCTTCAGACACGTACACGTGAAGATGATTGGGATTCCTTTTTTATAATATGTGTCGCTAATCTTGGGACTATGTGAATGGTCAAGTGCGAAAAGTTTTTAGGATAAAATTTTCGGTCTTAGAGCGTCTGCAGCGGGCGACTACGACCAAATATTTGGTCCGCGAACGAGACGTAGTGGGACGTACTATTGACTAAACGAAGACTATCGACTAAATCCCAGACTATATTTGGTCCGCGACCAAGAGTAAAACCCAAATATAGTGGCGTTGATATAGTTTACGCCCACCACAGTGTTCCTAAAGTTTTGTTCCACAAATGGCGACGAAAGTTTCGCTTACACGGGGCCGGCGTGGTTTATACCCCCGCCCCATATTATTTTTTTTTATCTATTATGGGGCGTGGTTTATACCTCCGCCCTACTTCAAAATTTGAATACATATTTTGGGGCGTGGATTATACCAACGCCCCACTGTTTTGGTTTTTTTTTTTTAAAAAATTTTCTAAGCCAGCGAACGATATCCTCCGCCCACATGCGTTGATATACTTCACGCCCAAACCAGCGTTGGTAAAGTTTACGCTCCACCAAAATTTAGTCTCCTCCTCTCAGATCACTCAACGGACTAAACCCAAATTTAGTCTTTTTTTTTACTCTTTACTCTTTAGTTTTGGTCGCACCGCTGCAGACGCTCTTAGTGGACCAAAGTGACACAAAATTGCACGAAATTTCTAAAAGAAATTTTCTATTTGCCGAACACGTACAATTTAATTCATTTAGGGAATTTGATCGACAACATGGAATAAAAATATTAGTGGCGCACCATAGTGTAACAATAAGTACCAATTAGTCCACCAATAAGACGTACATTGAAGATATATGGAAGCACCGACTTTGTGTATTTTTTAACAGGTACTTGTGAATTAGAGGATAATAACTTTCTAAACAACATCGATGTTTCATTTTTTTTCGGTCGGCCCTCCCCACCGTGGCAGCGGTGTTCTAGTCTAAAAATGAAACCAAAAGTGATTCCCCAAGTTAAGACTTGCGTGAATCAAATCATCAATGAATTGAAATATAACGAATTAATGACTCAATTTGTTTTTACCAAACTCTCCAAACTAGCAGGCATAAATGGAACGATAAAAAAATCATACAAATCTGTGAGTAATTCTCAATATGGTTTCACCCTTAAGAATGAGCAATTCCTAAAGCTGTGTTGCCATAGTCACCGCCACTAGAAGATGAATGGAAATGCTCTGAGAATTTCAGAACTGGGGATTTCTTTGATTAGTGAGACAGATGTGATACATTTCCGTAGTTCACCAAGTGGAATGTAATGTTCTTTATTAGAACCACCAAAAGCTTCAACTGCTGTTGCAGTTGTAGTAGCAGCAGGCCAGCAGCAATGAGTTGTAACTATGTATGGTTGACAAGAGCTTTTGAGATAAACAAGAAATGGGAAGGAGATGGGAAAGGACGAAGGAGATGTAGCTTCTGGCGAAATATAAACTGTCAACGCCTGTCAACGTATATTCAGGGTGTTCTGCAAAATGATAAAGTCAACCAACGTCTTTTTAATGGTCTTCCGTTAGTCTATGACCTTTTTGCATCAACTGTATCTTTCACGACCCAGACCCTAATTAGGTGTTAAAAATTCGACCCTTTTACAAAATAACTATTCAGGTTATTCTTAATCGAACATACCTTATTTATAATTAATAATCAAAATATCTAATCAGCACCTATTCAGTTCAATCTGGATGATTAATCGTTCACCACCACCACTACACATCAGCACCATCGTACTCCACCACCAAATTATAATCACCACCACCACAAAAACTGACAGTTTAATTAAAAATATTTTAACCTCCTTTGTAACTTCTGATTGAAACTGAACAACCCTCAATTCTACTCCAATTGAGGAAAACTGTTGGAAAATTGGCACTAAAAGAGGGTGAAGAAAAGAATGTTGTATTAGGGTTCAAGGCTCTTATGAAAAGATTCTTTTCGACAATTATTCGACCCTTTCCCAAATAGGAATAAGTGTACAAACAGGTCAAAGAATATCGCCATCAGGATACTTGAAGCCCCACAACAGATGTTGGATTCAAAGCTTGTACAACCTTGATCCAACCAGGAACACACTGGTTTTGAAAACTGATGATGCTTGTTTAGAAGGAAAATAGAGAAAGTTGAGAGATGTGTTTTGAATGAAAACAAGTATGATATTTAAAGAGGAATCACACCCTTTAAAGATGACTTTTCATCTTTACAGGAATCCTTTCAGAGTGAACAGGCGCGTCTCTTCCGTTAATGCGTCAATTGGAGAAACAATATTTCTGTTCAGGTTTTCTAACTATAAATAGAAACCCTTCAACCGAAAAACAGGGTAAATAACTGCATTCAAAGGGTTCTTTGAAAATAGGGAAAAATATCGTTTGGTCCTTTTTTAGGTGGGCCCATGTCTGTTTAGTCCTTTGGTCAAACACCTTTTACTGTTTGGTCCATAATTATTTAAAAATATAAAACAGACAAAAATACCCTTTCGTGTTTTGTAGCAATTCTTCCGTACAAAAAAAAAACAGACTTCATTCCCATGAATGAAGTCCATACAAAAAGCTAAAAAAAACAAACTTCATTCCCAGGAATGAACTCCATACAAAAAGCTAAAAAAAACAGACTTCATTCCAGGAATGAAGTCCATATAAAAACCTAAAAAAACACAGGCTTCACTCCAGGAATGAAGTCCATATAAAAACCTAAAAAAAGCAGACTTCACTCCAGGAATGAAGTCCATATAAAAACCTTAAAAAAAACAGACTTCACTCCAGGAATGAAGTCCATATAAAAACAAAAAAAAACAGACTTCACTCCAGGAATGAAAACCTAAAAATACAGACTTCATTCCAGGAATGAAGTCCATATAAAAACCTAAAAAAAAACAGGAATGAAGTTCATATAAAAACCTTAAAGAACAGACTTCATTCCAGGAATGAAGTCCATATAAAAACCTAAAAAAAAGGCTTCACTCCAAGAATGAAGTCCAATAGTAGCATCATCTTCGTCATCTTCAACAGCAGCAGAACTTCATCTTTAACACGAGCAACAAAATCAAGATCAAGAATTTCAACATCAAAATCAAAAAAGTACATCCAAAGTAACATAAAAATCTTCATAGTCTTCATTGTATTTATCGTCTACATCATCATCAACAAAGTAGCAGCAACAGAGAAGAAAGAAACGCAAAATCATCGTCGTCTTCATCATCTCCATCTTCTTCAACAGCAGCAGTAAATCAACAAAAACGAAAAAAAAAAAAAAAAAAAACGCAAATACTTCATCTTCTTTATCGTCTTCATCATCGTAATCATCAACAACAACATTAGCAGAGCAAAAAGAACCCAAAAACGTCGTCGTTAATCAATCATCTTCATCTTCATGAGCAGAGAAGAAGAAAAATGGTAAAAAGAAAAAATTCTAGATCTGATAATAAAGAAGAGAGAGAAAGTAAACCAGAGAATAAAGAAGAAAGAGAATGTGAATATGAAAATAAGATATTTTTTATTCTTTTTTTGGTTTATATTTAGACACAAAAGGGTATTTCTGACACTACAAGGTGACATTTACATCATCCATGACATCGCGTATGACCAAATAATAATTTTTATGACCAAATTATAATTTATATTACCAAATATGATCAAACAGACAGTTGACTGGGTCAAATGGACTAGACTCTCTCTAATATATTATTTCTAGGACCTATTGTTATTTCCTACTTGAAAATATCCAACAAAAAACACCACCACCGCCACTCTCCTCCACCTACTTCAATCTCATTGTTACAGATTTAATCACCACGACCACTCTACCCAGTAATTAAAATCTCCATCCTATTCAGCGACCGTCTACCAAATCCACCTTTAATAAGTGATCGTTCACCACCCCCATATCCCCCGCCACCATTACAAACCAGCACCACCTTCATTTTCTTTTCACCAGCAACACACCATCACCACCAGATTTCATGAAAATCAAAATTTAAAAACTCATCAACGACGAAGAAAAATCTCAAATTAAAAATCCCCTTGATGGTTCGCTAAACCTGATTTCAGATAATATTTTCTTTTTAATAATGGGTCATCAATGGTGTTAGAAATTCACAAACCTCAACAATTACGTTTTGAATTTCTTTTTTACAGAGAAACTATTTTCACAAACAGATGATCAAGATTCCCATGACACATTGTTGTTTCCCTGTATACCCTGACGGAGTGAGTTGGGAAAATGGATGGAAAAAAACTCTACTACGGCGGCGACAATAATTAAGAAATGGCTGTGGTTTTGCCTGATTCAATTTACTCGGAAGGAAGGGAAAGTTATGACGTGTCTATGAGGCTTTGAAGTTATGACGTGTCACGTGTGGCTCCTTAACAGATGTGGTTGCACTTGCACACGCACTATAATCATATGGAAAAAATGTGCCCAACTTAAATTAATCCAACTATACGGACTGAGTTTGTCTTTTATTCGCCAAATCTACCAGACTAAATTATAAGGTAAAGAGATAAGACCACCACCAGCTCCTTAGTCAATGCCGGGCAACCCAACTTTTTGAACTCTCTATAAGACTATAACCCATTAAATTAAACTAATTTAATTGAACAAATAAAAGAACAGAGTAGAAAAATGAGCTATCGTCGGGGAAATCCCAATGTTTGCTTTTTCTAACCGATCCTAACATAGTTTGATTCAACCCAAGTGGAAGGACAAGTGAGTTTGTCCGTTAAAATTTGGTAAGTTTCACTTTTTTTTCTTCTATTTTTACCCCTCCACCACAGTTAGTAACACAACCTTGGTTAATCTTGATATTATTGTTGGGCTCTCTTCCCACTTCACTGAAAATCATTCCCTTGCTTGATCTCCAAATATAGCAGCAACGACAAGGAAACAACATCAACAATTTATGCAGCAAGTACTTCACAGCTACAATAGTCGATGTCTAATCCTGGTCTGATCGCTCCTCTTCAAGTATATTTGTTTGATGTTCTTAATTTTTTTCATTTCATGGAAAGTTGATATGATATTTCAATTCAGTAAAGATGACTTTTCTGTTTAAAGAGAATCAAACCAAATGAGAATTGAAAGTGTATCAAGTTACTAGGGGATTAAAGAAACAAGGGGAATAGAGAAGATTATTCGGTGATCGGTGATGTCGCTCATTACACACACCGACTCGGTAACTGGGTCAAGGAAAAGGGCTTAATTTTGGGGTAGAAGGACTAAATGGATCTGGTATGGTTTTAACTACCAGTTACTCTGTCTTCTCACCCGCGACCAATCCAATCTCGGATCGAAATCTCTGTAAATGTTCTGTATATCTTTGTTTTTTTCTTCTATATTTGATCTTCTTCAGCTGAACTTGATTGATAGATATGATACTACTCATGCAAATTTGAACTTTTTATTGTTTTTCTTGTATCAAATTGAGGTGTAAACTTTTGTTGTTGAATCGATATTGAGAATTCATTTTTTTTCTATTTTGAATGAATATGAATATGATCCTTTAATTGGTCAATTCTGGTCGATTGAATCTATCAATTTGACTGATTAAAAGATGATGGGGTTCAGATAGATTAACGAGTATAATTTTGGTTAAGTTAAAGGACTACAACGTCTTTTCCATACGATTCATTTCCAACCAGAGTTGACCGATTTGACTATGTCCGTCAAAATAGGTTGACTGATACTTGGACTGGATAGAAGGTTTGAATGAAACCTTTGGATTTGTATGAAGATAACCCTAGAAAAATCAGCTTAATGTATATACCCTGTAGTAGAAGAGGAGGAAGAAAATTTACAAGTCCGACTCCAAGCCATTGTGACGGAGTACAAAATTTACTTCTACGTCAATTTTTTAGGTCGGCTATCCCACCGTGACAACGGTTATCTAGTTATCTATATTTGAAAATTATTAAATAGTAGGGAGATAAAAAAATATATGCCTAACGAATCAGATATGAAATATATGTCACGTATATTGAGAAGAACCATTGAGTGGTTTGACAGTTCAGCGGAGATTGGGGATTGAATCCCTATGACAGCATAATTGATTCAAATGTAAATGAGTTCCAACTCCTGAGAGCGACATTCAAATAAATTAGCCCAGCCATATGGTTGAGTAATTTGGACTTGGGAGTATGGTTTCCTGGGTGCTAATTGTAGTGAGTTGAATCGTTTAAAAAAAAAAATCGTTTTTAAATTTCATATCTGAAAAGAATTTAGAGGCCGACCAACGTGATATCTTAGGGTGCTCATTTATACTACTATTCTAAGCTGATAAATATCTAAGGTGAAAATGAAATGCTTACATACACTAGAAAACAGAGGAAAGATTTCAAATAATCTCACAATGACCGCATTGATAAATACAAAAGCAAATGGTATTAAGTAAAAGACATTGGAGAAACTTCACGTCTTCACCATAGGAAAAATGGAACCGACTAACATTCCATAAAAAAATTATATCCCATTGGCATTTTCTATCACGATGGTCTTAGTAGTCTTTCTCACATCATCCTCGTGGGAGGAGGACGGAAATTCGGTTTTCATCGTGGACGGGTTAGAACATCACTTTTGTTATAGGGATGAGGGTTTTGGATCAAGGGACGAGTGAGTTAGGTTTAATATTTTTTGGACCAATACACCCTTTAAATTATTTAACTACTAATACTAACAAAACCTGAAAACCCAAATTGATTTATCACAAGAAGGAATGTTCGACAATGCTATGAAGATGGTTGAGAACCATTTTATAAGCTAAGGGAATCCAATGAAGTATTTTGTGAATCTCGTTTCCAAAGGTACCCAAGGTGCTGGACACCTAAAATCTCAAGTACCCAAACGAGAAAAAGCAGTCTCTAAAACCTTGGTTCTTTCATACAAGTAGAAGAGAAATGTAACATTCACGTTCGTAACCCAAAATGTGAACACCAAATTTCTCCTCGTGTAGATGACGGTGAAATTCAAATTTCACTACCACTTCATAGACGGTGAAGTTCATATTTTGATGGACACCCAAAAATCGAACATTTCGCTGCAATTTTGTGACATGTCGACCTCCATTTTATCTTCCTCCTCCTCTTCTTTTTCTTCTTCCGGTTTTCATAGTTTAGCCTCACTAATACCTCGATTTGAATGTTACTTCTTGCGGATCTTTCTAGAAATGAGGAAACTCACCTATGCCCGTATATCCGGTGTCCTCTAAATTGTGATTTTATGTAAATCAAAAATGATTAAAGATTTTGGTGGTTCTGCTCAAGGATCTTGGTCATAGTTATGCAGTGAAAAAAGCGTTAAATACACTAGTCACCAAGCGAAAAGCCATGTGTATAGATAAAAACAACCAGGAGGGAACGAAAAGTGGTATCATCACATAAGATATGTGCATTGCAAGATGCTTTTATGTTAATCTTTGCAAGTCAAAACTAGCACAAAGAGTGCTCTTGAAAAACTCTGTTTTGCATCACCTATAAGGAAAATTCACTTGTTTTAGTTCACTGAGCCTACGACTCTAAATTCTGCATAACTAAAAAACGACCATTTAATTTGTACAAAATACCAAACCAACAGTTAAAATTTGATGGAATAATTATGCAATGACCAAGCAGCCATCAGTAACCAAGAAGTTAAGTCACTATATAGTCTCTTTAGTCTTTAGTCACTAATCTAGTCTTTTACATGTATAAACCTCACCAAATTAGATTTGAATACTAAACCATTACCGCTTCGAGTAGCTCTAGATTCGTTTGATATATTTAGTCTTTGGTCATTAATTTTCTCTCCAACATAAATCTTAGCATTTGCAATCAAAGAACGACTTCTTCTGATATTGTTTCTCGCAACTTCTTTACGACATTGGCATCACAATTAGTTGGTTCTCGTTCCCCCTGGAAAAAGAGGCATCTAATTTTCACGTTCACCAGAGTAAACGAAAGAAGTTTGCTTCCATAGTTTTTCTAAAATTCTCGTTCACCCCATATAACATGATACGTTGGTTTCTCATTTTCCATAATCAATGAGATTTCAAGAAATCATTGAGTATTTTACTAAACTATTGAAACCGATTTTATGTACATTATTTTTGCTTAATGAATTTTTTTTTAAGATTGGAGCTCTTAAGAAACCCTTACCTAATTATTACTAGATCTTAACAGTAAGGAATTTACATTGTGAACTTATGTGGTATTATAGTAGAATTGCAGGTTTTGTTGCATGATGATTTCGAGTGATTTGTTACAATTTTCTTCTTTACTTGTTTTTACATATTTGGTCTTCCACTTGGTGACAAAAGTGGTGGAGTGGCAAAAAGTTGGTTGGAACAAGTCCACCTAGTGAAAAAGAGCATCTAATTTTCACGTTTAAAAACGAGAAAATGAAAAGAAGTTTGCTTCCATAGTTTTTCTAAAATTCTCTTGATTTGGAAGGGTTCATCTGATTTTGAGAAGTCCGAGTTTAAAGCTATAACATGATACGTTGTATGTTTCATTAGATTCATTTTCCATAATCAATGAGATTTCAAGAAACGAGATGATCAAATTTTATGATTTAAATACTAAAGGTTTTCCTTTGTCGGGTATTTTACTAAACTATTGAAATTAAAACCGATTTTCTGTACGACTAAGGATATTATTTTTGTAATGAATTTTTTTTAACAGATTGGAGCTCTTAATGAAACCCATATGGTTACCTTAGAAATAAGCTTTTTATTACTAGATCTTAACAGTAAGGAATTTACATTGTGAACTTATGTGGTATTATAGTAGAATTGCAGGTTTTGTTGCATGATGATTAAAATTACCAAAAGCAGTGATGCTCGCACCATTTTGCGGGAAGCTATCCCGCTCAAGCGGATTCTTTACCATTAGATCACGCTAAACCCAGATTCAAAAGCCTTGAACCCTTTAGGGGAAATGGTGGGTCCTTTCCTGGAAGTGGTGTGTCATTTCCTTAATGTGAATCCAACCGTTGATTTGATCATCTAACGGTAAAGAATCCGCTTGAGCGGGATAGCTTCCCGCAAAACGGTGCGAGATAGCATTTGTCATTACCAAATGACAAGACAAACCATGAACAACACCTGATTTGGTTGAAAATTTTCAATAGATTTTAACAATAATGATAGGGTTTGTTCTTCACGTTTGGAGTAGGGAGGAAGAAGATGGAAATTTTGTTGGAAGGAATCGTGCACTATGTTGAGGGTAAATTTGTCCGGATCGATTGATATTTTAGACTCGTTTTAATTTGATGAGTTGACTCTGATTTTATCACTCCCTTGATCCAAAACCCTCCTCCATGTAACAAAAGTGTAAAACATACACAACTGTCACATTCCATGGAGAGATTTTCAAGATTCTTGGATAGAGCATCATCCTTGAAGTTATTCGGTGTGTTTTTTTCCCCTCAAAATGGAATTATAGTTAATCATCTGCATTATGCGGATGACACTATATTTTTGTTAGATAATAGAGAGGCGGATCTTCATAATTTGTTTTCGGTTGTGCGATGTTTTGAGTTCATCGCTGGCCTAAAAATAAACAAAACGAAAACAAGATTAATTCCAATTGGTTGTTTCCCAGATCTAGATAATGGGGCTATGGAATTAGGTTCACTAGTGGAAAATGGAAGTTAAACCACTGCTAAGACAAGAGGTAATATCTTTAAAAACGACTGTGTTCATCAGTTGAAATCTGGAAGTGGTTTTTTCCAAAACTACTGTTTCCGACTAACGTTGAATTCTTTAAAAGAACCACTTTCTTCGACAATCTATAGACAGATACTAATTGACACAGTCGTTTTACTAGTGATATTTTAATAAAAAAAATGATATTGATTCAGCTGAATCCAAGGCTGATTCAACTGAATTACTAAAAGCTGAATCGCAATTAAACAAATAATGATTTCAAAACTAGATCTAACAAAATTATTAAATTGATAATGACTTTAGTGTATTCAGTTTACAATTTCAACTTTCTAAAATACTGCAAGTTCCAAGTCTGAAAAAATTGGAGACTCGGTTGGAAAACCTTGACCAA
Source organism: Papaver bracteatum (assembly GCA_023529315.1). Classification (NCBI taxonomy): domain Eukaryota; kingdom Viridiplantae; phylum Streptophyta; class Magnoliopsida; order Ranunculales; family Papaveraceae; genus Papaver; species Papaver bracteatum. The sequence goes on from JAJJWX010001025.1 coordinate 143,620, forward strand.
TATCCTATTACAAGCTTAACAAACCATAAAATTTCAACTCCAGTTTGAGGTAGGACTTCACCATCTATGCCATCATTTTCGGACAACATAGCTCAAATCAGGTCCATTGCTCCAGCCCTAAGCTGTCAACAAAAACCAACCAAGACTACATTAGTTAACAGCAAAAAAAAAAAAAAAAAAATGAGGAAAGCACCAGAACCACTTCAACACATACAAGTATCCACTGAAATTGAAATTTAAAGAAAACATATGATTGAAACTAATTTGGGATAATTAGACTTTGGTACTCAGGTTTTGCCCAACACTAGGCTTTGGTCTAACATTTGTCCAATGTTAGGGCTTAGTACCTGGACCAGACGTTGACATGCATTGACTGTTTATGACCTGGCTTCACTTAATTTTATAAAATAAAAATATTATAAAATAAAAATATTATAAAATTACCAGTTTACAAATGTACCCCTAAATGGGATATAGGATCCGACGGCTACGATCCAAATTAAAATTCTTTAGCTAACAAAACCAGATCGGGGAGAAATCACTTCTCTTTTGTTTTTCTTCTTTCCTCTTCTCGTTATTTCTTTCTTCTCTTCTGCTGCTTCTTTGAGCGATGATTTTTGAGTTATGATTGGATTTGATTTGGGGGAAATAAATTGATGTAAGTGTATAAACGTTGAAGGTGATGAGGTTGCTGTAAATTATAGAAGAGATCGATATTAAGATCGCGGAGATGCATCTGAGAATATCATATTAGAGTTTTTAGATTGATTTTTGAGATTGAGCAGAATTGATAGGATAGTCGAGTTATTGATAGATGAAGAACGAAAGGGTTATCGTTTGATTGATGTTATGATGTTGATTGTTTAAGATCTAAGAAATTAGGGTTTCTTTAAGTCTAAAGAACAATAATATAATTGAGGAGTTAGGGTTTAGGAATTCGATTGAAGGTTCAATCAGTGATGGACAAGAAGGAATTAGAGTTTGGGTATAGTGATTGAAGATGAAATTCATAATTAGGGTTTGAGTGATGAAATGGGGTTGAGATAAATAATCAAGGGAATTAAATTCGGAAGATGAAATTGTTGATATAGATACACCTAGGGTTTTGAGAGATTGGGTATACTTGTAAATTACAATTTGATGAAGTCTGCAGTTGTGGCTGAACTTTTTCCACAGATCTACTTAAGAGTTTGTATGAGTTAAGAGAGCGAAAATGATGGTGGTGGTGGTTGTATCAGTACAACTGGAGGTCTCAGTGGAAAGTAACAACAATTGGTTATAGGTGAGCTTAACTTTTACGGTGAATGAATTATAGGAACTGTTTGCAATGAATGAATTGTTAAGATGAATTCTGCTTATGTTTCTGTATCTGAGCATGGTATAATTTACAATACTGTGAATGGTTGGTGTTGGTTATGGAATTATGATGATTGCAAGGTGAAATGGCAGTTTTGACCGTGGTTGTAGTAGCAGTGAGAAAGTAACAGAGAAAGTGAATGACAGTACTGGCTGCGGCGACGACGGTTTGGAGGATTTTGGAGGAGGAGAAGGTGTTCTATTGAATGGGTACTCTGTATATATTAGTAGAGTGAAGGGTATAATTTTAATCTCATTTAATAATTTAATTTAATATAATTCTTTTTATTATTTACTAAACAGAAGTCAAGACTTAACTGGTCAACATAGGTCAAAGTCTGGTCCAGGTACCAAGCCCTAACGTTGGACAAATGTTAGAACAAAGACTAGTGTTGGGCAAAACCTGAGTACCAAAGTCTAATTATCCCTCATATGTAAAATATCTCGTCCATAACTCATGAAGAAATTGAGATACTAAATTCCTGATCAAAAGCGCACACAGTAAATTGGTAGATGTCTTACGAATATTTTTCACAAACTTCACCAATTGAGATCCTTACCGAGAAGACTTTCCAGTTGACACTCGTAGGGAGGTGCATAGCTGCATCCATTCCCATTTATATGATCAAACTTTAATTTCACCTGGTCCATTTTGAAATTTCTACTACCTAAAACTATTAGGAAAATTATCAGTTCAAATTCATATAGTTAAGAGCCTCCACCATTTTTGCGGATCTGGCACCACGCCAGGCAACTAATAATCCAAATAAACAACCATAATGGATGAGTACCATTTGGGGTATTACAAGCTGAAGGACTTGATGCGAACATTACAAGCTTATTATCATGTATATTATCATGTACACTAACCTTTCAGGTCACACCTATTTTCACGCCACACCCTAAGTCTTTTCTTGTCACTCTTTTCTTCACCCTCTTTACCTAAAGAAATACAAATCAATTAGTTCAACATCTAAATCACTCATATAAACAAGCCATAACAAAACGGTAACAATAAAAATAAAGTACGCGGCAAAATTTGGATCATGGATTCATCCAAATTTTAGGGGTTTACCAGCGGGTATCGAACTACATTTCCTTAAAAACTTACATTTTATTCTTTAATTTTAATCACCAGAACCAACTTGCATTTTAAAAATGTACTAATCAACAAAATTAGTAGGACAAATCCGCAGTAAACAAAAGAAATAGGATGCGAAAGACTACACAGCTAAAACTGGACAGAAACATCGCAAAACTGACTTCTCAGACAAGATGCATTGGCGAGGCTCCATAGGATTTGTTAGAAGTCGGAATTTAGAGATTGACCTCAATTTTGAAAGTAGAAAGAACCACCTTTCATAATCATCTTAAAAATCTAGATCTGGAATTCATTTAGTCTATGACACGAGTGTGCTAAAATGATCACAGAACTGCAAACCTACAGTTTTCAGTCCTGCCATACTGGACGTTGAAGGCCGTAAATCCTAAACGATCAGTCAAAACACTAAACCATTTTAACATGATATAGAGGAGACATAGATGGACATTTCCTGTCAATGAAGTACCTCTAAATCCCTTCCCATTGACGACAATTTCGCAGACAACAGGTTGCAATTCAGGTTGTCATAAAAAGGAAGTTTTCAACTGAAATATTCAAATTTGCATGGAAAAGACATCCATTATAAATTAAATCCTTTAGAATGTATAAGAATACGCAAAGAACATGATTAATAAATTAACTTCAAAACATACAACATGAAACAACTTTAAGAGCAATACCTAATATTAGACGCCCCAACCAAGCTAGTGAACTGAAATAGGATGGAAAAGGTTTTGCTTACCCATGGAATGACCAGAAGCATGAGATTTTCGCAAATCTATACGACCCATTAATGCTAATGAATCCTTTTCCAAATTGATGTCCTGTATCAACAATCCCATTACACGAATTTTCAAAACTGAAAAAGAAAATGCGTCAAAAGCACACTTTATATCTATTTAGATTTGACATGATTGTTGGTACCCAATTAAATCAGAATGCTTATCCCTGTGGAAATTCCATAAAGAACACACTTATGTTATAATGCTTCTATGCACAACTCACAATGATTCAGTATGCTACTACTGCAATCTCAAAGATGTTACAAATGGCTTACCAATACTCCAATGTCATTTCTTTCAAGCGGGTTTCAAGCCTTTGAAAAATTGTAGTCCTCCCAAAATTTTGCTTGTTATGAGTTGGTAGAATAAAATTAACCTCCAAAGTACCTGCCGAAACAGATCATTACGCGAAGTTTAAAAAGAGGAAATGGGAGCATCATAATGTGAAAGACGGCGTAAAAGATTAGCATAATTTTCTCACCTGCTACACCTCATTCTGACTGACAACATCCAAAAATGGATGAAGTATATTATGAAGCAATTAAACACAACCGGTTGAAGTAAGAAGAATATACCATTATTATCCTATTCTTGTGGTAAATACAGAATCCATGGATATTTATCTTAGGAGCATCCTTTAGGAACCCAATTGTAGTTACTACTATACCTTGAGTCTGAGTGTATAAACAAAAACAAAGAACATACTATGAAACAAGAGACCACCGCGTAGATGGACCTCATAATCAGCAGCAAAGAAAGTAAACATGAAACCAAAGATGAAATGAACCTCTGAATTTGGACCAATATTAGGTTTGTACAAGATGTCCTCATGAAATTTCAGATCATCTGCTATATTGTGCCGCCGAACAACTTTTTCGAGCAATATTATTCTGAAATGCTCAGGTAACCTCAGGTGTAAGATGGATAAGTACTCCTGAGGTGTCGAAGTAAAAATGAAAAAAGGTTAGGCAGGTTTAACATGCATCATCAAATGGTGAATCAAGACCCGAGCCAAATATTATTCACAAACAGAAATGTGCAGGAAGAACACAAGTGCAAACCATGGAGATAAAACAATTACTTCTTATAAATTAAACATGGTAAAAAATCCTTACCTAGATGTAAATTTGTTCAATCCATCATCCTTCATAAAATCCTCACATGTTCAAATTGTAAATCTTGGCTTTCTACAAATTAAACACGACCACAAATAGAATCACAATCAAAAACTCAAAACCAAGTTTTGTAAAATCTGCTCAATCTATCAAAATTCATCAAAACTTCACCTTTCCAGATTGTAAAAATTTGTCAAATACACCTTTAGTTTTTTGTTGGTTCCAGCAATTCAGCATCAAATTCAGCTAAAGTTAACTGGGCTGTGAAATTCCTTTCATACGGCTATAGATCCTGCATCATATAATACAATAAAAATCAAACATCTTGATGCTTATATGATCCATACAATTCCAACACCCTTACACAGAAAACAAATTTTAAATTAAATCACGGATGTACAACAAAATTTATTATCAATTACCTTGCTTGAAATCACAAGATTATGGCTAAAGAAACCTACATAGAAATAAATTGCAAAATCCATCAACACAAAAGTAAATTCTGGAAACCCTGGCAACGAATCAGGTATTAAGAAAAACCAAATAGTTATTCTCAACATACAATTTCTTACCCTGCCATTTGTAGATGTAATACTGATAATTACCCATAACACAAAGAAATTAACCCACTGATAATTCGTAGTAGAGAAGAATTACTTCAAACCAAAACCTCTTCATCACCGATTTTCGTTGTACACTTCTTTGATTGAACCGATCGAAGAAATTGATGAAAGAAGATAATGTTACAGATTGAAGAAATTGAAGAAAAAAAAATATCACAGATCAAAGAAATTGAAGAAAGAAGAAAACATTACAAATCAAAGAAATTTAAGAAATAAGAAAACATTACAGATCGAAGAAATTAGTGAAAGTTATAGATCGAATCATGGTTCAGGGAGAAACGAATTGTGGGACAACGACTATGGTTTTGTTTTAATTAAGTATATCAGTAAAACGAATCATAATGAAACGAGGGGTTCAGGGTTAAGGTTTGGTAGATTCAGTTTGGGAGAAAAGATGAAGAAGAAGGAAGAGAGAGCGCATGATTTAAAACATAGAGAAAGAGATAAAGTTTCAGGGGAGATAACCAAGTATAAATATGGGGCTATAGAAACTATTTGCTCTCACAGTTGTTCTTAAAACTCCATATTTTTACATAAATACCCTCTAAGAAAACAACTGTGTCAGAGACAAGTTTTATTTTTTATTTTTTTCCCCAATAAAACGACTGTGACTCACATCACCAATAGTTACGTCAGCCCAACATAAGTAGTATTCGTGAAGCCCATGAAGTGGTTAAAAACTCATTTTCCACTAGTGGTTGCTTTACTGATTCGATTCCCTTTATCTATCTTGGTTTTCCACTAGGGGCTAAATCTAACTATAAAGTTATATGGGATCACGTATTAAACAAATTTGACTTGAAGTTATCGTTTTTAAATCAAACATCTCTTTCTAAAGGTGGTAAGGTTACACTAATAAAACATATTCTGACCGCACTTCCTCTTTATTATTTCTCACTTTTTAAAGATCCGATTTCAGTCATTGAGAAACTAGAAAGGAAAATATGGAAGTTTCTATGGTAAAGGAAGGATGGAGCCAAGAGTTCTCACTTGGTTAATTATTCTCTTGTCTACTCATCAAAAGAAAGAGGGGGTTTGGGTGTGTTAATCCTCAAGTTAATGCATATATCCCTTCTATCCAAGTGGTGCTGGAGATATGGTATTGAAAAATCCCATATGTGGTTTCAAATCATCTCTGAAAAACACGGAAACTCCTTCTCTAACTTGTTACCAGGTAAAGTTACTTCTCCTTTTGGTATTTCATGTTGGAAAGCCATTGCAGCTACTAAAGAGAACTTCAAAACCAACTGCAAGATCTCGATTCATTCTGGCACTTTAACTTCTTTCTGACATGATACGTGGATAGGCACTGAAGCTCTCTATATATCTTTCCACGACATTTATAAGATGGACAGAGGTATATCAACTACTCTTGCTGAGCATACTATAAGCTGGACAGAGGTATATCAACTACTCTTGCTAAGCATACTATAAGCTGGACAGAGGTATATCAACTACTATTGTTGAGCATATTACTGAGGATGGAAATTGGTATTTTAATTTCACAAGAAGATTGTCAGATATAGAAGCAAACATTTTTGCTTCTCTACTGCAACTCATAGGAGAAAACCCACCCCAACTAGATGGATTGGTAGATACAAGACGCTGGTCACTGACTTGTGATGGTGTTTTTAATGTCAAGTCTCTTACGGTACTCTAAACTTAACTACTGGGATAGATAATTTCCCACATTATTTTGTTAGGAAGAAAAACCTACCTCCAAAGGTAAATTTCCTATTTTGGTGTGCGTTCATGGAAGATTATATTGAACACTATAGATGTTGTGGCAACAAAAGGTATCATTCTAGAATATGGGTGTATAATATGTGGAGATGCCGTCGAATCTGCAGATCATATCTTTCTGCATTGCAGAGTGACGGCAAGAATTTGGTCGCATCTTACACCAAGTAATTGGGCATGGACATTTCTAAAAACACTTTATGATCTTGCTCACTGCTGGGATTGGAATAACTTTTCTCCTACTGGTAACCATTATTAGGATCTAATTCCGGGTGCAGTAATGTGGATTCTTTGGAAAGAAAGGAATGCTCTCACCTTTGAAGAGAAGCATACCTTCAAAACTGATCCAGACTTAGAAACTGAAGCAAAATCTCTAGTGATTGTTTGGGCTACTGCTTTTGGTTTCAATGCTCATCTCAACTTTTCTTTTAGTGTCCAACATCAATATTGGGACAATCTCTTTAGGTAATGTGTCTGTAATTTTTTTCATTTTGTCTTAGCTACCACTGGTAGCTTCTCTGTACACTCTTTTATTCTATATCATCTCTCTTTCAATAAAAAAAAAACAACTGTCCGGTGTTATTTTCGTACAGTGGTAAAGTTACCTAATAATAATACTAGTAATTTTTAGTTTAAAAATTAAATGCCAGCAATAACATGTTCATCGTTTCCTCTTCGGAAAAAGCAATAACATTCCTACCAAAAATTGGATGGCTCAAATAGACTCTTTTATTCCATTCATTGTTCTTCAAAACAAGAAAAAGCAAAAAAGCAAACTTATACAGTCTTGGGTTGGTATGTTAGATGTAAACCCAAGCCCAATACAAACTGTCCCTTGGTTTTCCAAATTGAGGTCGAATATTCCTCCCAAAAATTGGACGGCTCAAATAGACCTAGCTATGTGGTGGACATGATCCCAGCTTGACGTGGTCGTCTGTGACTTCTGAGATTAGACTGTGCAGAATTCCCACCCATCGTCCGGTACACTCATAAATAAATCATTTGGAAACCCCATTAAGCGAAAAGGACGATTCTGAAACCCCAGTAATTTCAGAAGATTGTCTAGTGATGATGATGGTATCTTTTGCTAAAATCTATAAGATTTCCTACCTACTCTCTCACTCTCAGTGGCAGTACAATAAGTTGCTTGGTTAATTTGTATGTTACGTAATTTCTAACCGACCAAAATGAGATTTTATTTTATCGTACAAGATTTGGCCGTAGCTTGGTTTGCTTAGTTCCTTTGCTACAACCCTTTATTACGTGATAGGTTAAAGCCGGAGCTAGATTCCTACCCAAATTCAGTCAGCTGGACTAGCTCCACTGTTAGATCCAATCCCGTTAAACCCCTTTATATAACTAATTTAAATACAAACCTCTACAACGATGGGGATTAAATCCCTAACTTCCTCCTTACTAGGGTTGATGGGATATCACTGAGTTATGCTCCCAAATAAGTATTTAGTCTTTACTCTTTTGCACACTTGTCTGGCTTTGACAAATTTAGCAAGTTCATCTGCGACAGCGTTGAAGCAAGGAAAAAAAAAACCATCCTCTGATACCGTACACGAAACGGTTCTGTGCATGCAGTCTACGTGTCAGACGAAGAAGATTCGTTGTGTTAAAAGAAGAAAGAATTGCTATTCGCCACATAGCAGGTCGATAAGCACACACTATTACTAGTACTGGTAAGTCCAACACAACGACCTGTTTGTTTGGAGTTTAGTTTTTATTTAACTCATCCCCACAAAATGCAAGTTATGGTGTCAAATCACACAGAAACCTCAACAGTGAGGGCCGAACGTTCGTTGGTGTGTGATCGGGTTTTCAATGAACCAGACACCAAAGGATGTTTATTGCAAATCGTCCTACTGAATCGGTTCAGGTGGGATCAATCGGGAAGCGGCCGATATCATACTTTTTAGGATGAGTTGTTCGAACATTTATGATCTAGTAGTATTACGATCAACCATTGTACTGTTGCAGAGAAGGTAAGATTTCAAGCCTTTGAATATAGAGGAAGGATCCATATCACTGACATGGTTATAATGACATAATCTTGACATTCTGGCGCCATGTTTTCTACTAGAATCCATGCAGGTAATGAATTTGAAGCTAGAATTTTGATGACATATTCTTCGCATAAAACTACACATTCCCATAAAAAAATGAGAGTATTCTGAAATACGAAACTTCACCATCCACAAATTTTAATTTCAACCGTTAATCTTCAATGGTTGATATTCAGAATGGTAGATGTCGGTCTTATACATCTCGGAATGCTCTCATTTTTGATGGGAGAGTAGAGACTTATAAGAAGAACATGTCATCAAAAAATTAACTTCAAAATCACTACCGATTGGGTTTGGTAGAAAAAACGGCGCTAAAACGTCAAAATTATGTCATTATAACCATGTCACGGGATCCTACCCCTTGAACGTAAGTAGGATGATGCCAGTAAATAAAAAGATAACAGATTAAAAGTTGGATTTTCTACTGGTATTTTTGGGAGAATTTTTTTGAATCTAAGCTGTAAATGACAGTATAATTATAAGTTTGAACATTTAAACTCAAAAACATGAAAATCTACTCGGGACAAATTTATGCAGATTTTATCGTAGATTTTTCGACCATATATATGAATTATTGCATTCCCTTTCGATGAACAAACAAACTTGGGGATAACATGATTTATCCTTTGAATTGTTTTAACTCTATTATCTAAGTTGTGATTGTAGGATGGAACAACACCTAGAAAGATGCTAATCCTCCTTAATGATGTTTAACCTAACATACGGTACAAATATCGTCACAAACACAAATTTAGTCCGTAGCCTCTCTACTAGTTCATTTTCAGAATGGGACCCTATATATCCAAAAGGCAGAACCGAAAGTGTATTTCAATGTCAATATAAAGACCTCGTCAGTCGTCATAATCAAGTGAAAGAAATACGTGGGAATGTTATAAATATCATTCATTTTTGTTGATTTTGTACATATATCCCGAGGGATAAAAAATAATTTTTTTGGAGTCAACTTGTGAAAGTTGTTTCCACTTTTTGGAAGCAACTTGTGGTAGTTGCTTCCACTTCTGATAGAAACTTGTACTAGTTGCTTCCACTTTTCAGAAGGTAGGGATATTTTTTAAAATTGAATAAGGATATATTTGTAGGGATGAATTTTGAAAGGTATTTAAATAATGTTCCCTAAAAATATTCATCACGAATGAGTATATTCATACGTGGATTTTAACACTTATTTGGCAATTGACTTGTTTTGATCTACACAAATTTCAAATTGATAATGAAATCCATGATATATTTTAGGTGATGCCCTTTTTCTCGTCCAATTTCACTTTCTTTCTAGAGATGTGATTTGTGCACATCACTTTTCATTATGTAATCCAACAATAGAATCACTTTGGAAAGTGATTTTACGAATAAAAGTAAAACCATCAATTTTTCTCCCTATAACTAAATGCAGAAGAAAAAACACTAGAATGCAACCCTATCATACAAAAGAAATTGTTCTCGGCTAGATCGGGACATGTTCGATCTACACTCAATGTACGGTGGTTGCAAATTGACATTTTACTTGAAAAACGATAGAAAACACGACCACTTTATGCAAGTTGTTTCTCACTAATGATATGAGAATATTTGCGTATTTTCAGATCATGACATTTATCCAAACACATAAACCATATTAAAAATAGATGCACTTTACATAAAAAATTGTGAGCAAGTAGCTTGCATTTGGCATGCATCCAAACAATACTTTCCTTGCCTAGCTTCACTTTATTTCTAGAGATGTGGTTTCCTAAACATAACTTTTCTTTATGTAATTCAACAGTAGAATCACTTTAGAAAATGGTTTTACGATAAAAGAGACAACGTTCTTCCTGCCCCTACAAATAAAGACACAAGAAATGAAAGCATTGCAACCCTATCATCCAAAAGATATGATTTTTTGGGGAGATTGAGACATCTTCAATCTAGGATCAATGTATAGCGGATACAAATTAACATTTCACTAGAAAACAATGATAGGAAACACGACCATTTTATGTGAGTCATCTATGATTTATGACATGATAAAATTTGCATTTTCGAATCATAGCATTTAACCAAACACGTTAACCATAGTAAAGATATCTGGATGCGGTTTACATCATGAACACGAGCAAGTAACTTGCATTTGGCGTGCACCCAAGTAAGATTTTCCTCGTCTCCTTTATTGGGCCGACCGAGCGAAGCGAGGGAGGACCTTTATATGACCATTTTTTTGTAAAATGTAAGTGATCAATTGACATAAAAAGATTGGAAATGGTTAGGGCCGAAAAACTAAAAATGTCCCTCACTTTTTGTCCAATTATTATAACTCCTTGTGTATCCTATCTTTTCAGGGGTATAATTGGACAACAAACTTTAATATAACATATCTAAAAATCCACACCTTGGAATTTTACAAATTTTATCTCGTTGGAAAGCTAATAAAAAAACCTATCCAACGAGTACAAACAACAATATCAAATTTTGAGTTTTTACGAAAAATTCAGAGGTATTTATCATTTTAGGCACAATTTTAGAAAATTAAGTGTATATTCATTATGCAAACCACCATAAAGGATACATAATAGTTTATGTAGCAAAATTTTGATTTATTCATCAACTAATTTTCCGTTGCAACTAATAAAACGATGTACTCCCTCCGTTTCAAGAAAAACGATACTTTCATTTTAGGCACAATTCTCAAAAATTGAATGCATAGCCATTATGCAAACCACCACAAATGATGCATAACGCATCATGCAACCATATTTTGGTTTATGGATCGACTAATTTTCCGTTTAAGAAAAGGTGATACTTTCACACACCGTTTCAGGAAAAGTGATACTTTCGCTCTGTTTCGGGAAAAGTGATACTTTCGCTCGGTTTCAGAAAAAATGATACTTTCGCTCGATTTCAGAAAAAAGTATCACTTTTTCTGAAACGGGGAGAAAGTATCATTTTTTTCCGAAACGGATCGAAAATATCACTTTTTCTGAAACGGGGTGAAAGTATAACTTTTTCTTAAATGGGACGAAAGTAGTCGCAGACAAATCTCATCTTCAGATTCTTCTTCGGCCGTCCCTCCCACCGTGGAAACGGTCGTACTAGTTTAATCCATCAATAGAATCAGTTTAGAAAATGATTTAACAATGAAAACACCCGTCTTGTCCCTATAATAAAAAAAAACAAAAAAATCACTAGCATGCCACCTTATTATCCAAAAGATATGAGTTTTAGCCGGACCAAGATATTTTCATTCTGCAATCAATGTACATGGGTTGTACGCTAAAATGTTACAAGTAAAATGATAGAAAATACGCCACTTAAACATGTTATTTCAACTTATCTATCATCTGTGAATGAGAAAATATACGTTTTTAAATCATGACATTTAACCAAACACCAAATTTAGATATAGGATACCTCAGTGGACGCCATGTCAAAAATGCAACCAGCAACTTGCAGTTTGGCGCTCACCTTAAAAAGATCAATTTGGCCAACAGAAAAGCATAACCTTAGGTATCATTCAAATTGATTTGCATTTACTCCACCCGTAGTAAATGAATGTTACATGCATAACCAACCTTACTTTTAATTAGTGCATACAGATACAGCCCTTACCAGTCAAGTACAAAGTTTATACTTTATATCCTCATTCAATAATCCCAGACAAAAATTCATTGATTACTCTCATTAAAGTAAATAAACAAACATTAATTCAAAGCTGATCCGGTATTTATTTCACGCGTAATTAGATTTTCACAAATTGTTTGCAATCTGTTCTATAATCGTCCATCTGATAGTTAGAGGTGTTGAGATATCACACAAAAAGCAACTTTTAGACTAAGTTTATGTCAGAGTATTTTTTTCTTCCTTCCAACTTCTCAAATTACTTTTGCTTCTGCAAAAACAAAAACAATTCTGTTTTTGGTTGCTAAATAAACAAAAATCAAAATTCTCTGGTACACAACTTATATCCTCATCATGTAACCCCAAATAAAATTTGATAATTATTTCATTAGTTACATATACATAAATAAACAAACGCGTATTAATCGATTCAGTTTATATCCTCATCATGTAACTCCAAATAAAATTTGATAATTCTTTCATTAGTTACATATAAATAAATAAGCAAACAAGTATTAATCGATTCAGTAATTGTTCCACCCGCAACTAAATTCCCACATATCCTCGTCAAATAGTCAGAGGATGCTTAGATATTGCATGAAATCGAAAAATTAAAGTGTTTTGTTATTTTATGCATGGATGCACGAGATAAAAATATACCTTATTTGCTTTACGAAAAATTAATTCTTTACACTTTTATAGAAGTCATTATAAAATTTTGTGTCCAAACTAATTTCTAAGTTTTTTTCGCTTCTAGAAGTCACAAAACAACCTTTTAAGTGGTACCCAATTATAGAAGTCACAAAACAACCTTAGATAGATTTTTTCTATGATTTATAACATATCTGTAAAAAGAAGCAAAATAGATTTTGTTTTCTAGAAGTCGAAGCAATTTTTGCTTTTGATTTCCAGGACCGGGATTAACTTCTGCCTCTGGTGTCTAATAACGAGTTTGGATATACATCCAGTTGTAATTTCGAAGGTAAAAAAACAAGAAATTAGTTTGGGTGTAATAACACATTTGGATATCAGAGAAGTGTTTTTGCTTCTCCAATAGTAGAAGTCAGGAACAGAAATCAGAAGCAAAAACATTTTGCTTCACCAAAAGTTGACTTTTTCGCTTCTATTATTTATTCAGAAAATTTATACCCAAACTAACTTCTGACATTTTACTTCCACAAGTCAAAAATATAATTTCTTTTTTTATGGTCAAAAATATAATTCTAGATGTCCATCTAAACAACCTGATTTCGAATGCTTTCTGGAAGGAAAAAAATTCGACTTTTGTGAAGCAAAATATGTTTACTTTCGAATACTTCTGATATCTGAATGCTGTATAAATACCGGCCTTTATTCATCCCATTGAATACCCCCAAATAAAATTCACTCTTTGATTCATTTATTATTACATAAACAAACTCCTTAATTAATCACACACACACAAAGAGGTTGTTGTTCCTCATTTGTTGTCCATCTCCTCCTTCCTTTATTTTATTAATTTAATTTCTCTCTTTTGTTTCGTTCCCTTCCTCCTTTTTCTCTCTCTTCTCGTCTCCTTCTTCTTCTTCATCTTCTCTCCTTTTTTTTTTTGTAACTCACCACCAAAAAAAAAAAAACAAACCACGATCTCCCCCAAATTTCCCGCAAACCCTAAATTCCTAGGGTTTTTTCAAGATTCTCGAATTCCTCGTCTGAATTGTGATTTCACCAAACGAATTTGGAGGAAGAAAGAGTGAGAGGAGGTGAGTTTTTTTGGAGTACTGATGAAATTAGGTTAAAAAAGTGGTCTGATTAGAAATGCAATTAGTTGTGGAAAGTCTGAGATTAAGTTTTTGAAAAGTGATGAGTAATTTGCTTGGTATTGTGAATGGCAAGACCTACTGTAATTGTTGTTTTTGTTGTTCAGTTGTTGTTGATTTTGGGGATTGTGAGTTGTTGGAAACAGGGGGAAAGTGGTTTTTCGATTATTGATGTTGATGATCAGGAGGAAGGATTGGAGCTGGAGGAGTTGTTTGGGAGAGATTATTCACCACCATCACCACCACCACCACCACCACCAACACATCCGCCATCACTCTCATGTGAAAGAGATCTTGGAGGTATTGGTTCATTTAATACTTCATGTGAAGTGAGTCAAACTGTTGTTTTAGAGAAAGATAGTTATATTGAAGGTAGTGGAAGTTTTCATATACTTGATGGGGTTGAGCTTAAGTGCCCTAAATCTGGTTGTGCAATTACAATTAATTTAACTGGGAATTTTAGTTTAGGTGCGAATTCGAGTATAATTTGTGGTGATCTAATTGTGAATTCCACGAATGCTTGTTTTTTCAATGGGTCGAGTTTGAATACAACAAGTTATGCTGGTAAACCACCACCACAAACTAGTGGTACACCACAGGGGATTGATGGAGCTGGCGGTGGACATGGTGGTAGAGGTGCTCAGTGTTTAACTGATGATTCAAAGATACCTGAAGATGTTTGGGGTGGTGATACTTATTCGTGGGCTTCAGTTCAAGCACCGGATACTTATGGAAGTAGAGGTGGGAGTACTAGTAATGAAGAAGATTTTGGTGGTGGTGGTGGTGGGAAAATATTAATGGGGATTAAACAACTTATTGAGCTTAATGGAACTGTTTTAGCTGAAGGAGGTATCGGTGGTCTTAAAGGTGGTGGTGGATCTGGTGGTAGCATTCATATCATTGCTCATAGAATGTAAGTTTTAACCGGCTCTCTTTTTATTAACTTTTCAGTCTCAATATTTAGATTCTGATGGCACTATTGCAAACCTATGTGCAAACACACATGCACGATATCGATTGTTTCTTTTCATATTTGGAACCATGGCTGGCTTGTAATTGACTACATAAGCTGTGAGGAAAGAGGTAACCATACCTTGAGAAGGGTTTTTGGTTCTAATAGAAACAATTGTTACTGTTGACATTAGTCTGGGTGCTTGAATTAGTTTGGTTTTCAGCGTTGATAGCATGTTAACTGCTTAACTGTTCAGATGCATTGTAACGATAACCGTAAATTACTAGGAGCTGCCAGTCTACCAAATATAAGCACCAAGCCCTGTAATCTACTTGTCTGGTTCTTCTATTTAGACTGGAAATATTCATTTAGGACAGGGCACTTGGGTTTATCTTATGCATTTCTATGACATTTATCACTTATGTTACTTAAGCCCAACCCGATTCTCAAAAATCTTCCAGAAGGCCTTTTCACATGGATGAGACCCCTTGTGTCCAATTATTTACTCAGGGACACTGTGATAAAATATGTGCTTCAAACACCCTTGTTTATAAATATGTCTTTAAGCAACACCGAGACCTTTATAGACAGGATTAAAACCACAATAACCTGATTCCTAATAATTTCAACTATATGTAGCACTTAATTCAGAAAAGGCTTGAATGTTTTTTTTTTTTTTTGTTTGTTTGAATATGGTGGCTATAGGACTTTGTATTTTGTATTTCTTTGCTTTTGAGCTTCAAAGCTAAGAATGAGCCTACGCCTCTACCTCTATCTGCATCTTCTTACAGTGCAATTCCAATTGACAAGCACAAACCTTTACATGAATGTGTTTTTGACTAGTGCTGTGGAACTTCAGATCATGATTCACCTGCTGTTATTTCTCTCATTTATGGTTGTGTTTGTGTGCATACTAATGCATGCTCATCATATGCTTTTATCTGTGTCACTATCTTTGTTCTAGTGGAGTTTTTCTCGGATGTTGTACTTGTACTGTTTCCTGCATTATGTTTAGCGTGTTAGCTTTTAGTAATGCTTTCATCTCTAAGTTCACCAATTAATCAAGGACAGGACGGGACATGGAAAGATAAGTGCCTCTGGGGGTAGTGGTTGGGGCGGTGGTGGTGGTGGAAGAGTTGCTATCAACATTTTCAGCAGACATGATCAGCCGGAAATCTTAGTTCATGGTGAGGTTTATTCTACTTTCTCCATGACGGGCAATCTCTCATGGTCATTTCTGCTTCATCATTTTCCAACATCATGTGCAGGAGGAAGGAGCTATGGTTGTCCAGGAAATAATGGTGCTGCTGGAACTCTTTATGATGCTGTTCCGCGGAGCCTAATCATTACCAATCATAACTTGTCAACACATACAGATACACTTCTTCTAGATTTTCCTAATCCACCGATTTGGACAAGTGTTTATGTTCGTAATTATGCCAAGGCAGTTGTTCCATTGCTGTGGAGTCGTGTGCAGGTCAGCGAACGGATAACACCTTGTGTGCACGATTGGCTGCTAATACAAACCCATTTTCGTTATTTAGTTTGTTCTTTACGTGGAACTAGAGATTTTTTGGCTGGACATAATTATTTTAGCTGCAAATTGACTTGATTAGGATATTCAGGGAGAACTTAGAACGTAGCAATGGCCATATGTATGACCTGGCCAAAGACTTTTTCAAGGTTCGCGAGTAAAACCATTAAATCACTGAAAAGATAAAAGGCAACACTAGGGTAGACTATATTTTTCCTTCTGAAGTGTTTCTGGTTGGTTATTCTGCGTATATGATACCAGCCCTGTGACGTAATCCAGTACCCACATTTTGACTTTCTTGCGTTTAAATGTTGATTTTCTGATACTTCTGCAGGTACAAGGACAGCTTAGTCTATCATCTGGAGTACTCGTCTTTGGGTTAAGACATTTTGCTTCTTCGGAGTTTGAGCTCATGGCTGAAGAGCTTTTGATGGAAGATTCCGTAATTAGGGTAAATTGGAATATGTTTGATTTCCCTTATAACTTCATTATAAGTGTATCAGAAGCAATTCAAAGCTTTATGTTTTTCCTTAGGTTTTATCTGGTCAGTGATACATATTTCTTTATTGTTGACATATGATTGTAGGTATATGGAGCTCTACGAATGTCTGTTAAAGTTTTCCTGATGTTGAACTCCAAAATGCTCATAGATGGTGGTGCAGATTCTCTTGTTGCAACATCTCTGCTCGAGGCTAGTAACGTGGTTGTTCTTAAGGTATTCTGACAGCGGCAGTTCAGCCATTTTCTCATTTCAAATGGCCAGTTTATGGAGACGTACTAAACCATTTTTTACCTCAGGAATCATCCGTTATTCACTCTAACGCAAATCTGGGAGTTCATGGACAAGGCTTGCTGAACTTATCTGGACCAGGAAATCAGATAGAAGCACAGCGTCTCATTCTGTCACTATTCTACAGTATTCATGTAATGTGAAGCCTCTATGCGAACTTTCGTTTTCTTTTCTTTTTTATTTGTGACATTTGATCGTCACTATTATCACGCCTTTGTATTAGTTATAGGCTATCCAGTACTTTAATTTGTTTTCTCTGCAATTGAAATGCTAACTTAACTCGTACTTTATCCCGTAGCATATTTTTCTGTTAGATGACTAATGCAAAAGCTAAGTTCACAAGTATTGTTTCCCATTCGGCTTAATCTGCACTAGTTTGAGTTTGCCCTTGAAGCATCTTTACCTGCATGGTAATTGAAGGAATCTCTTTTCTTTATGTGAAGGTTGGTCCAGGATCTGTTTTGCAGGGTCCGTTACAAAATGCCACTACCAGTGATATGTAAGATTGCTTGGTATCTTTGTGGTTTTCTGGTTTCTCCACTTTTGTGATTTATTGTATTGTTAGCTGAAGTTGCTATTGTCTGTTTATGCTAGGACCCCAAGGCTCTATTGTGAGCTCGAGGAATGCCCCATGGAATTGCTACATCCACCTGAAGATTGCAATGTTAACTCTTCATTGTCCTTCACTCTTCAGGTTTGTTTGTAACTCTATTTGTTAATCTTCATTCTTGCTTAGTTCGTCTACGACGACCGTTGTACGACGACCGTGAGAGTCTGTTGCATGTCTTTTATTTCTGATTATCACATTGCTAATGTGGCGTGCAGATCTGCCGAGTTGAAGATATAACTGTTGAAGGTCTCATTAGAGGGAGTGTTGTACATTTTCACAGGGCCAGAAATATAGTTATCCAGCCTGCTGGAACAATAAGTGCATCCGGGCTTGGTAGGATACCACTCTGTTCAGGCTTTTATACTGAACCCAGTGTTCCATGTTTATGTGCCTATCTCTGTTGTTGCTTCCAGCAACCCGCTTGTGGATCAACGAAGTTTAAATCATTATTTTCTGTTTGGCGTTGCATCCATTCTTCAAGTATGCATATCTTCTCAACGAGTCTACTTGGGTATATGCAGGTTGCACAGGTGGATTAGGCAGAGGTACTATTCAAGATGGAGTCGGGGGTGGTGGTGGACACGGTGGGAAAGGTGGGGATGGATATGCCAATGGTACTCTTTCATCAGGTGGAGCTACATATGGAAATCCTGATCTCCCTTGTGAGCTTGGCAGTGGTAGTGGAAATGACAAATATGGTTCAACTGCCGGTGGAGGTATTATAGGTAAGATTCTGGATTTAGTCATTTGTTTCGCAAACTCAGAATCCTTTAATATCATCTGTGTGCAGTTTGGAATTTTTCTTTATAGCTTTAAGACCTCTGCAGATGCCTCTCTAGTAGAGTGGTAACTTCGTGTGGTGTTGATACCTATGACCTGAGTTTGAAACTTGTCAGCGTCGTAATTCTGTCCAGCTGATAAAATAAAAAGAAATTAGCTTTAAAACCTCTGTATTTTTTTTCTCAATGATCCCAATTCACAACCATTCGCCGTTGTAAGCTTACCTTCTGCTGTTATTCTTTATTGGCAGTGATGGGTTCGGTGGAGCATTCATTGACTAGTTTGTCTGTCTATGGGTCGCTCAGAGCAGATGGAGAAAGTTTTGGTTATGCAAACGGTTCAAATGGTGGACCAGGTGGTGGTTCTGGTGGAACTCTTCTCTTGTTTTTGCATTCGCTGACCCTTGGTGACACTGCGGTTCTTTCTAGTATTGGCGGGCGTGGTAGTCAACATGGTGGAGGAGGTGGGGGTGGTGGAAGGATTCACTTTGATTGGGCTGATGTCTTGACTGGAGATGAGTATATGCCCCTTGCTAGTGTTAACGGGAGCATTCATACATTGTATGTATATATCATATTTTACTTTCATTTCTTTCATTCCAAAATACTAGTATACAATTTGCTGACTAACATATTGGTAAGCGTCAATTAGGAAGAAAACTGTTACTTTTTTCACTGGCGGTAACTTATTACCTAGTTTGATTTCCTGGTCATATTCACTCTGTGCCAGTTATCCACTGCACTACCATATGATACGCAAGAGGAAGTAGGCTTTTAAGTCCTCTATGTAATTTATGCCCTGCAAAAAATATTTTTCTTGGTTGGTTATAATGTTAGTGTACAGTTAGATATTTTTTTCGCCATTTTAATACAACTGCTGGTCTCTTTTTTCACAATAGGGGAGGACTGGGTTTCGGTCAAGGTCATGTTGGGGGCAATGGAACTATTACTGGAAATGCTTGCCCCAAAGGACTTTATGGGACCTTTTGCAAGGTAGCTTTTCCTTTAAAGTTTAAACCATTTTTAAAGTGAGAAGACATTTTTGTATCAAGATAGATCGCTGGAGTAATACTTCAATATATTCATTATTGGTATACTTTATTTTTCATATAACAATGTGAATAGATATCCGTTCAATATCCTAAGAAATAGCAGCTAATGGCTGGAAGTCATCACAGAGATTTGTGTTGTAACTTGGCCTAAATGGACTGAAATACTGCAGGAATGCCCAATTGGCACTTTTAAGAATGTCAGCGGATCTGATAAAGCTCTTTGTCGTAAATGCCCACCATTTGACCTTCCTCACCGTGCTTCATATACAAGTGTCAGAGGTACCTTGTACCCCCTAAACTATCAGTTTATGTTATTTTTAAGTGTTGGCTATAAACTACACTATATCTGTGGTGTGCAACAGTCAATGTATTCGCTTATTATCGACTTGTTCCATCTTCCATAATGTTGTGGAGGTTAATGGCTTAGTGAAACTTGAAGCTCTGTTATCTGAAGGACATGTATTATATTTTTGTAGTAAATTTTTTTTCCCTTTTAACAGGTGGTGTTGCTGAAGCTCCCTGTCCGTACAGATGCATTTCAGACAGATATCACATGCCACACTGTTATACAGCTCTTGAAGAGTTGATATATACTTTTGGTGGTCCATGGTTGTTTGGTCTTCTGCTGTCGGGTCTCCTAATACTGTTAGCTCTGGTTCTTAGTGTTGCAAGAATGAAGTTTGTTGGGACGGATGAATTACCAGGCCCAGCACCCACACAGCAGGGTTCTCAAATAGATCACTCCTTCCCTTTCCTTGAGTCACTTAACGAGGTTTGTTTCGGATGACCTATTCGCACTATTTTCCTGCTTTATTTTCTTTTGTTATTATTATTATTATATATATATATATTTTTTTTTTCATTTTCTTTTTTCTTTATATGCCAATTTACAGGTCCTGGAAACCAATAGGGCTGAGGAATCCCAAAGTCACGTGCATAGAATGTATTTCTTGGGGCCTAATACCTTTGGTGAACCTTGGCATCTGCCCCATTCTCCTCCTGATGAAATAACAGAAATTGTGTATGTTGATCTCTATTTCTACCTGAGCAGTTGACTTGGCAACCTTTGACACTTCGTGTCATTCTATTCATTTACTGTTCTTTTCTTTTCTTCCCCAGATACGAGGATGCGTTCAACAGATTTGCTGATGAAATTAATGCTTTAGCTGCTTATCAATGGTGGGAGGGATCCGTGTACACTATTCTTTCAATTCTTGCATTCCCGTTTGCATGGTCGTGGCAGCAATGGCGCAGGAGGATTAAATTACAAAGATTGCGGGAGTTTGTCCGATCAGAATATGATCATGCATGCCTGCGTTCGTGTCGTTCACGTGCTCTATACGAGGGACTTAAGGTTGGCCTTACCTCTCCTAAAGATCCTTGTGACTGTATATTCTGGAATTTATAAGATAATTGCTAAAGTTGGATATGCTTTTCTCTAGGTTGCTGCAACTTCGGATCTCATGTTAGCATATGTGGATTTTTTTCTTGGGGGAGATGAAAAGAGATCCGATCTTCCTCCTCGTCTTCATCAAAGATTTCCAATGCGTTTAGTTTTTGGAGGCAATGGAAGTTACATGGCTCCATTTTTGCTTCATAGTGATAACGTTCTTACTAGCCTGATGGGCCAGGTTTGTTTTACAGTCATGTGTAAGAAACCTTGATTGAATGTTTACACTTCAAGTTCATTTCGTTAACTTGTTTCCTTTGTGGATGTAGTCTGTTCCTCCAACCATTTGGTATCGACTTGTAGCTGGATTGAATGCGCAGTTGCGCTTAGTTCGACGTGGGCACCTAAAAAGGACATTTCTTCCTATTCTTAATTGGCTTGAAACTCATGCAAATCCTGCTTTGAGTATCCATTGTGTACGTGTTGACCTTGCGTGTTTCCAGCCAACATCTTGCGGTTATTGTCAGTTTGGACTCGTGGTGTACGCGGTTGAAGAAGGATCTGAACCAACATCCATTGAGGGTGTAGGTGTAGTTAGTGCAAATAGAATGGATAAGAATAAAAGGTTCAGCTTTTATCTTCTATTTTTCTCAGCAGAAGTGTTTGTTGATGCAGCTGTTATCTTCTGTTGTATTTACTTTGACGCGTACTTTGCAGTGTACAAAGTATTCACAATGGCCGTCTCCCGAGCCATTCAAGCAGTGAAAATTTGGTGACGCATAAAGGTTCCTACGGAGGGATTCTAGATACTTGCAGCTTACATTTACTGAATGAGAAAAAGGACATATCATATCTCTGCTCTTTCATAGTGAACAATACAAAACCAGTTGGTCATCAGGTAGCTTCTCTAGCTTAAAAGTACATTACTCTGCAGTCTGCATATTATACGCAAAATACTAGCTGAATTATATAATTGTTAACATGTTCAATATTGTGTTGCAGGATCTTGTTGGTTTGGTCATATCAATACTTCTTTTAGCGGACTTTAGCTTAGTGTTGCTTACTTTACTCCAGCTGTACTCTATTTCGCTTCTGGACTTCTTTCTATTTTTATTTGTTCTACCCCTTAGTATATTATCTCCATTTCCCGCTGGAATCAACGCTCTTTTTAGCCATGGACCAAGGCGATCCGCTGGTCTTGCACGTGTGTATGCTTTGTGGAATATTACGTCCTTAACCAACGTTGTAAGTTGCTCTTACCATTTATACTTGGGCTAAATATTAATAATATTCGAAGTTCAGGACACAGAACAGTTGCATGAATGTGATAAATCTGCTAAGAACGTAGTTGAACTGCGAGTTAAATGAGGATGTAATAGTCCTGTTGATGAGCACGAATACTTTTCAGTTTGGTACTATCTTGTTTTCTTCTTCTTACCTTTTCTTAATTCGAGACATATGTACTTTACACAGGTGGTAGCCTTTATTTGTGAATTTGTCCATTACAAGACCCAATCATCATCGAGCAAGAAATCCCCGAACTTTCAGCCCTGGAATTTTAGCATGTGAGAATATTTCTTCTTTCATTACTTGGTTGTTTTCTTTCTTTTGATAAATCTTATTTTTTTTGTACATGGTGGCCGATTCTTTTTGGGTTACTGCAGGGACGAAAGTGGATGGTGGATGTTCCCCACCGGTCTGGTGCTTTGTAAATGTGTCCAGGCACAACTCATCAATTGGCATGTCGCCAATCTAGAAATCCAAGATCGCTCGTTGTATAGTGACAACCCAAACTTGTTCTGGCAGTCGTGAGTGATAGATAAAATATTCATTAACCAGGTAATGAACGAACTCCACATTCTGATGTTACATTATTTTATAATTCTCACATTATAATTAAACCAACACACTGGGAACACTCTGGTACCATCTTATAAAAATTGTAAGCCTATTAGAAAGTTGCAAGTACCGTAATAACGGTTGCAATAACCGAATCGTTATGCAATTGTTCTTTTTTAATACGTTTGTATCATCTTAAACATCCAAACTTACATATGTAATTAGATACCATCAATTTGTATTGCAATGAACTTATCGATTAAGAAGGATGTACATAAACTTGTATTTGCAGGTATACAGTTAAGAGAGAGAGTAACGGCAGGGACGGTAAGAAGAGAAGACGACCTTAGAAAGCAACCGATCCGCTGTTACAGTATACTCACAAGGCTATATATATATTTTTGCATGACATGTACAGATACATCAAGTTACTGTAAATTTGTAATTTTAGTCAGAGATGGAATGCATGTTCTTTCATGTGATTTTGCAGTAAAAGTAACTCCATATCTGACGCCAAATTTGGCACTGGTTTTTCGTAAGGCCAAATTGATCCCATCGTCATGTTTTCACCCCGGCAACATAGATCTGTATGAGTTTGTTTTTGGTTCTTGTAAATGATTCATAAGAGGTGCTTATGTTTCTCTGATGCTGGATTCCTTTTTTGACTATACAAAATTATGTTCAATAGCACAAGTATTAGCTACTCTACAATGAATCGATGAGCTAAAAATATCCCCTTCTGTTTGATTCTTTCGGCAACTCTTTTTAGCCTTCTGGAGATGATGCAGCTTTATTTAGGACCTGGTGATAAACATGGTCATTTGTAGGTAATCTTGATCTTATGTCGACAACAGTAAGTAGACAACATGCAAAATTAAACTAGGATCACTCAAAATTGTCTGCAATGGTGTAGCTCTGACGCTATCTATAGCTTGCTCAACTTGCTTGAACTTCAGGAGTCGAATCAAATTTATCGCTCTTTATAGCTTCGTCTCCCTGGTCCTGTGAGTCTGGAGGGTAATGTTGGTCTAGGTATATTAGGTGCATGAGCACCAGACATCGCCGAGCAATTGCTTCCACGGTCCCCTGTGAAGATCGACTGTCTTCTCCTTGGAGGGACACTGCTTGTGGTAGTACTTCCTAGTGACGAGGTTCCATCGGCGTGATCACTTCCCTTGTACAGCACTATGTTCTTGATTTTCCTGAACAGTTTAGCTCTTCGGGATTTCTTCATCTGAGGTGCAGAATAATTGTTGTCAAATGAAGAAAACTCATCCACCTGTCCTAATTCCGGTATATTGGATTCCGACTGAAAGTCCATTGATGTCATACTCTGACCAGTTGCCATTTCTGAATTCGCATACTCAAGTATGAGCTGCTTGGCTTTCCCTTCTGATCTCGGGCTCAAAGTCCTACTCAAGTCCCTTGCCAGAAATTTACCTCGTGGTGCTTGGTGGTTTCGAAGTTCATACCGTAAACAAGCGTTTACCCACTTATAATACACATGTTCTTTAGCATCTTCACTTTGTTTCTTTTGCAGGTGATCTATTTCCTTCACTAATTCGCCGTTTTCTTTTCTCAAACGGTTATTAGTTATTCGCAATGCCTCAGCCTGCAACACATGAACAAATAGTCTCCGTTCACAGAACCGTAATGCTAGAAAACCTGAAGAATTTGCAAGAAATAAAGAATTACCTCTGAAGCACTCAAAGTAACATAACCCTTGGGTTGTTTCGTTTCCAACTTTTTCAACATGTCGAAATTTTCATATGTCGAATTATCTTTCGGTAATTCGTTTAAAGATAATATCTCTTCTTGTTTATGCTCGGCATCAGATTTAATCTTCCAGTTTAAGAGTTTTATGGTTGCTTTTGCAGATTCAAGCTCGGCCACAACTTTTAGACGTTCCGCAACTTGCTCTTGCAGTCGTCGTTTATCAGCCAACAATGACTCAATCTTGAGACCAAATACTTTACTTTCTACACTGTTAAGTTTTAATTGATTGTGAATCTCCATTACTGCATTTTCTTTTCCTTTGAGTCCATAATGCTCAAGCAATTGGATCTCAATATGCTTCTCTTTTTCTCGAAGATCCTTTAGCATGTTCGTCAGCTCTAATATTTCATTCTCCGAACTGTCTTTTGTTTCGCTTCCTTGTTCCTCAAATTCCTTCCTTGGTGATACACCAGTGTTGGGGTTAAAGTCCTTGAGCAACACAAACTCTTCAAGCAAGTCATTGGCATTTTGAGAGATTTCTGTAGAATCGGCCGCAGGTTTCAACAAGGACGGCGACGTACCCTGGTTTATTCCAATCTTATAACTTTCATCTGAATACAACAAGCACAAACCATCAGCAAAAACCAAACATCATACACCAGAATACACACAAATGAAAGCAAATGATCAACGAACCTGAAAAAGGCGTGCGCGAGGAACTATATCGGTTGAGACGTGTTTTTCTCAGGACATGAATATAAAGGAATCCAACAGCTGAGATAGCTAAAGCTACACCTAGTTTATAAATTAAAGATGATGCTGCTATCTCGTTGTGATCGTACTCTTCCGTTATCATCATCCACACCGAATTTGCCATTTTTTCTAATGGCATATTATACGTAGTAGAAACAATGTTCTTCATTTCTCTCTTCTCTGAATATGGCAAAAATCTGCTTAGGCACCAAGTGCAACCTCTTTTATTTGCATAAGAAAGAAAATAGAGATTTTTTCTGCGTTAGTATTATTACTAATGGTTTAAAATTTGGAACTTTGGTAATCCAGACAAATGAAAGAACCAAGATATTTTTAATGGATAAGAGAATGAAGATATTTTTAGGCTAAAACTTAAACTCACCAATTATTTTGGACGGCAATAATTGTGTGGATAACCATTTGAATCGCAATAGGACCAATTTGCACGTCCGTCCATGAGAAATTGCATCAGCCATCATGTAAGTGACGGAAACTTTTCATATGGTTGATTTGAACCATTCTTTATAGATTGAAAACAACATCCAACATCGACATAACTTGCCGACTAGCTACTCTCCGTCGGCATTGGCAGAAATTTTTTCATTGTGTAATTGCAAAATAGTATGAACAAAAGGACGCAGATATAAGGGTGCACTAGGTAAAAGTTCCTTCGCTGATCGCTTGTAAAGAAATGGGACTTGGACGTAAAAAACACTTCTTTTTTTGATTGAACAACATTAATTTGGTAGAAAATCTTTCAGATTCCGTAGCATGCCTATTTTGCAATATTGCTTGCTTGTGTCGCCTATTTAAGACCCACCTTCATAACTTAATGCGTTGATTATAATATGAGATTCTGTTTTTATGGCATATAATGTCTTAATTAACTAAGAAATATTTTTAGTCTATTTGCCTATTTCGATGTTGTTTTTGATATATATCAAGTGAGGTCTTACGCATTCTATTCCACCAATGACCGTTGAGAATGTTCCGGAAGAAAAGGAAGAGCATGTTAATGGTAAAAATTCAGAAAGAGCATGTTAATGGTAAAAATTCAGAATCATTAACAAAAAAAATTCAGAAAGTAAATTCAGAAACATTAACAATAATGCTGATGTAGAGGTTCATCAACGAGGCTCACCGGGCGGAGCCTTACCACTGCCACAGTGGTGATCATAATGCTGAAAGCAAAGGGCTGATAGCCCATATAGGACTAGGACTATAGAATGAGCTTCCAATCCATTGCCAAATTGGCGCTTATTAGTGCAACCCTAAGATATTATTTACAACATACTTAGAATTTTATTTTTTTTGCTGCAAAGGAAAAAAATATATTGATCAAAGCAAGTCATACATAATAGAGTTTGACAGGAAAGAAGGAGCTGCCCCTTCCCAACTATTACAAGTACCCTTCTTACGGGCATGCTTAGCTAATTTGTCCGCACAAGTATTAGCCAGTCTATTTATGTGCTTACAAGAATAAAAATCAAATTTCTTATGTAAAATACTAGTATCTTCAATAATGCCGCGCAGTTCCCATGGTATATCCGACTCCTCCCCTTGAATGGCTTGTATGAGACTTTTGTAGTCACTCTCTATCATGATCTTCTTTAGGCCTAGCTTGATCCCCCATCGAACTCCTTCCAGAATGGCCAATGACTCTAGGTAATTAGCGTCAGAAACTCCTCTGAGACTGCCGCATTTCGAAGCTAGATGAGTACCTGCAGAAACCCGAAATATTAGTCCATAGCCACCTCTTTTAGTAGTCTCACAATAAGATCCATCCGTATTTAATTTAACGAAATTGTTGTGTGGGGGTTTCCATTTATGGTTTGTCGAGCTCTCTTCTGAGTTATCCGTTTTCTGTTGGACCGAACCCTCACTGTTAAGGAACCTGTTAATGGAAAGAAACAGTTTTTGCGGCGTTTGTGTTTTATTATCAAAAACCAGGCTGCACCTGTCTTTCCATAAGAACCAACATATAGTAGCCATCTTACTGATTGTTGAGGGGTCATGTAATGTGAACCAGGAGGTTATCCATTCAATTTGATTTTCCCACTGATCACCATCCATCCTGTAACCAGCTGCGAACCAAACCGCCCGTGCATAAACACATTCCTTTAAAATATGCATTATAGATTTTACTAAGTTGTTGCATCTGCCGCATCGAATTGTATCTTGGCATACTCTTCTGCTCAGTCTCTCCTTAGAAGGAACAATATCTTTTATGCATTTCCAGATAAAAAGTTTCACTCTTGGGATAACATCCATTTTCCAAACTTTCCTCCATGTGTTTGATGGAGATGGCTTATAGTTTGCCGAACCATTATGATACTTGATATTGTATAGAGCAAAGTAGGCTGACCTGACTGTAAATTTCCCGCTCTTCGTTAAAGTCCAACATAATTTGTTTACCGATTGCTGCGGAATTCTCAACGATAGGATTTTTTGAGCAATGATTGGATCAAATAGATTATTGATCAAGTGTAGCTTCCAGCTTTTAGTGTTCTCATTTATCAGTTCTGAGACAAATGTATATGATAAAGGATTTGTTGCACTGTTTGAAGGGGTAGGAGGGGTCTCTTGATCTGAAACCCATTTGTCTTTCCATATTCGAACTTTTTTCCCGTTACCTATTGACCAGCAACTGAATATCTTAATGAAATCGAATTCCGAACTTACGCTCTTCCAAGACCATGTTGAGTCCGCCTTTCTAGTGGCATGAAGAGGATGGTGATTTTTTAAGTATTTAGCTTTTAGAGAGCGAGCCAGGAGAGAGTCTTCAGTAGAAAAAAATTCTCCATGCTGTTTTTGCCAAGA
This sequence comes from Papaver bracteatum, assembly GCA_023529315.1. Taxonomy (NCBI): domain Eukaryota; kingdom Viridiplantae; phylum Streptophyta; class Magnoliopsida; order Ranunculales; family Papaveraceae; genus Papaver; species Papaver bracteatum. Next base: position 172,053 of record JAJJWX010001025.1, read on the forward strand.
GAGCACGATTAAAAGTCCTCAAGTCTCTGAAGTTCAGACCACCGTCATCTGTTGTCTTGCATAGACTTTCGAAGGATGTAAGAAAGAGTCCTTTTTTATCCGTCTTATTCCACCAGAATCTTAATTTAACCGAGTTCATCTTCTTAATAGTTTCCTCTGGCATCTTGAAAGAAATCATTTGATGTAAAGGGATTGTACTTAACACGTTACGTACCATTATGCTTTTCCCAGCTTGCGACTGAGTTATACCCCTCCATTTGGATAGTCTTGTTTCCATGTTTACCACTAAATTGCTGAAAGAAATTCTCTTCTTTTTGTTGATAAATAACGGGATACCCAAGTATTTTTCCTCAAAGCCCATCCTCTTTACATCGAGAAGACTTGTTATTGTAGTAGGCGCCTCTGCAGTAATGTTCTTGCTAAAGCTGATACTTGATTTTTGATAATTAAGCACCTGACCTGAGCTTGCGCTAAAATTGCTAAGAATATGTTGGAGGCTATTGATGTTGTTCATATTAGCCTTAACAAAGATTAGACAGTCGTCTGCGAATAGCAAATGGCTAATTGGAGGATCCCTTCTTGCGATTTTAATCCCATTTATAGCTTTTGAGAACTCTGCCACCACCATTGCTCTCGAGAAAACCTCCATAGCAATTATGAACAAGTAAGGGGATATCGGGTCTCCTTGGCGAATGCCACGAGTAGGTCTGAAGGAGCTGCATGGTGTGCCATTTAAGAGTATTGAAATTTCAGTGGTTGAAATACACTGAAAGATGAGCGAACACCAATCCTCACATAACCCCATACGCCTCATAGCCTGAATGATGAAGTCCCATTCTAATATGTCGAATGATTTCGACATGTCGAGCTTTAGTGCAAGAAAACTGTCTCCCTTCTTCTTTCTTTTAAGAGTATGTATGATTTCATGTGCCAGAGAAATGTTATCCGAGATAATTCTTCCCGGGACATAATCTGATTGTAGGGGAGAGATAACCTTTGTGAGAACCACTTTCATTCTTCTTGCCATCAGTTTAGATATGAGTTTGTAATAGTTATTACAAAGAGCTATCGAACGATAGTCAGCTGGAGATGTCGGTGTCTTGACTTTCGGCACTAGAATTAGTCTTGTTTGGTTCATATGTTGGATATAAAACCGCTGTTGAAGAAATTTTGTACGGTTAGAACAACGTCATCTTTTACAGTTTCCCATTGGGAAAGGTAAAATCCCGGTGGGAAGCCGTCAGCTCCGGGGGAATTCCAAGGAGCCATTGTTTTGAGAGTGTCATGGATATCTTTCTCCGAAGGGATTGCAATGAGTTTAGCATTATCGTCGTCCGTGATAACCGAATGAATATTGTTGAGCAGGTCTGGATTAATTGTTGGAGATGATGTAGAGCTAATACTTCTGAAATTCTCAATAAGTAGAGAAGATAAAGCCTTTTTGTCAGAGACCCAGTTCCCAGAACCATCTCGCAGCGAGTCAATCCTGTTTCTTGATCTGCACCTGTTAGCGTTGGCATGATGGTATATCGTGTTGTAGTCGACCTCTTTGAAGAAAGTGTCCTTGTTTTTCTGCATCCAAAAGTCTTTTTTGAAACCTTCCCATTTCTCGATTTCTTTTTCCACTCCCATGATCATATCCTCAGAATTCGTCGTAGCCTCCAAACTGCGTATTCCATCCAGTTTAGTGTAGAGCTCTCTAATATTTGTGTCGATGTTGCCAAATGTATTTCTATTGCATATACTCAGCAGCCTCCTTGTGAGCTTCAGCTTGTTGTTGAAGTTGTGCGCAGCACTGCCTGCTATGCTCGAGCTCCAAGCCAGTTTAATTTGATCCGCGCACGAACTGTCTTTTAACCAAACACCAAAAAACTTCCAATTTTTGCCCTTGTTATTATCATGTTTATATAAGTTTAGACAGATTGGTGTATGATCAGATGCCAGATGAGTTAAGTTGAACAGATTAGAATCCGAGAAGGAAATAAGCCATTCATCGTTGGTTAGAGCTCTATCTAACCTACTTTTGATACTCCCAGTGCCGTGTATGTTATTCGACCAAGTGAATGGAGTTCCATTATAGCTTAAGTCCGTAAGACCTGGTTCCTCAATGCATTGAAGAATTGAGGGAAAGGTAGGCTTAGATGTTTTTTTACTATTGACTCTATCACTAGGATCAAGAATAATGTTTAAGTCTCCAATCAGCACCCACGGATGATTTATTTCTAGACCTATTTCCTTTATGAAATTCCACTGCTCTTTTTTTTCCTTGGGTTTACAAGAACCATAAACATAGGATAGCAGCCACTCCATCTTTGAGGGATCGTGTTTAACCAAGCAATGAAGCATGTTTTTTGAAGAGAAGACAATGTCTAGATTAAAACCATCTTTCCAAAGAAGAAGCATACCTCCAGAGAGGCCAATCGAAGGTTGAAAGACTCTATTCGGGTAATCTAAGTTTTTAGCCAACCTAAGAATTTTGTCCGTGCTGATTTTAGTTTCTTGCAGGAATATGATGTCTGGGTTATGGTTTTTAGATAGATTTCTAATATGGTTCCTTGTTTTAACATCATTGAAACCTTGGCAATTCCAAGCGACGATTTTCATACTGACGGAAGAATAACTTGAAGAGCTAATATTTAAAGCAACTTTGAAAAAACTTAAATGTATACAGTAATTGCAAGGTTTGAGTTTTGTGTAAACCTGAGAAGGATCTCCGACACCATCATTCGTGGGAGCATGAACAGAAGCAGTGATACAACATACTTAGAATTGCGTCGTCCAATGTGGGACTAATTAATTGTATTTACTTAACTTTAATATTACTTCTTCAGATGAACGAGCAGGCCTCATTGAAGAATCCATATTGTACCTGACTTGTTTAATATTGGCAGGCAGTTTTGACAACAAGATTTATACTTTGCTTCTGTTCCAATTCATCTATTGCGATATTTTTGTACATTTGACTCCCGAGTTCTTTCGAGTTTATTTTAGAGCATGAAAGTTAATACCAATAACATAACAATCTTTTTATTATGGCATATATATAAAATGTCTTAATTAACTAAGAAATATGTTTAGTCTATTTTCCTATTTCGGTGTTCTATTTGCGCTGTATGTAGCATGCGCATTCTATTCCAACAATGACTGTTGAGGATGTTCCGGAAGAAAACAAAGAGCATGTTAATGGTTTGTTTCTAAATTATTAATTCATTTGGGAATAGGTTGCATGGGAAAGAAAATATTACGTAGCATGTACATGATATATTGTTGTATCACTGACTACCACCTTAACACCTACAAGGTATCCTTTTTATAAAAGAAAATTCTGGAACACTTGCGAAATATTTTAATAACTTCAATACATGAAAATACTAACACACAATAGGTAGCAGTTGGGAATGAAGACATCCGGCTTCCACAATTAGAAACCAGCAGAACTTAAGTCCTCAAGCACTTGCATTAGTTTAAGAAACGTCAAACTGATATCATACACAATCACAACAAAGATGTATTTGAAGTACACAATGGATGAATGCAAAGAAAACTAGAAAGACGGAACAAACTTATTATGCAAAATATGTACTGAAGTCAAAGAGGTGGTTAAACGATCTTAAGAAACAGGTGTTGCTATGGCTGCATCAAACGACTTTTCCTAATAACAAATCCGCATGGCCTGTATATGTAGATCAATTGATGAAATGGTAATCAACGAAAAATTAATTTTCTTCCAGTTTTGGTTAATTACATATAACATGAATCATCAACTTTTGACGGACAGATCAATACATGGAATACTTTCAAAAGATTACTTGCAGATCCATGGCCATAAGCCATATATAAAAGAAGAAAGACACGTTTTCCATTGAAAACTTCGGAATGAGAGAACTCTTTGGAATTTCAACGACCATCATTGATGAGCAAAATATGTTTTTAAGATGGAATGTGATACACCAGTAACACCACAGACTAAAGAAAAACTACGAATTTACACATGGCATACTTTTACTATACGAATTTCCCCATGCTTGAAAAGAAGTCTGTCTTCGTCACTGATTAAACAGATGTAGGAATTACTGGCTAGTCCACTTTTTCATGACCCAGTTAATGGCTAGTCCACCCATGAAAAACATTTACTCTCTAGTCCAAAAACTTCGTGGAGATTATAAAGTATATTTTCGAAATGCCTAAAACACCCTTCTAGGTCTAATTAGTATCACCACATGTAAATGTTACTAGTAGTATGTTACGAAATCCTAGTAATATCAATATGGTGATACTACATATTAATATGTACTATACTAGTAGTAACTAGTATAGTATACTAGTTATACTAGTATAACTAGTATATTAGTAGTAACTAGTACTAGTAGTAACATTTGTAGTATCAATACATAACAATTTTTTAATATGTAGTATCAATACATAACATACTACATATCAATATGTAGTATCAATATATAATGTACTACATATCAAACATACTACATATCAATATATAACATACTACATATCAATATTAATATGTATTATACTAGTTGTAACTACTAGTAGTAACTAGTATAACTAGTTATATATCTAGTTATACTATAACTAGTTATAGTTATACTAGTAGTAACTAGTATATTAGTAGTAACATATGTAGTATCAATACATAACAATTTTTTGATATGTAGTATTAATACATAACATACTACATATTAATATGTAGTATCAATATATAATGTACTACATATCAAACATACTACATATCAATATATAACGTACTACATATCAATATGTAGTGTCAATATATAACGTACTACATATCAATATGTAGTGTCAATATATAACATGCTACATATCAAACATACTACATATCAATATATAACGTAATACATATCAATATGTAGTGTCAATATATAACGTACTGCATATCAATATGTAGTAATATCAATACATAACATACTACATATCAAACATATACTACATATCAATATGTAGTGTCAATATATAACGTACTACATATCAATATGTAGTAGTATCAATACATAACATACTACATATCAAACATATACTACATATCAATATGTAGTGTCAATATATAACGTACTACATATCAATATGTAGTAGTATCAATACATAACATATTACTATTAGTACTAGTTACTACTAGTATACTAGTATACTACATACTAGTATACTAGTAGTATACATACTAGTTACTACTTGAATATGTTTGATATGTAGTATAATACTAGTATACATACTACTAGTAGTATACATACTAGTATACTTACTAGTTACTACTTGAATTTAAATGTAAAAAACGAACTTATAATGTTCGAGGGTATATAGGTAAATCTACTTGAATTTAAACTTTTTTGGACTAACGATTAAGAAGAAGTTTTGGCTGGACTAGCCACTAAACCGGGTCGGGTTTAGTGGACTAAACAGGAAATCCCTCTAAACAGATAGATGTTTTTCCACGCTTTATTGGTAAAAATTCAGAAATAAATTTTCTTCCCGTTCAATAAGAAACCCAGTCCGTACTGGCCCTTGTGCATCCTTAATTATTATCCAAAAATTACAATAAACCCTAATTTTAACTGAAGCATTAATTAGATCAAATTCATCATCCAATCAAAATGAAAAAGACAAAAAAACTAATATAATAAATATAAATTGAGTTTCAGATTCATCACAAATTCAAGAAATCTATTGTAATTCAACTTTTCTATTTGAAAATGAAATTTGACCCGAAAGTGTTATGAAGAAGACGAAAAAATCAATTATAGTCAAAATCATAGTAATTAATGAGTTGTTGATTTGTTGAAAAAGAAGATAATTATAGTCAAAATCAATTTGACTTTTATAGGTGGTAATAGGAAAAAATAAAATTGTAAAATGAAATCACTTTAGAAATTCTGAAAGGGTGGCAAATAAGTGAAACCTTTAAATTTGGTAAAATCTCTATAAAAATTTTGGGCTTCCATTTGAAAATCATCTAGAAATTGGTAGGGTGACCCTTGGATGTTTAATTATGCATAGAGACTAGAGGTTTAGACGACATATATGGCTAGAGGTGTAAAAGCGTCTTGCAAACGCGACCAAGACACACTAAGTCGCGTGCTTCACGTGCCATGTGCCGTCTTGTCTTGTGCCAACGATTTAAAGCGTGTTGTCTTTGTGCTTTACTAGTCAAAAGCTAGGCAAAGATTACCAGCCGCACCTGGGCACAACACACGAATAAGCGTCTTGATGTTGTCTGTACGTGCTAGCACACGTGCTATAAACAATTTGAAAGCACTTAATGTATACATTAAGTCGGACATTATTACAAGAATTTAATTAGACAACATATCATTTGAAATTATTTCAAGTAAAATTAACAAGTTTATTCAATAAAAATAAATAGTCCATCAAATATAAAATTGAATTATTGTCATGTAAATTAATGTTCTAGTTAAATATAGATGATGACATTATAACAACGATATTGAAATATATTTTCCAAATATTAAGATATTATATGTGTTGTTATAAATAAGCCAGTATAAAATGTTAAAAACTAGCTAGAATAGTGACTCTTTTGTGAAATATACAAAAAATGTGATGTATTATGCCTTGTTATATGGTGTACTTGTACATATTATGACGTGCTTTCTTAACGTCTTTGTCTTTGAAAGGCTGTACACGTGCTTATCGTGTGCAGCGTCTTTGTGCTCTGTGCCAATTATTCAAACCAAAGACGTCCCATTTAACGAACGTCTTTGTGCGTCTTGGAGCTAAGTCACGTCTTTGGCTGAAATTTGTGCTCAGAATTTTAGCGTCTTTGTCTTGGTCTGTCTGTTCGTCCGGCACGACCACTTTACACCTCTATATAGGGCTGTTTGCGAATTTCATAAATTGTTACCCATTTTTTCCCCGAAGGATATAAATTATTACCCGCTTTGATTTGTCATTAGGAAACTCTGATAATCATAAATGTATTTGGGCATCCTTGAAAAGATCTGTTCTTATTAGGGCATGAAAAGCATTTTTGCTTTTGGATCTACTTTTTTAGGTTTGTGCAATGCGGCTTTCATTTCGGTGTCTTCCGAACTTTTTTAGACCTTCGTGTTCAACTATGTGTTAAGCACTAAATCGTCACAAGAGCTGACTGGTGATTAATGGTCATCCAGATAATAACACACCTTTCTTAAGTAAATTTTATATCTTATCTGACCTTTATTTTTCTTTTTGGTTTATCCACATGAAGTACATCCTTTCCAAGTATGAGGTCATGGTCCTCATGGATGCTAGCTGATCTTCTTAATTCGGATAATGGAGTCGACGTACAAAAAAGCCTCACGTCTTGACATGATGAGCAAGGCGGAACTGATTCCAATAGTCTAAAGCCTCGTTTGTGATTTTCTTTTTTTCCAACCAAAGCCATTTTGTAACAAACTTTTACTAAAACTTGTGTTTGGTAAATTTTTTTCCAAAGTGCTTTGGGAAAGAATCACTTTCATTTTAGGCTGCTTTTAAAAGCTACTCTGCAATAGCTTTTATTTTCCGGCATATCATGTTGCTTTATTTTCTATGCCGGAAAACAATACAGGCATGGTCTTCATATCAACTGACCATGCCGGCAGTGGACTGATTAAAACCAGAAAAATTCAAAACGGAAGTGATGAAGACCATGCCGGAATTGAAGAAGACCATATGCCGGAACATGATACCGGCATGGTCTTCATCAATTTCGGCATGGTCATCATCACTTTCAGCATGATCTTCATCACTTCCGAATAAAAAAAAAATCGTTTCCAAAGTGAGGAAAAGAGAATTTGATATAGAGTGGGCAGAGTTTAGAATTTGAAAGGGAATGGGGAATATTTGGGTTTAAAAGCTCTACCCCTAAATAAGATTAATAAGAAGTGGAGATGGAAATGGGGGATATGATTTTGTTTTTGATTTTAAGTTTTTGATTTTTATTTTGTGGGAAGGGTATTTTAGTATTTTCATAACCAAAAATAACCCCTTAACACATACCATGGGTTGGGGGAAGTAATTCATATCCCCCAATTAATTCCCATATCCCCCAATTACGCGTTCCTTTAAAAGCTATTCAGCAATAGGTTTTAAAAGATAGAAAAGCAGAAGTTGTGGACCCATGTTATTTTGTTTAGTTGATAGTCGATTTTGAACTTATTATTTTATTATAAAGACAAGATTTATCCTGAAACATTATACATTTATCATTATATTTCTAACTTTTATTTTATTTTTCTATTTTTTCATTTAATATTTTAAAATAATAAATAATAATTACAATAATAATAATTAGTAAATATATATGAGTTCTATTACACTTAGTCGGTGGTGGGTAGCCTAGCGACAAGCTGGGCACCAACCCCTTTTTGAATCTCTATGCCTATTCTATGAAAAAGGGCACTACCAATCTTATGATTCACATCATAGCTTACAAGACAGTTCCTTAATCTGTTCAAAAAAGCAATCGTATCGTTTCCTAATTCCCCAAGGTTTGAGAATGCCAGTACGCCAAACTATTACAATAATAATAGTTTTTAATCAAACCATAATCATAAAATTCTGGATTAAATAATAAGAATAATTATAAAATAAATAAATATTACTTATAATTTTATTAAATATATTAGATTAAAAATTGACATTGCCCCGTGTCCCGTGACATTAATGACATTGCTCTGTGTCCCATGCATTCTTTGCTAATCACATACTTTGATGTTGTTAAGAAGGAGATCCATACAAAGTTCACCTTTTCTGCCCGTGATGTTAATTTATGGCAATGTAACAAGTTGGTTGGTGCTCAAGATTATTTAAAGGAAATTCCCATCCAAGGGCTTAACCAATGCTTAGGGCCTAGATAGTTCAATGCTATCCTATACTATAGTCTTGGTATTCCCTTATTCGTGGAGAAAAGTACTTGTACTAGCTGTAACCGTGAAATGGATGTTTTTGGTGATCATGCTTTGCATTGTGCTAATGAAGTTGGGTTAAAATTCAGACACAACCTGGTAAGAGATGTTTTGGCTGACATTTGTTACAAAGCAGGCATGGCTTCTAGGAAAGAGGTGGCATTAGGTTTCTTGTCTGATGATAACACTGGCTTAAGACCTGCAGATTTAATGGTGTATAACTGGGATAATGGGAGCAATGTTTGTTTTGATGTCACATGAGTCTCTCCTTTTGCGAGTGGTAGCAGGAATAACTTCACACCCGGTCATGCCATCACTGCTGCCACCACTCTCAAATGCAAGAAGTACTTGGAGAAATGTACTGAGCACGGTTACGGTTTTTGGGTTAATTTATTTAGAGTGAGGTTTAAAGTCAGGGAATTGTGTAAATTAATTAATTTATTTTTTCTTAGGGTAAAGATGAATTCACATATTTTGCAACATTTACTTTGACTCTGTAATGAAATTCGAATTCTATGTTTTAATTCGGTTTGTGGTTGAAACTCTTTTATAGAAACAGTTTTTCAGCGTACATGATTACTATGTTCCATAATTTGAATTCTTGCCACATGCAAGATGTTTTCTTACTAAACTTACAAGGTATTGCAAAATAATATTTACAGAAAATACAATTGGAAAAAAAAATCAGTAAAAGAATAGGTTTTTTCCGCACCTTTATTGCCTCACCAGCCAGTGTAGCAAAATACTTTTCAAATAAAATAAAATAATAAATAAAAATAATACATTAAATATGAAAATACCATTTTGCCTCACTTTATTGCCTCACCTTCGGGTGTGGCAAAAACCCATATACTATAGCTGCATGGTACAAAAGGTGTGGCAATAACTTCTTGTCACACAGATTGTTGCCAAATGGTGTGCAAAAGGTTTTGATGTGGCAAAAGGTTGTTTCCACATGAAACATGGGTTCTTGCCACATGGATGAGGTGTTGCAACACACCAATTTTCTTGTGGATGAATGCAAAGAAAACTAGAAAGACGCAACAGACTTATTATGCAAAATATGTACTGAAGTCAAAGAGGTGGTCAAACGATCTTAAGAAACAGGTGTTGCTATGACTGCATGAATTAATGGAATAAACGACTTTTCCTAATAACAAATCCGCATGGCCTGTATATGTACATCAATTGATGAAATGGTAATCGACGAAAAATTAATTTTCTTCCGGTTTTGGTTAATTACATATAACATGCATGAATCATCAACTTTTGACATAAGAATTAATCATAAAAATAGACGCCTTCAACTGGTATAAAGATATGGACTGTTTTAAGGGGGACTGTTTTAAGGGGATAAATACAACTAATCTAATTGAAGGATGATCTAAATTTTTTTTAAATCCTCACTAATGTGGGGTGTTTGGGTGGTTTTTATTTTTGGGTTCTTACACTTTCTGTTGGGGTTTCTATTTGTCCAGTGGGTTTCAGTTTGTAGGATGGTCTTCCTAGATTTCTTGGCTAGTGGGTTTTGTATTCTTTCATTCGTTTAATATATTTCCTTCTTTGCCAAGCAAAATAAAAATAAAAATGAATCATCAACTTTTGACAGAAAGATCAATACATGGAATACTTTCAAAAGATTACTTGCAGATCCATGTCCATAGGGACGGAGCCAGAACTTTGTTGTTCGGAGGACAAATACAACCAATGACTAATAACAACATTGTATACTATGGCGGCCGTAGGGCAGCCAAAATGTTTTAGTACTTTTTTCAAATGTTTGATGCATAACATACATTTAAGATACTGCACAAGTTGCAAATGCTTTGAAAGTTGACTCAATCACTTATATTATCTAGGTATGTTACGATAATTTGTCAAATTTTGGGGGACAATTATGCCAAATTCATAATTTCCAAGCCTAACTGAGAAACTTCTAAAATTCTAAGGAGGACAACTATCCTCGTTTTCCATTGAAAACTTCGGAACGGGAGAACTCTTGAAATTTCAACGACCCATCATTGATGAGAACAATATGGTTTTAAGATGGAATGTGATACACCATAGACTAAAGAAAACTAAGAATTTACACATGGAATACTTTTACTATACGAATTTTTCCCCGCTTGAAAAGAAGTTTGACTTCGTCACTGATTAAACAGATAGTTGTTTTTCCACGTTTTTTTTGGTAAAAATTCAGAATTAAATTTTCTTCACGTTCAATATGAAACCAGGACCGTAGTGGTCCTTGTGCAGCCTTAATTATTTTCCAAAAATAACAATAAACCCTAACTTTAAGTGAAGTATTAATTAGATCATATTCATCATCCAATCAAAATGAAAAAGAAAAAAAAACTAATATGATAAATATAAATTGAGTTTCAAATTCATCACAAATTCAAGAAAGCTATTGTACTTCAACTTTTCTATTTGAAAATGAAATTTGACCCAAAAGTGTTATGAAGAAGACGAACAACACAATATGCCAAGCATGAACAAATCTAAGGAAAAATCTAAATTGACCCAGATGGAACAAAAATCAGAAAATGAACCTGGAAACTCACCTTGAAATTGCACAGCCACATCCCGTGTGAATATCTCGAGTGTGCTTCAAAAATATTAACTAAAAAGAAAAACACAGTTCTAAGTAATCTAAAACCTAAAATCAAAGTCTAACAGCAATAAGAAAAGAATAAAGATTTGAGTGAAAATTTGAATAAACAAAAATCCAGAGTAATTTCACTTGCATCAGCCGGTTCCGATCTAAGAATAAAATCACATCTCAATAACTCCTTATCTTCTCAAAAAGAAAAACAGAATTTTAAAAAATATGGGCCTGTAAAAAATTTATTCAGGATAATGGGTGTGCGTGTGAGTTTTTCCACCCGCAGGTTGAAGGTTGAAAAAAAAACTGAAAAGTGAGTATGACAATAGTTGTTACTTTAAGATTTCGTAAAATCTCTATAAAAAATTTGGGCTTCCATTTGAAAATCAATTAGCAATTGGTAGGGTGACCCTTGGATGTTTAATTATGTATAGAGGCTAGAGGTTTAGGCGACGTATGGGTATGGATGACCATTTGCCCCACCCAAACCCATCCCCGTGGGTACCCGTTCCTATTGGGTAGGGTTTTAACCATACAAACGGGGATGGGGTTGGGTATGGGTAATACCCGAAAGCAGTGAAACGGGGATGTGATGGGGATGTGATTCAAGGTCTCCGCCCCATACCCTCCTAGTGCCTTTCGCATTTTATGGTTTTATATTTTTAGTTTTAGGTCACATGATCATGTTGTGATCCTATGGTTACATTGAATCCATCATTATGGTTATATGATAAGCTTTCTTATTTTGGCTAGGTGGATCAAAATTCAACAGTGAAACATTTTGGGAAGAAACTGAAGCAGATGATGAGATGGTTAACATGGAGGAAGATAGTTGATGAAAAAGAATTAAGAACTAAAAGGAGTGATACTCATTCTACATGCCAATTTTTTTTCCTTGCTTGTTTTAAGATGAGTTTATGAGTTTGAGATTTTAGAATTCATTTTCTTAAATTATTATTATTATTATTGGTTAAAGCATCGTGCTTAAGTTTTGATTATTAAATTAAATCATCATGTTTGAACTTAATGTAATGGGTAACTCGCCCCATGCGGGTATTTCCCATACCCGCCCCGTCCCAGATCATGCGGATAATGGGAAGGGTATTTTTTTTTTTAATGTCCCGTGACCGGGATATAAGGTCCCCTCCTCATACCCGTCCCATGACCGGGATATAAGGTCCCTCCCCATTCCCGTCCCATAATCATCCCTACGCATAGGGCTGTTTGCGAATTTAATAAATTGTTACCTTTTTTTTCCCGAAGGATATAAATTATTACCCGCTTTGATTTGTCATTAGGAAACTCCGATAATCATAAATGTATTTGGGCATCCTTGAAAATATCTGTTCTTATTAGGGAGTGAAAAGCATTTTTGCTTTTGGATCTACTTTTTTAGGTTTGTGCAATGCAGCTTTGATTTCGGTGTCTTTCGAACTTTTTTAGACCTTCGTGTTCAACTATGTGTTAAGCACAAAATCGTCACAAGAGCTGACTGGTGATTAATGGTCATCCATATAATAACACACCTTTCTTAAGTAAATTTTATATCTTATCTGACCTTTATTTTTCTTTTTGGTTTATCCACATGAAGTACATCCTTTCCAAATATGAGGTCATGGTCCTCATGGATGCTAGTTGATCTTCTTAATTCGGATAATGGAGTCGACGTACAAAAAAGCCTCACGTCTTGACATGATGAGCAAGGCGGAACTGATTCCAATAGTCTAAAGCCTCGTTTGTGATTTTTTTTTTCCAACCAAAGCCATTTTGTAACAAACTTTTACTAAAACTTGTGTTTGGTAAATTTTTTTCCAAAGTGCTTTGGGAAAGAATTACTTTCATTTTAGGCTGCTTTTAAAAGCTACTCTACAATAGCTTTTAAAAGCTAGAAAAGCAGAAGTTGTGGAGCCATGTTATTTTGTTTAATTGATAGTCAATTTTAACCTTGTTATTTTATTATAAAGACAAAATTTACCTTGAAACATTATATATTTATCATTATATTTCTAACTTTTATTTTATTTCTCTATTTTTTTCATTTAATATTTTAAAATAATAAATAATTAATACAATAATAATAGTTTTTTAATCAAACCATAATCATAAAATTCTTGATTAAATAAGAACGCGCAATTGGGGGATACATTTATTAATTGGGGGATATAGCTACAGGACAAAATAGGTGTCCCAATAGCAATTCTGGGTGACCCCCTATGTAATTTTTTTTTAATTCCTAATCTAGCCCCCACTAATCAAGATTAGTGATTAATTAAAATTAGTAAAATATTAAGTATTTGGGGGATAAATTAGTGTGTATTTATTTTTATTTGATTTTGTGTGGGTTAGTTGAGAGTGAAGGAGGGAAAAAAATTTTGAGTGGAATTTTTTTTTTTGAAAATAGAAGATGATTGTGATGAGAGAATTGCTGCTAAGAGGTTGAAAAATTGTTTTTTTTCCTTTCAATCCACCATTGTTGCAGCTGAAAAAGCTCGATGCCGGCATGGTATTCAACCAAAAAACCATGCCGGCATTTGTCGAAATATTTCAAAAATTGTTTGCAACTATCCGGGAGGGGTTCGGGGCAAAAATTGTTTGCCACGATTTTTTCTGGTTTTGATCTTTAGAATGTTGATTTTTTTCAGTTTTTGAACAGGTACCGGCATAGTAATCTAGTTTTCGAGCATGCTGGTACCTGTTCCGGCATAGTATTTTTCTTAAATTTCTATGCCGGCACAAGATGAAAAGTATCCAGAAACTTGATATTTTTTTTCACTTGACTACCGTCATTGATAGGAAGTTCTCGAGCATGCCGACACCATTTTCCGGCATATGTTCTTCATCAATTCCGGCATGGTCTTCATCACTTTCAGCATGATCTTCATCACTTCCGTTTTGAATTTTTTCTGGTTTTAATGCCGGCACAGTTTGTTGATTATCGAGCATGCCGGCACTTGACTACCGACATGGTCTTCATCTTTAATTTCTATGCCGGCACCGTTTTCCGGCATGGTCTTCATCCATTCCGGCATGGTCTTCATCACTTTCAACATGATCTTCATCACTTCCGAATTAAGAAAAAAAAAATTGTTTCCAAAGTGAGGTGCTGGCAGAGAAGGAGAAGAGAATTTGATAGGGAGTGGGGAGAGTTTAGAATTTGAAAGGGAATGGGGTATATTTGGGGTTTCAAAGCTCTAACCCTAAAAGAGATTAATAAGAAGTGGAGATGGAAATGGGGATATGATTTTGTTTTTTGTTTTTTGATTTTAAGTTTTTTAATTTTTTAATTTTTATTTTGAAGGAAGGGTATTTTAGTATTTTGATACCCAAAAGTCACCCCTTAACAGACATTATGGGCTGGGGGAAGTAATTCATATTCCCCAATTAATAAATGTATCCCCCAATTGCGCGTTCTTAAATAATAAGAATAATTATAAAATAAATAAATATTACTTATAATATTATTAAATATATTAGATTAAAAATTGACATTGCCCCGTGTCCCATGACGTTAATGACATTGCTCCGTGTCCCATGCATTCTTTGGTAATCACATACTTTGATGTTGTTAAGAAGGAGATCCCTACAAAATTCACCTTGTCTGCCCGTGATGTTAATTTATGGCAATGTAACAAGTTGGCTCATGCTCAAGATTATTTAAAGGCAATTCCCATCCAAGGGCTTAACCAATGCTTAGGGCCAAGACAGTTCAATGCTATCCTCTACTATAGGCTTGGTATTCCCTTATTCGTGGAGAAAAGTACGTGTACTAGCTGTAACCGTGAAATGGATGTTTTTGGTGATCATGCTTTGCATTGTGCTAATGAAGTTGAGTTAAAATTAGGACACGACCTGGTAAGAGATATTTTGGCCGAAATTTGTTACAAAGAAGACGTGGCTATTAGGAAAGAGGTGGCATTAGGTTTCTTGTATGATGATAACACTGGCTTAAGACCTTCATATTTAATGGTGTATACCTGGGAGAATGGGAGCAATGTGTGTTTTGATGTCACGAGGGTCTCTCCTTTTGCGAGTGGTAGCAAAAATAACTTCACACCCGGTCATGCCATCACTGCTGCCATCACTGGCAAATGCAAGTAGTACTTGGAGAAATGCACTGAGCACGGTTACGGTTTTGGGGTTCTGGCCTTTTCCACTCTGGGTGAACTTGGTGATGATTTTATTGTCTTTTTAAAGAGGTTGAAAATTGTTTAGCTAGTCATGATGCTAATTCTAAGATTGAGAACATTCTTTTTAATCGTGTTGGTATTTCTATTCATGGGGGTGGGAGCTCAGCTTGTTGCTAGGCTCCCAACGAGTTTCTTGTGTAATAATTCTATTGATAATGAATAATAAAAGTTTTCATTAAAAATTATTATAATTAAAGTGTATTCAAAAATAATTTTTGAAATATGTCTATTTTAGTCTTTAACTACATCACCAACACTTTAAAATACTAGTTTACCAAACAAAATTTACAGTTTGTTAATTACACAATGCTTTTTAAATTATAGTTTACCAAACGTCGTGCCGATTTATTTCCATAGTACAACACAACAACGCACAACACAACACAAAACAACACAACACAACAAAAAAGCACTTTTCTAAAACTCACAGCTATACCAAACTAGCCTTAAACTCTAAACACTTATTCAGGGTTTTTTTCTTTTTATTATTATTTTTCATGGCCTAATATTAAAAAATGTAGAATCAGAAGTTGTGAACTCGTTATACATGGGATACTAATGTTAATGGAACTCTTTATATATATTAGGGGAAACTAATGTTAAAGAACCTAGATACCACCAATCCAAAGATCTAATGGCTAGACTCAAAGTTATTTTGTTTTATTTGGATTCAGTTTAGAATCGGTACTTTTAGGAATCAGTACTAAATGACTTTATTCTTGAAATTGATTTAAGTTTGATATTTTTGGAGATATACTAAAGTTTACTATTGATTTAAGTTTCACTCAAGAAAGGGAATCTCATTAATGATAGTCCTGATAAATATATTACTTAAAGAATAAGGTAAAGTTTTACATAGGCAAGAAAAACTCACTAATTTTATCTTTGGAAACGAAGATACTCTGGGATTAAGGTGGAGTTTACTTAAACCAGTAAATCTCATTAATGCATACATTTGTAACGAGTACAGTTTCTTAAAAGTCAATTAATATGTTTTTTATTTTATTTTGTGGGTGTGTTTTTGTTTTGTTTTGTTGGTTTTTCTTTATTCAAAAAAACCTCTTTTATAAGAAGAGACATGTTACATATAATTTCTTCCATAAGAAAAGAAAGAAAAATCTCCAATGCTGGCGATGTTATGTCTAATAATTGTAATGACCCGTCCCTCCACCGATATTGTTCTCACTTAGCCGATGCGGTTATCCGACAGCGTGGGTTTTTCAACGGGCATCGTTGCGGTCATCCAGCAATAACTTCCCGGGAGGTCACCCATCCATGAATTGCTCCATCCCGAGCACACTTAACTGTAGATTTTTCTGCCAACTCTAGAGCCAATTGTGCTGAAAAGGCCTCGGTGTTAGGAGAGGACAAACCATTACCTATATTCCATTACATCGGAGAACCACTGCCGAAATAGGGGTATTACAATACCACCACCTTAAATTGGAGCCGTCCTCGGCTCCGGAATATATTTTCAAGCTCAAATCTCCGACATTCCCTGCCCCTCATGAGATGGGTACCTGACATATCCCGTCCAGCGTACTCTATCACCCTCGGAAGGTGAACCGTCATCGGTATGATACCATTTGTAATGACCCGTCCCTCCACCGATACTTTCCTCACTTAGCCGCTGCAGTTATCCGACAGCGTGGGGTTTTCAAATGGCATCGTTGCGGTCATCCAACAATAACTTCCCGGGAGGTCACCCATCCCTTGATTGCTCCCTCACGAGCATGCTTAACTGTAGAGTTTTCTGCCAACTCTAGAGCCAATTGTGCTGAAAAGGCCTCAGTGTTAGGAGAGGACAAACCATTACCTATATTCCATTCCATCGCGAACCACTGCCGAAATAGGGGTATTACAATAATAACATAGCTTGAGAATCAAGCAAGTTGGTTTACGCGGAAACAATTTAGCTTACAGTACGTAGTAAACAACAATGTTACCCTTTATGGTATTTGATGTAAGCTTGATTTCTAAGAAAACCTCTAGGGTTTCTCCACTATAATCAGAAATCTTTTGCGAAAGTGAAGACTTTCACCACGTAATAAAGTGTATTTGTACCTTCTTTGGAAGTCAGGTAAGCTAAGTACTCAAATGAAGAAAAGTGCACGTGCTCTATTCAAGGTAATGATAAAGAATTTATTTTGTATATGATTATTGTATAGTAACACTAAAAGTTGTTGTCTTCAGTATATATGATAAACCTTAGAGTAGTTCTTAGGGAATCTAGTACATCTGGATCATACATGAATACATGTTAAATCAAGGAGATTTAATCTGAAGTATCGAGTATAAGAGCCTTGATTCATCATTCTTAGTCAGACACATGAACCCGGTAAAATTGAATGTCTTAGGCACTTTCCATATACTTGGTTGAATTTAATAAAGCTACCTAAGTCGTATGGTTGGAGGTATAGTAGCAATAGTCTTCTAAAAATACATGGAAACAAATCTTATATACTAACGAGGTTAATGATAAAGAATCAATATATGTAGACCGAATAGAATGTAAGCGCATAAAAAATGTTGTACCGTAATAAATGGTTGTATGGTCCAACCTAGTTTAATTTAGGAGGGTGAAGTTTGATGGTAGTCGAGTTGTAAATTTTTAATATTGTGAGTGCTTATTCTGTACTAGGTCTCAGGTTATTTTGCTGGTTAGTATCTTCTTATAGAAAAAATTTATACGGGAACTTGCTTTATGTTCTACGATATATCGTTCTTTATAATTAAAAGTCAAAGTTAAATATCCAACGTTACGTCTATTCCAAGATCTTCCTTTTTCCTATAAGTTCATTCAAGGATAATTCTACAAGTTATATACACATAATTGACGATGTACGTATTCGATACCCTCAAAAAGACAAAACTCGAAAAGAATATATGAGATGACTTAATCAATTGCGAATTTGGATATATTTATGATATCCTTTGTCCCATATAATTAAAAATATTCTTCCTTCCAATATCGATTAAATAAAAATTTAGATGACACATTGCTTTCTCCTGGGCTGTAACTTATTTTAAGTATAAGGTTTAAGCCAAGGATAGCATGAGCATGCAAAAACCTTCATGAAACCTTATTTGAAGTACAATAAAGTATCATATGAAATGAAACTCCAAAGGAGACAAAAGATGTATGGATTTAGTGTTGAAGGTCTCCACCCAAAATGTGGAAGGTAAGCCAGATTTCATTAGAAGACTCCCAACACTATTAAGTAAATACCTTTGTTTAGATTATGAAACTTCATTTTGTTCTGAGTACAATTGAACTCATGATGAATGTCCTGAGAATCCAAAAAATATGAGAAAAAACTATAGAGAGTTCACCACCACCATCAGTTTTAATGGGCTGAATCCTAAACTGAAGTAAATTTTCTACCGGAGCAGTGAATTTGATAAAGATATTTTTAAATTGAAGTAATTAAACATGGGAAAAATCCAACAGTATTTTGAACAGTCGTGAATTACATTGGCACGGTAACAACAACCAACAAACAAATGAACATGACAAGAATCCCATAAATTAATATGTAAAAGAGACAAAGGATGAGAAGCAAAGTTACATGACACTTATATAGTAACTTCTTACTTCTACCTAGCTTACAATCATTGTAATTAAAATCCAGGTTTATTAGCTTCAAAAGACATATTTTGGATTCTACGCACATTTTCTGTTTGAAATGTTGGGTTTACCAAGTCTTTTATGAATAATATCAGGAGTAGTGGCTGTGTACAAGAAAAGATAGTTGGATTGATAGTATTAATGTTATTGCTGGTGTGAATATTATCATTAAGGTGAAATGGATAAAGACCATTCTTATGAGGAACTTGGAAAATAATTTTCCCCGAGGACATATATTTCACAATAAAACCATGAGAATAGAAGTTTAATGCATAATTATTAGTATTTGTGAACAAATAGTAAGTTATGTATTGACCTAGGCACCACTTGAATGTTATTCAACAGAAAGGAATAATCACTACCAGTAACTAGAGTAGATCCAGAGTTATAAGTTGTACCTTGACCACTAGCAGTAGTAATTTGAGCATGGGGAAAAGATGAGTGAAAGATTCATCATCAGTATTGATATATTGAAATGCTCAAGAATTGGCATACAGGTTGATTCATCATCACGAATAATGGATGCAACTAACATAACATCAATATTTCTAGGTAGTTTCCTTCCTTGATAAATAAAATTAAGCCAATAAGTGCACTCCATAACAGTATGACCGAATCTTTGAAATATTTGGCATTGTGTTAACACTAAAACTAGAGGAATCATAACTAGGTAAAGATCTATGAAATAAAAATGAAAACCTCTACCATCCGAACTCCCTAGACCTTTAAAAGAACCATAAGAATAACCTCTACCACTTCCACCAACATTTAAGTAATTAGATTGTTAAGCTCTCATAACAACAAATGTTTTAGCTTGATTATCATATTTTTCAAAAGCATATCTCTAAGTGACAACTAACTATTCACTAAGTGACAAATTATGAAGTTCTTTGCTACAAACATGAGTATTGTGAATTCTAATAGATGTAGCAAAAAAATAGTACCCATGAGACAAAGAAGGTAACGTAACTACCATTTTTTCAGTATCACAAATTAGAGATTCGATTGTCACAAGCTAATATTGAAGTTTTTTTTTAAATCAACAAGAAATGAAGAAAAATAATTGGTACCTAAACGAATTGTATGAAGTTTTGTACGCAATTGATTGGTACCTAAACATAAGTGGCAAAGATTCTTGAAAAATAATTTTCAATAATCTTCCATAAACCAGAAGATATGGTGGCATTAATTAACTATATAACCAATTACTGAATTAGAAATGGTTGATTGTGTAACGATCCTCGAGCTCGTCAACGCTATTAGAATAGTCAAGAGATGAATTAGACGATAATAACTCGATTAAGTCTAACACGAACGTTAATTAATAGAAATTAATCTAACAAATATCTAGCTACGAAACTAGTACCGTTGAATAGGTCTCTAAAAGTTACGCAGGATACACTACTCGAACGTGCCAATCGGATACCAGACGAAGAATATATCATTGGTTTAGTTCTTATCCAACCTGGATGCCCTTATCTTTTGGTCGGGTGTCTTTAGTATTTGGGGTCGGCCTTATTAAGACCAACTCGAGAAGATTTTCTTCTCATCTCTTCTTCTTTCTCCTTCCTTCTTATTTCTTCTTTCCCCTTCTTTTTCTCTTCAGTTCTTTTTCATCTGCGAGTGATTGAGAGATTAAGAAAAAGATTTATGTTCAGTAGAAGGTGGAGAAGATTATGGGTTAGTTGATGGTGATTTGGTGGTTGTCTGTAGTCTATTCAACTCAATATAAAAGATGAATCAGAGAAAGAAAAGTTAGGGTTTGTGGATTGATCTTTGGATTCGTGGAGAATTAACATGTTGTCTGAGTCGTGGGTACATGAAGATTAAGAGGGTTGTTGTTTAATCAATGAGAAAGAGTTGTGTTGATGAAGATTGAGAAAGTTAGGGTTTTCTGTGATTAGGAAATTAGGGTTTTGAATCGGTGTATAAGATGAAATTAAAGATGGGTTTGAAGATTATAATCAGAAGATGAAGATGGCCATTCCAATTTAGAGGTTTTGATTCCAAAGAAGATCTCAATTCGAGAGAGTTAAAGAGGTTCAGGGTTTCTGCGAAGAAGAATTGGGTTTGTGAAATTGGGATTATAATTAAATTGGGGAAATAGCTATTCAAAGGATGTTGATGCTTGGGTAAGACTTCAATTTCATTTAAGTTTGGTAATTTAGTTTAATTGTTTAGATTATTGAATTTCTGTGTTTGTGGATGAAGCTGAGGTTGAGTTTAGTATAAAACTGTGGATGTTGTTTTTTCTGATTTCAGGGTGTTGGAGTTGTTGAATTTGAATTATTGTTTGAGATGATTGTGTTGATGGAAACTGCAGATGGAATTTAAGTTCATCTAGTTGTGTGTTTATGAGATTGTAAGTATTATGAGTTAATCTAATTGAGGAGTTTGAGATTCAATTGCTTGAGTTGGAGCAATTTGAGGTAATGGGTTACTTAAACTATTCGACTAAAGTTATTATGTCCAGTTCTGAGATTTTAATGATTATATATGGGATTGTGGTTGTAGCGTAGTCTATGTTGGTAATGTTATGAGTATTTCCCTATGATGATGTACTTGGTGATTGTTGAGATGAGGTGCAGATTAATTAGTATTGCAATGGGGAATTGAGAACAAAGGAATGAGGTTGTGTTGTTGAGCATGGAATGGATATGTTATGGTAGTTCTTAAGTTGAGCAGTGGTGATATTTCTGGTATTTCATGTATAGTGGTAACTGATGTTGTTGGGGGATAAATGGTGGAGCTATGATGGTGGTGTTTTACAGTGGAAAAGGATTTCAGGAGAAACTAGTATGAGCTGAGTTGTGATGTGCACAAGGTCTTGGAAGTGCAAGAGAATGGATGTGAAGTGAGTTGTAGTATAAGTGAGAGTTGAAGTTTGTTGTAGGTGTATCAATAGAACTGAAATGTATGGATGCATGTAGAGATGAAGGCCATGGTGTTATTTGGTGAGGGTTGTATGTGCTAGTGTAGTATGAAGTGATTCAAGATGAATGTGATGTGTTGAATCTCTGTAAGGAAACTTGGAGCTGCAGTAGCAGGTAGAATGAATTTTGTTTAAGAATGCACTTGTGAAGTTACTTTTGATTTATATTGTTGTAATGTTGTGTAGTATGGTGGAGTAGTTGAGATGCTTTGTACCTTTGAGTAACCAAGGTTTTAGACCTGGCATTGCTGTGACTAGGTGAATTAGAGTTGTAACAGAATGAAGACAGACTGTGCTTGCAGCTGCAATTGCAGGTAGGCTTGGTCTTTGTTGTAATTGATATTTGAAGTTTATTTAAGTATGATTAGATTGTAAATGAATTATAGTTAAAAGTTGTGTTACACAATGATTGTGCACCTGTGTTCTTTGGCCTGAGCAATGCTCTGGCCTGTGAAAGAGTTTAGGTCTTGTGCCTTTCAGCCTAGTCAGGGGCTGACTCTAGCTGACTTAGTCAATCTGACTGAGTCAATCCTGTATTGACTCAGTGAGTTCCCTAGCTTGACCTGAGTCGGACCGTTGACCGATTCAAGATGACTCGTTGACCACTTGACCTTTGACCCTGGACATTGACCTTTTGACTGACGTTGATTGTTAATTGACCTTTGACTGTTAGTTTGACCGTCAGAGACTGTTAGTGACTCAGATGGACTGGACCTTAGTTTAATGGGTTGGGTTGGTGGACTTGGGCTTAGAGTAGTTTTCATAGTTAGATGTTTTGGACCTTTTGTGGTCCGAATTAGACTTTGGTTTCTTCTACAAATTTGTAGATACTCATAAGACTTAGCTATTGGACTAGAGAACCAACCCAATGAATTGGTAAATCTTTAGATATGCAAAAGATGGATTATGAAGATGTGAAGAACCTTAGATGGGCTTAAGATAAATAATAAAAAGGGTATAAAAACATAAATGGGCTTAGGACTATTAGTTAGATTTGTATAATTCTTGTGTGAGCCATTTTGGCTAGAATATTAGAATTCTTGTGTGATTAACAGTTAATTATTAACAACGATCGATTCAAAGGATGAACCAGTGGATCGTGGATCGCGAGGTAGGCGTGGCTTGTCATCAAAAAGGTGTGGGAATGCATTTGACTCTTTGTATTCATTATTGTTACTTTTATAAAATATTATGCTTAACAAACTCATGCATTGTCTGTTTCTGCAATTCATATTTTATTTAAAATGCATTATGATAATCCTGTTATTTCTGTGAATATTTCCACGATATGGAAAGGACTTGTATTGTTTCGTCGTCAACATGAATTGTTATGGGAAATGAGAATTTCCACTTGTGGTATATAGGATACACTCCTTCACATTTATACCTACTTTAATTCAGCTTTTATTGTTTAGAGTATTGGTCACCATGGTCTTGGTGGCATCCATAGCTATTAGGTGTGAATTTCCGGGTAGGGATTTACATCCATATTATACATTGTTTGAAGAAGGAGTTTGTCCATATACATGTATGATTATTTCAGTGACTTAGTCACTGTTTAATATTTTCGGAAAAACATTATTGTTTTCCAAATCTTGCATATGATTACTTAGAAGGTTAAATGTTAATTATTCTCACTCCAGTTTCTGTGACATATCAGAGTTGCGCAACGAAAGCTTCACGGGTTGACTTCGCTAGTTGATTAACTTCTGTTATATTTATTATGTTGTATATTTTATTTAAAAACCAAATGACTATTATATATGTATCATTTGAAAGAAGATCTTGTATATATATTTCTGAGAGGGGTTAGTTTTGGGTTAAGCTCTGTATCGCATTTCTTAATTGAAAGTTTAAGTGTTTAATTTGGATTTTAGTGCCTCTATTTTTAGCTAATATCTTGGATTAGTCAGCTGTTAGATTAGGGGGCGCTACAATAGTTGGTATCAGAGCTCACTATTAGATCTTATATGGTAGACGATAGAAATATCCAGTGTCAGTTATTGAACTAGATTAGTTTAGAACTGGGTTGGGTTTGTGAGATAAATCTTAATTACTAAAAGTTATTAATAATTAAAAGAATTTTTGATTGATTGATTGATTGAATGGCTTGTTTGGTTGTTTGTATTTTCAATAAAGTAAAAATTGTAGGGTACACCAATAACTTTAGCTGATAAGAAATTGTAAATAATTAATTTAAAAAGTATGAACACATAAATAATTGAATACTTAAAATAGTAGGATTAGTATTATTGATAAATCTTAAAAATCACATAGGTCTTTATTGAGTATCTTGACTTGCATGAAGAGTAAACAAATTATAATTACATAAATGTTAATAACATTTTGAGACTTAATAAATTTTGTAAGAGTAGTTAGGATAATAGTTCGACTATCAATGTTAATAATAAAAATAGTAAAATAGTAATTATAAATGAAAATTGGAGTAATAATAATTTTAGTAAAGAAATGTTAGCATTTATCAATTAGTATCATATTGAACTTAACTAAAATTTCAATAAGAATATATAATGATACAAATAATAGTTATGATTAATTAAATAGTTACCTAAAATTAATAACGCTTGTGTACGGTAAAGTTTTGTAAATTAAAATAATTAAAAATTAGAGAATGGGTGTATCCTCCATTGCGACAATTGAGTTGGTGGTTTCTTCCTTCCTCCTTAGTTTTTCTAGTATTGTGGCAATGGAGTTGGTCGTGGTTGATGATTGAATTCCTGTCGGAGTGGACAATATGCTCCTCAAACGTTTTTCTTTTTCGAGGGAATTGATGAACTTGGCAAAGCGGTGAGTAATAATCCATTGGAGATATATCTCGTGAGGTATCAAGTGCAATGGGTGTATCCATTCCTTTAAATAGATTTAGTCATAACGGCTCTTTTCCACTTTAGTAACGCACAATAAGAAACTCGATCCCACTGGAACTAATGTTTTCTAGAGTATGGTTTAAAAACTAGCCGTTAGTTATTCAATGCCCGAAATCGCAGACAATGGATGAAGTAAAACTACGCTAAGATATGTTCCCAAGCACTCAACGTAATACAACGATGATGCGGTTTTGAGGAAATTCTATTCAGGTTGAGGAACCAAATATAACTACTATACCGGCATACAATGTTTAGTAAATTCAATGCCGGTTTTGGGAACAGTTCCATTAGGAGATAATTAAAGAGTTTTTGAATACCGGCATTCTTAAAATGAATATTCATATGCCGGTTTTTTGTCACTTATTTAATAGTTTTTGGAGATTTTGAATACCGTCATAGACCTTAGCAAACACAACAATGCCGGTACATGTCGATTTTGAATTTTACTATGCCGGTTTGTGAAACTCGATGAATTGAAATGGGGTATGTGTAACGGTATTTCAAACAATGAGCTGTCCTATGCCTGGAACATTTTAACTTTCAAACCAAAACTCTAATCATGTTCAACATAAACCAAAGTAAATAAAGAGTTAACCCACAAGACAAACCAAAACAAGTTTGAAATTGTTTTTGACGTAACCATAAAACTAAAGAGTTAACCATCACTAATTAGTCTTTTGTTTCTTTTGGGTTGGCGCCTTCCTTGTTTCCCCATACATAGCTTTGACAGTAGGGTCGGTTTCTTCAATTCTATGAAGCTTTTCCTCGAGTTCCTTGATTTATTGAAGAGATAGCACAACTCCATCCTTATGCTTGCAACCTAACATCTTCGTAACCTTACCAAGTCGACGTCGCTAGTTTAATACATCAAATACATAATCAGGATATATATTTATATATGATTATGTTTACATTTAATAACTATAACCAATTAAGAAAACTTACCACCATTCCGAAAGTCTTGAGAAGTTGGGCCATCGTAGGTGGTGGAGGTGGAGGAATTTCAACAGGAGGGTTTTCTTGGTGTGGAGCTTCCACGGAGGGAGGGCGCACGACATAAGGATGTGACCATTCCAGGTAATCCCTCATATAGCTGTCATCAACTTCATAACCATTTTCCGCAAGCTCCCACTTACTAATATCTACCAAACGACGTGGGTCTCTTTCCTCCAATGTGTTGGTTAGGTTCGGATCATACACTACATGCAACTTGTTCGGAGTTGAATTTCACCGAGAAAAGTAAAGAAGATAATTATCATCGAGGTCGACCAAAAACGGGATAATTGTTTAAATCCATGTTGGCGCATCACACGGCATGGGTCGGCCATGATGTATCCTCTTGGGTGGTACAAAGGCCCATGGTACAATGCAACATCTCTTGGGATTTGACGGTATCCTCTAATCTCCTTATAAGTGTCGAACACAACGTCTTCCTTCCTCATAGCATCCAAAGCCAATCTCATATCGATGAATCGACCTTTGTTACCGGCTTCGGATTATCGTGAAACTCGAACCTCTGAGCTCTAGGGATATCGGGTTCAGGAAGGTCTTTGATCTTCAAGAATGGGCAGTCCTTGAACAAGGTTGGGAAGTGTTCATAACACCACACCTAATCCAATGTGAACAATATACATGTGAACAAAAGTTAAATAAATACATGTGAACATAGATTAAAAAAAATTGTACCTGGAGTATAGTGAAATTCCCGACAAATTGGTTTGTTTTAGCCAATGAATCCCTTCTCATCTCCGCCATCAAATGTGCCATGACCGCGGTGCCCCAAGAATAGCCACACACACCTTCCAACGGGTCAAGGTACTGGAGAAAGTTTGCACTTACCCAGTTGCCATTACTATCAGGGAATGCCCTAGTGCCCAAGAGGTATAACATGTAATGTGGCGGCATAAAGATAGGAAATCGTGCGGTGGTCCCATCCAGCCTCCAAGCTTCTAGCCTTTGTATTTTCAAACATCTTCTTAAGCATCGTCGCCTTGAATGTCTTCTGCCTTACTTCCGTTCGATGCTACATAAAATCTATCCGAAGAAGTTTTGAAGTCCCAACCAAACAACTTTTCAGTCAAATCGTGCAACTTCAGCCAATCTAGGTCCCGAGACTCAACTCCTTCTGAAATTGATTTTCCGATAACATTCAAGCCTAGAATGGCATAAGCATCTTCAGAATCAAGGTCATCTCCCCGAACGGAAGTGCATTGTATCGGTTTCACCATGATACCTTTCGACAAAGCAATTGACGGTGACAGATCTCGGATTCAAGTAATTTTCAACCAAAGAATACAAACCCGAGTTCCTTACTAATGTTTGGACATCTTCATGTTCCAACGACAATTTCCACTCAGCCGCGGCTTGGTTTTGCAAACACGCACAAGCCTTAGTATGATCCTACAAATAGGACATAATACGATTAAGAGATAATGTAAAAAATAAAACAATGCACATGCACAAAATAAAAAATACTTACATAAGTTTGAAAGATTGTACGAGCCCAAGAGTTCTTGTATCCAAAGAGTACTTTCGGTTCGGAGCTTGACCCCAAATTTTACCATCATCGCGGTCGGGTATCATGTCATCAATGTGAGGAAGGTGACAACCTTTAACTTTGTGTTTGCCCTTGCCCTTGTACTACCGAATGTTTCAAGTGTCAAACTAGCATACACGAATTGAACTACCTCCGATGCCGGTATTTCAAAACCGGTGTAATGACGAAACCTAGATATAATGCCTCTAAAAAAAATAATTATTATTGTGTTTTTTAGTTGACTACCTAATAGCCTTCAATCCAATTCGAATGCCGGTCCTAAAATCTAATTTTCAGAACTCAAGCCTAGTTTGGTGTTCAACTACTATCGTATGCCGGTATTGATATTTCAGGTTCAGGAAGTTAAACCGGCATTGTATTCGACCAAAAGGCTATGCGGGTTTCTAAACCGGCTTGGTGTTCAAACTAAGATTGAATGCCGGTTTTCTCTGCAACTCCACAGTTTCACCAATTTTGGCGATTCTAACCTAAATCGATGACTAAAAATCGATTAAAACAATCATAAATGAGCTAAAAAAACACTTACCTTCTCAGAGAAGCCATGATTGGTTGATCATCCGATTTGGATGCTTCTTCCTCTTCTAGTTCTTGAGAAATGTTCTCGATTCGTTGCTCATGTGTTTGTTGAGAAATCGATTTAGTGTTCCGTTTTGCTTTTGATTTCTTTCGTGGAGGCATGGTTATGGTAGGTTAGTCAACGAAGAAATTTTTGATTCAACGATTAATCGTCGATGAAGAATGAACGATGAGGAAGACGATGAAGAAAAAAAATATTTCTAAACCTAACCCTATGCCGGTACAGATTGAATTGGGGGATATATGAATTTGGTATTTAGATTTTATTGTTTTAGGGAAAGGGCATTACAGTAATTTCATAATGTTTTTTAATTAATGAAGGGATATTCTGGTATTTTCGCACCCAAAAGACACCCCTTATCAGCCACAAATGGTTGGGGGAAGTAATTCATATCCCCCAATTAAAATCCATATCCCCCAATTAATAGTTCATAATTAATATAGTTACTAGGAGGCGAGGATATAATACATAAAATAAAAAGACTCAACTTGTTAGAAATTTTGTACGGAAATTATTCTTAGTTTAACAAATGATCCAATAAATCTTTAAAATGAAACAAGTATACGTGAAATAGTAATAATAGTATTCAGCTGCTTAGTGTAATACTAGAACTAAAATAAAATAAATTCATATATTGATGATCCTTCTTCGCAAATAAATTCAACCATCTTTTGAAATGGAAAAATTAGTACGACAAACTTAAACTGTTAGAATTTATGTTAGTATTATATTGGGCAAAACTTAAATTAATATTTCATTTATAAATATATAGGTATAAAATAATGACTAGGATTAAATAGCTATGGAAAATTATTAGTGCTCATTTATAATTAAGTCCTACAAAGTTAACTAATAACAAATTTGAATTTTGTGTTTTGCGTTTAAACCAGATAGATAAATAAGACTTATTAAGTAGAAATAAAAGAACGTGAAGTCATATAATTACAGAGTAAACACTAAACTTGTTAACAATCTTATATCAAAATTATCTATTGTCCAATAAATGATTCATTAAAAAAATTAAATTATACACATGAAGTGATAATTATAATACTTGAATGCTTAGTACAAAATTAAACTTAAAGGAGAATAAATTTATCTATGAATAAGATACTTATTATTAATACAGAAATTTTAAGATTATGAAGACATACTAAATTTTTATGCAAACTAAAAGTTTAAATCATATTAAATTACTAACACCAATATTTAACAAGATGTAGTGTACGCATTCAATCTGAATAAATAAAATCTGTTATATTAATCTTTTCGTGAAAGTAAAATTACATTTACAAGATTAGGGCTTAATAAAATTAAACTAAGTATCATTACTAAATAATTATTTTGATTGTATATTAGTTACGCTGGTAATAATCAAATAAGAAAATTTGATAAAACAATAATGAAAATGATAATATAATTAAGACGGTAATTTTTGATAAGATAAATAATTAATAACATTATATTTTACTCATTGATATAAAATTTAGAGTTATTGTAAATGTCATTTGAATAATAATTATTGGATAGTAATAGCAAAATGTAATTTTTATTAATAGTACAACTTAAGGATTATTTAACAATAAAATATATTTAAGGAAATAAAGTTAGATGAAAAAAAATCGAGTATTAATAATAAAATTAAACGTAACGTTATGATTAATTAAAAATTAACTTTTATCGGTCTAAGTAATAAAAAAAATATGTTATAATAATAATAAAATATCAATACCAAACAATTATGAAAAATTGTTATCGGTTATCTATTTATATCAAATCACACAATGAAATAAACAAATATATACAACATTATATAATAACATTTGGATAATAGTTATAACATTTAGTTACCTTTAATAGTACATGAATTTAAAAATTATTTAGTTATAATAATATAGTTCCTCTTGAAATTAAAATTCGAATTCATTAAAATAAGTAAATAATAATAATGGTAAATAAAATAAATTTTGATGAATAAATTACTTAAAATGATGTAAATTATTTATATATATTTTATGAAGTAAATTTATCAGAGTTACACAAGTTAAGATAAAAGTTAAGGATTAATTAGAATTAATACATAGTTAATCCAGCACTGGGGATTAGTGAGGTTGGTAATTCTAATGTGTTCGGGTGATACTTGTTAGGTAGTAGGCATTGTCAGGCGTCGTGAACCTAGACAGGGCAACTGCATTCTTGTATCACTAGGCATTGAAGGGAGATTTGCTTCTATAAGTGAACTAATAGATCCCAAATTTTAATGAGAAACTTTATTATTGAAAATCTTCTAAAAGTACTTAGAATTAGTAAGTTATTGACTTAGAAATTAGTGTAGAAAATTTTCATGTAAGAAACTTAGACTTTCCTATTTGATAGAATCTAAATCAGTGTAGTTGAATCTAGAGCTACAAATTTTAGATTTTAGTTGTAGAAAGCCATATAGGTTGTGATTTTTTTATGTTGTTTGCGCTTAGACGAGAGATTGGATTATTCTATAAGGTGGGGAGTTAATGAAGACTAGAAGGATGGACCGATTTTCGAGGACGAAAATGATATAAGGTGGGGAGAATGTAACGATCCTCGAGCTCATCAACGCTATTATACTAGTCAAGAGATGAATTAGACGATAATAACTCGATTAAGTCTAACACGAACGTTAATTAATAGAAATTAATCTAACAAAGATCTAGCTACGAAACTAGTACCGTTGAATAGGTCTCTAAAATTTACGCAGGATACACTACTCGAACGTGCCAATCGGATACCAGACGAAGAATATATCATTGGTTTAGTTCTTAGCCAACCTGGCTGCCCTTATCTTTTGGTCGAGTGTCTTTAGTATTTGGGGTCGGCCTTATCAAGACCAACTCGAGAAGATTTTCTTCTCATCTCTTCTTCTTTATCCTTCCTTCTTATTTCTTCTTTCCCCTTCTTTTTCTCTTCTGTTCTTTTTCATCTGCGAGTGATTGAGAGATTAAGAAAAAGATTTATGTTCAGTAGAAGGTGGAGAAGATTATGGGTTAGTTGATGGTGATTGGGTGGTTTTCTGTAGTCTATTCAACTCAAGATAAAAGATGAATCAGAGAAATAAAAGTTAGGGTTTGTGGATTGATCTTTGGATTCGTGGAGAATTAACATGTTGTCTGAGTCGTGGGTACATGAAGATTAAGAGGGTTGTTGTTTAATCAATGAGAAAGAGTTGTGTTGATGAAGATTGAGAAAGTTAGGGTTTTCTGTGATTAGGAAATTAGGGTTTTGAATCGATGTATAAGATGAAATTAAAGATGGGTTTGAAGATTATAATCAGAAGATGAAGATGGCCATTCCAATTTAGAGGTTTTGATTCCAAAGAAGATCTCAATTCGAGAGAGTTAAAGAGGTTCAGGGTTTCTGCGAAGAAGAATTGGGTTTGTGAAATTGGGATTATAATTAAATTGGGGAAATAGCTATTCAAAGGATGTTGATGCTTGGGTAAGACTTCAATTTCATTTAAGTTTGGTAATTTAGTTTAATTGTTTAGATTATTGAATTTATGTGTTTGTGGATGAAGCTGAGGTTGAGTTTAGTATAAAACTATGGATGTTGTTTTTGCTGATTTCAGGGTGTTGGAGTTGTTGAATTTGAATTATTGTTTGAGATGATTGTGTTGATGGAAACTGCAGATGGAATTTAAGTTCATCTAGTTGTGTCTGTATGAGATTGTAAGTATTATGAGTTAATCTAATTGAGGAGTTTGAGATTCAATTGCTTGAGTTGGAGCAATTTGAGGTAATGGGTTTCCTAAACTATTCGACTAAAGTTATTATGTCCAGTTCTGAGATTTTAATGATTATATATGGGATTGTGGTTGTAGCATAGTCTATGTTGGTAATGTTATGAGTATTTCACTATGATGATCTACTTGGTGATTGTTGATCTGAGGTGCAGATTAATTAGTATTGCAATGGGGAATTGAGAACAAAGGAATGAGGTTGTGCTGTTGAGCATGGAATGGATATGTTATGGTAGTTCTTAAGTTGAGCAGTGGTGATATTTCTGGTATTTCATGTATAGTGGTAACTGGTGTTGTTGGGGGATAAATGGTGGTGCTATGGTGGTGGTGTTTTACAGTGGAAAAGGATTTCAGGAGAAACTAGTATGAGCTGAGTTGTGATGTGCACAAGGTCTTGGAAGTGCAAGAGAATGGATGTGAAGTGAGTTGTAGTATAAGTGAGAGTTGAAGTTTGTTGTAGGTGTATCAATAGAACTGAACTGTATGGATGCATGTAGAGATGAAGGACATGGTGTTATTTGGTGAGGGTTGTATGTGCTAGTGTAGTATGAAGTGATTCAAGATGAATGTGATGTGTTGAATCTCTCTAAGGAAACTTGGAACTGCAGTAGTAGGTAGAATGAATTTTGTTTAAGAATTCACTTGTGAAGTTACTTTTGATTTATATTGTTGTAATGTTGTGTAGTATGGTGGAGTAGTTGAGATGCTTTGTACCTCTGAGTAACCAAGGTTTTAGACCTGGCATTGCTGTGACTAGGTGAATTAGAGTTGTAACAGAATGAAGACAGATTGTACTTGCAGCTGCAATTGCAGGTAGGCTAGGTCTTTGTTGTAATTGATATTTGAAGTTTATTTAAGTATGATTAGATTGTAAATGAATTATAGTTAAAAGTTGTGTTACACAATGATTGTGCTCCTGTGTTCTTTGGCACGAGCAATGCTCACGCCTCGTGAAAGAGTTTAGGTCTTGTTCCTTTCATCCTAGTCAGGGTCGACTCTAGCTGATTTAGTCAAACTGGTCGAGTCAATCCCGTATTGACTCGGTGAGTTCCCTAGCTTGACCTCGAGTCAGACCGTTGACCGATTCAAGATGACTCGTTGACCACTTGACCTTTGACCCTGGACATTGACCTTTTGACTGACGTTGATTGTTAATTAACCTTTGACTTTTAGTTTGACCGTCAGAGACTGTTAGTGACTCAGATGGACTGGACTTTAGTTTAATGGGTTGGGTTGGTGGACTTGGGCTTAGAGTGGTTTTCATAGTTAGATGTTTTGGACCTCTTGTGGTCCGAATTAGACTTTGGTTTCTTCTACAAAGTTGTAGATACTCATAAGACTTAGCTATTGGACTAGAGAACCAACCCAATGAATTGGCAAATCTTTAGATATGCAAAAGATGGATTATGAATATGTGAAGAACCTTAGATGGGCTTAAGATAAATAATAAAAAGGGTATAAAAACATAAATGGGCTTAGGAATATTAGTTAGATTTGTATAATTCTTGTGTGAGCCATTTTGGCTAGAATCTTAGAATTCTTGTGTGATTAACAGTTAATTATTAACAACGATCGATTCAAAGGATGAACCAGTGGATCGTGGATCGCGAGGTAGGCGTGGCTTGTCATCAAAAAGGTGTGGGAATGCATTTGACTCTTTGTATTCATTATTGTTACTTTTATAAAATATTATGCTTAACAAACTCATGCATTGTTTGTTTTTGCAATTCATATTTTATTTAAAATGCATTATGATAATCCTATTATTTCTGTGAATCTTTCCACGATATGGAAAGGACTTGTATTGTTTCTTCGTCAACATGAATTGTTATGGGAAATGAGAATTTCCACTTGTGGTATATAGGATACGCTCCTTCACATTTATACCTACTTTAATTCAGCTTTTATTGTTTAGAGTATTGGTCACCATGGTCTTGGTGGCATCCATAGCTATTATGTGTGAATTTCCGGGTAGGGATTTACATCCATATTATACATTGTTTGAAGAAGGAGTTTGTCCATATACATGTATGATTATTTCAGTGATTTAGTCATTGTTTAATATTTTCGGAAAAACATTATTGTTTTCCAAATATTGCATATGATTACTTAGAAGGTTAAATGTTAATTATTCCCACTCCAGTTTCTGTGACAGATCAGAGTTGTGCAACGAAAGCTTCACAGGTTGACTTCGCTAGTTGATTAACTTCTGTTATATTTATTATGTTGTATATTTTATTTAAAAACCAAATGACTATTATATATGTATCATTTGAAAGAAGATCTTGTATATATATTTCTGAGAGGGGTTAGTTTTGGGTTAAGTTCTGTATCGCATTATTTAATTGAAAGTTTAAGTGTTTAATTTGGATTTTAGTGCCTCTATTTTTATCTAATCTCTTGGATTAGTCAGCTGTTAGCTTAGGGGGCGCTACAGATTGAATCCACAACAATAAAGCTAAATTTTCATTTTCTTAAGTCGTAAATAGTGGATTGATCATATTAGGATTAGCATTGCTTCAGCTATAATGTATTTCTACGGACAGAGATGAGATCCATCAAGAAATCGACTAAGTTGTAATTTCTTAAAAAGTAGGAGTATGAGAGCCTTATAAGTGAGAGAATTGGCATCCTTGAGTTTAACAAGGACGATATTAGAAAATATGTTAAGTGGAAGTTTGGAATAGAAGGTGGATACATGAAAGCAGAAATTGAAACCAAATTGAATCGCATAAAGAGTGAAAACAAGTTGAAATTGAAATTGAACAACAAAATTTGAAGTAGATGGAGTTGACTAAATTAATAGGAACAAACCTTAAATTTAGTAAGTAACATAGTTGATAATAATGAATTCGGAGAAACAAAAGTAGTTTCAAGATTGAGAAATTGTATCAAATAGAACAAATTTGAAGAATACGACAATGTTGAACAAATAAGTTGCTAAGAAGAAGAAGAAAATTGGCCAAAGAAAAAGAAGTAAAAAACCAGGATCCTAATCACTCTTGACAGAGGTTCTAAAACTGTTTTTTATGACAAAATCAAAAACTCACAAATTCTCTAGATAGAGGAAACCTGCTGCTACCACTATTGAGGGTGCAATTGCTACTGCTCAGCAAAAAAAGACCTTAAAATAACCATCAAAAGAGAAATGTAAGGGGGCTGACCAGGTTTTTGCAAAAGCCCTCTTATTTTCTTACTCTTGGTATCTCCCTGATTTTAATTCTATTTTGCATAAGGATTTGGACTTGAAATTTTATATTAAGACCCTAGTTTTACTTACTTTATGTTATCCTACTACTTCTTATTTCTGGAAGTTTATTCTGGAATTTCCAGGGATTAAGATCACAATCTACTAGACAACAACTTAGGAAGCTTGTAAACTCTTATGAACCTAACATTGTCTTTTTGTCTGAAACTAAAAACCCAAATGAATATGTTAAATAAATTTTGTCTAAATCCTTATTTTATAACATTGCTTGTCAAACCCCAGTGGGTATTGCTGGAGGTGTTGTTGTTGCTTGGGATAACTTTATTAAACTAGATATTACTTACAAGGATGATAACCAAATAAATTGCAATATTTGGAATGAGAAAACTAAATCAAATTGGGTTATCACTTGCATGTATGGTATCCATTGTAAAGACTATATGAAAGATAATTCTTGGAAAATCGTGAACCATATGGGTCAAAACATGATCCATACTTAGATCATTCTAGGGGATCTCATGTTACCCTTCATCCTGATAAAAAGAGAGGTGGAAAGCCTGTAGATGGGGGTGAAATTAAGAAATTTAACACTGATTTCAACAACTTAGGATTACATGATTTAGGTTTCTTGGGTTTCCCTTGCACTTGGTTTAATCATCAATCTGGTCCTAACCTTGTTGAAAAAAAGTTAGATAGGGGGATGGCGAATGTATCTTGGCTCACTCTTTTTCCCAATGCCTATGTAAAACATTTACCCCCTATAGGATCTGACGACTCCCCTATTTTTTTTAACACTGATATCCCTGTTCACAAAAGTCACATGCCTTTCAAGTATTTTGGTTTCTTTCAAGAAGAAATTGCTTGTAGAGATATTATCAAATCTTCTTGGGGAACTAATTTTAATATCTCACATGCTTATGTTTTAGCTAATAAACTTAGAATAGTTAGGAATGATGTTGAGAGATGGAATAAAAATAAATTTGGTAATATTCAGACTAAGTTGGCCTCTCTAAATCAAAACATAGAAAACCTTTTAACCATACTGTTAGAGTACTGCTCGGTCGAACTCACAAGTGTTTTTATCTCAAGCTTGTTTGTCAAGTTTAGTTTCCAAAACGATAAGTCTTGATTTATAGTCTACTTATAGATAAGTCTCGGACTAGGATAGAAAGTGTAGTTAAGCTCTATAATACACGCGTTCATCATGCAAAAATGAAGAACTACTCAAGGAACTGGTGGATCTTCATCCACTAAAAGGTATGTGGAGACTTGAACTTATCTATCACTCAACATATGTGTTGGTAAGATTTCGCTTTGGACAAGTTCATCTTTACAAGTGACGAAAGTCATGTTGGATATTTCGATATCTTGAAAATTGCTTTGATGAAAAATAGTATGTGAATAACCTCTATTTAACATCCTCTAAGAATGTATCAATGATTGAAATAAGAGTTTGTAATATATAACCTTGGATGGATATAAACATTATATATGAACTCATACGTGTGTAAGTCCAAAATCCTTGAACCAAAGTATGTGTACTTTGCTTCTCAGGATAACTGGAACTAAAGTCCATGTACTCATAAGTGTACTGCCGAAAGTTCACGTCCCGTGAATTTCTGCTAGAGTTTGTGAACTGAAAACAAACTTAAACCGAGTACTTAAGTATGCGTACCGGTATGCAAACTTGAGTGGGTTATTTTCTAAAAACGGTTTATTCGTGAACTTAAACTTATTTAAACTAAGTAATGCATATTTGTAAACCATGGCTATAAAGTTTATAAATCAATTTGAGTGAATCAAAATCGGTTTTGTTTTGATTGTGTCTTATATACTTCTATGAGATCTAAGCAATTGAACAACTCTCTAACTAGTTCTTTTGAGTCATTTGAACTAGTTATGGTGAAAATGAATAAGGTTGATATGAAAGTGATCATATGGCTAACTATTTGGTTAACTACTATTGAAGCAACTAGGTGTACATGTTTAGGTATGGTTACACAAACCTAAATGGTCGTGCATTTCATCTGTGGATAACAAGCTAAGTTCGATCTAACGGTTGAAATATATTATCTTGAATCTAATCAGGTTCTCATCTAACGGTGAATATTAAATGCTTTATTACCAAGGTAACTTAGATTTCAAACCCTAATTTGAAGACTATATAAAGGAGAACTCTAGCAACTGGTAAATTTAATCCCCACACCTTCCGTGTGATACTAGTTGTATAAGATAGAGTTGATTCTCCTTTAACCTTAAGTTTCTACCGAGACCATGTAGGTTAACGACTTAAAGACTTCATTGGGATTATGAAGCCAGACCCAACTATTTTATCTATAGTTGCGTGATCTGATCTTGCTGTTTCTATCGTATTGAGTACAATTGTGAAATTGGCTCGAGATTAATTTCTCTGATAGGCAAGATATAAAAGTAGTCACAAATATCTTCATGTCATCGTTGTGATTCCACAATATCTTATTTCGCTATTCGCTTAAGATTATTGTGAGGTGATTGATATTTTTAGGCTGTTCTTCAAGAATATAAGTCTGGTATATCAATTGGTTCATATTCACCTTGATTTATCAAAAGACGGAACAAAACTCGTAGGTATTTCTGTGGGAGATAGATTTATCTATTCCTGTAGAATTTTCTGTGTGATACAATTAAAGTCTTCAACTTTGGGTCATATCAACTCTTAGTTGTGGGTGAGATCATCTAAGGGAATCAAGTGCATAGTATCCTGCTGGGATCAGAGACTTAAGGAGCGCACTGTACCTTAGATCAATGAGAGATTGATTGGGGTTCAACTACAGTCCAGATCGAAGTTAGTTTGTAGTAGGCTAGTGTATGTAGCGACTTAATACAGTGTGTGTTCAATCTAGATTAGGTCCCGGGGTTTTTCTACATTTGCGGTTTCCTCGTTAACTTAAATTCTGGTGTCTGTGTTATTTTTTTTCCGCATTATATTTTGTTATATAATTGAAATATCATAGGTTGTGCGTTGAATTGATCAACTGGTAAATCCAACCTTTGGTTGTTAATTGAAATTGATTGATCCTTGAACATTGGTCTTTGGTACCGTTCAAGTTAATTTCTCTTGTATTCAATTGGACTCTCATATTTCTATTTTCTTGATTAAATATTGAATCGAGAAATTAAGATATAACTCCTTGATATACTTTTTATTAAGATTGAGTCTGATTTATTCTCTTAAAAGTATATTGGAGTTAGTACATACAAATTGCTAAGCGAAATATTGGGTGAGGTTGTTGTACCCTAACTTTTTCAATTGGTATCAGAGCAGGAAAGCACGTTCAAGACCTCATAAGTCTATGTTTGTAGCAATCTGACTCTATGGACGGCAGTAATCTCTCTGATAAGCGCATCACCAGAAACAAAAGGTCTGTTTCGACAATTTCTATTAAAGAGAAAGATTCTTTAATCTCAAATATAGATATATATATATGAACCTAGTCTTCTAAATAAACAGACTAACAATGACATGTGTTATCCCGATTACCCTTCAAAAGAGTCTGACTCCGAAAAAAGGAAGCAGCTGAAGAGAGTAAACTGATTCTTAACCTAGTTAGAATCCAAGATGGTAGATTTAATCGGCTGAAAAAAATGTCAATGTTCTTCTTGGTTTAGTAAGAGACTATGCTTCCAAAAATGCTAAAATTCACTCTTCACGTATCTTACTTGAGGCAAGCCTCAAAAAGGAATCTTTGGAAATTGAACATCGCTTGAGTAAACTCTCGATTCAAGGATGTTCCAAAAAGTCCTCTATACTATATATACTTCTATTGCAACTAAGAGAGTTCCAGAAGTAAAATCGGAATTCCCTTCTATTGGAAAAGATGTGCCTATAGCCTCTTCTAATCAATGATGTTGCACATCACATGGAAGGAAGAAATATCCAAATGATGATGTTAAGACTGTACTTCCTAATCACCCTCATAATCTGAAAGTATGTCTCTTTTGTGATTCAAAAGGGCTTGTTAAGCTAAAGAGTAACTCTAGGTTGAGTAACAATTCCATTGTTCGACAACACACCTTAGACTTAATCCTCAAAGTTGTAACTGACATTCGTATATCTAAACCAATTGGTTTCAGTACTCACCCTGTGTATTCTACCAGGAAAGTCAGTTATATGAGTTCCTTAAATGCTCAGAAGCATAATAGACATCTCAACAAAAATTATCTAAGAAAAGATCAGGTTTTTTCTTCTGTCAAAAAGGGTGGTAATATTACCTTTGATGTAACAAAGTATCAGGAGAAGGAAGCAAAAATAATGATATGAAAAATAACTTAAAGGTGATAATTGAAGGTTATAAGAAAATCGTCAATAGGCTGTCGACTTCCTCTAGTCAAAATTTTCCTAGTAAGAACTCAAACTAGTAATTTTTATGAAAATTCTTCACATCAAAAGAGATTCTTTCCGAGATTTGAAAAAGAAAAAGAGACTCAACCGTAAACACATTTCTCCTAATGAGGTTAGGGCTCATACTTGTGCTAACTAAACACAAGGGTCGAGAACTTACTCATAAAAATCATGTTAAGTAAGATGTGTTAATAATCAGGTATACTGATGGCAAAATTGGTATCTGTTTAGTTGACCTATTTTTTTTATCGTCCATAGCTAAAGTATTGTCTGCAGACAACATTGCCTAAGTATTGGTTGTGTCTATTGTCATTTTATTTTTAAAACTTTCTGCCTGCTACTATTGTGATCTAAATTGTTTCTCTACGGAGACATAAAATTTATTGAGCCAAAATATTGTGAAAAATATTCACGTAGCAAAAAATTATGTCATGTCTTAAAAGTACGACCTTTTGTGTTCTTTTGATTTTCGGTAAAGTTGTGTTCGTACGGGTACGCATGTTTCTGTCACGAATCAATTTTGGAAAACCTAAAAGTTACCTTCACCAAGAAACAATTTAAATACCAAACCTTGAATCACGTATGCATACTCTGAGTTGTTTTGTGTTTTGTCAAGAATGTCTTAATCTTCTCGCTCTGGTGATTTTGCAAGAGCATTTCTTGATAAAGGAATTGGTTTCGAATCCAAAGGGTGGAAGAAAAGAACCCTAGTAGAAGATGATCATCTTAATGCCTCATGTTACTATGCTTATACATACCAGGATATTGAGAATGAGGATATGGTTTTTGCAGAAGTGGTTCATGATTTTCTTAAATACTTTAAGGATGCAAAACTGCGACTCGTTGATATTTTTAAAAGTCTTGATGTGTTAAGAACTGAGTTGAAAAAGGTTACTTCTGACCTTGGTCTCATAAAGACACATGTTAAAGAACTTATCAATATGGATATCTTCTCTGAAGATGCAGTGGATGTTGTTAATCACAAGCTCAAAGACATCAAGGCTCGTGAGGATTCCGAAACGTCTATGTGATTTCTTTTCGTGTTCGGTTATTGAATGGTCTAGGAGTCTTTGTTTTTTCATTAGCTTGTTGATTTTATTTTGTCTAGGAAAACCTCTTATGGGAATTTTTATTCTTGTGTTTTTAAGAAGAATAACTAGATTTTGGAATATCCATTATTGCGATTAGACATAGCTATGTCCAACAATTTTCATCTTCAATGTTTTTAGATTTATTTATTTAAATTCTAAAGTTTATTTGGAAGATTATTTTGAAGTATTAATCTTTCTAGTTTTATACATTGAATTTTGTTATGGGATTTGTGTGTTTGCGTCCGTGAACTATGATTGTCTCATACATGGTCAAAAGTTAAGTCTTTCATATGTCTATATGCAAGTATTGATAAAAGAATGAATAAACTCTTGACAAACGAAAGTTAAGCCTTTCATGTCTTTATGCAAATATTGATGGAAGAAAGGATGAACTTTTGTTTACAAAGATTAAGTCTATTATACGTCATTGTGCAAATAATGATGAAGGATAAAATGAATCTTTGTTTATTCCGCAATATTCATCTTCCCTGATCCATGTTTTTTATGTATACACTGTGTGGCTTCGTAAATTTTCTTATGTTGAGCATTCCGATTGAATTAATCATGGGTTCTCTTGTGGTTAATTTGGTTGAGTATTTTGGATACAAATTCATGTTTCATGTTATTTGTAATATCCAAAGAAATCCTTCTTTTATTGTGAAAGTAAGGTCGCTCTTGTTGTTTTTTCGGGAATGACATTATATGGGGGAGAGTTCTTAATTGAACTTGTGCTTAATTAACAAATCTTTGTGAGGAGTGCGGCTGTAGAATATTATAGGGGTTATCTTGTATCTTTATAAACTCCTTGATTAATGCATTTAGCTTTGGCTATATGATTGCATCTAAAAAGTTGATATGTGCTTTCTTTTGGTCTTGAAGTGTCTCTATGGAAATTTCATTATGATCCTACTAGTTTTCGTACCTTTGCCAATTTTATTGACAAAAAGGGGGAGAATTAATGTGTAGTTCACACTACAAATACATATGGTTTTCGGATCATTATGTAAGGGGGAGTGGTTTTCATGTGAGATGAAGTATTGACTAAGGGGGAGTGATACATATCACCATAGTATTGTTGTGAAAGTTGTGATACAATTGAGTTTTGATGCTGTATAATAATACTATGACACTGTAACAATGATTGAGAGCTTTTGGTTTCTCATTGTTATGGCTACAGATGGAAATGACGAAGATTTCGAGTAATGTTGAAGAACCAAGGAGATCATGCATGTGGAAGAGAAGATGCAAAGTTTATTTATTTGGTATTCCATATCTATTGATAGTTTTGTCACTAAAACTGACAAAGGGGGAGATTTTTAGAGCACTGCACGGTTGAACTCGCAAAAGTTGCTATCTCAAGATTGTTTGTCAAGTTTAGTTTCCGAAACTATAAGTCTTGATTTCAAGCCTACGTATAGCTAAGTCTCGGACTAGGATATAAAGTGTAGTTGAGCTCTAGACTCCACGACGTTCATCATGTAAAGACTAAGAACTATTCAAGGAACTGGTGGATATTCATCGACTAAAAGGAATGTGGAGACTTGAAATTATCTATCACTCAAAAGTCTATCTACTCTATCTCCTATCTTGAGATAAAAGTCATATTGTTATATAGACTTCAATTATACACACTTTCTATTTCGAGCCGAGTTTATCTCGCTTATGTATTTCCCAAAATATATGTTGTTAAGCTTTCACTTTGGGCAAGTTCATCTTTATAAGTGACGAAAGTCATGTTGGATATTTCAATATCTTGAAAATTGCTTTGATAAAAAATAGTGAGTGAATAATCTCTATTTAACATCCTCTAAGAATGTTTCAATGATTGAAATGAGAGTTTAGAATATATAACCTTGAATGGATATAAACATTGTATGTGAACTCATACGTGTGTAAGTAAAAAATCCTTGAACCAAAGTATGCGTACTTTGCTACTCAGGATAACTGGAACTAAAGTCCGTGTACCCGTACGTGTACTACCATAATTTCATGTCCCGTGAATTTTTGCTGGAGTTTGTGAACTGAAAACAAACTTAAACAGGGTACTTAAGTATGTGTACCGCTATGCATACTTGACTGGGTTATTTACTAAAGACATTTTATTCGTGAACTTAAACTTATGTAAACTAAGAGTGAACCAAAAACGTTTTTTTTCTTCGATTGTGTCTTATATACTTCTATGAGATCTAATCAATTGAACAACTCTCTAACTAGTTCTTTTGAGTCATTTGAACTAGTTATGGTGAAGATGAATAAGGTTGATATGAAAGTGATCATATGGCTAACCATTTGGTTAACTACTGTTGAACCAACTAGGTGTACACGTTTAAGTACAGTTAAACAAACCGAAATGGTCGTGCATTTCATTTGTGTATAACAAGCTAAGTTCGATCTAACAGTTGAAAGATATTAACTTGAATCTAATCAGGTTTTCATTTAACGGTGAATATTGAATGCTTTGCTACCAAGGTAACTTAGATTGCAAAATCTGATTTGAATACTATATAAAGGAGAATTCTAGCAATTGGTGAAGTTAATCCCCATACCTTCCGTGTGATACTATTTGTGTAAGCTAGAGTCGATTCTCCTTTAACCTTAGGCTTCTTCCGAGAACCTGTAGGTTAATGACTTAAAGACTTCATTGGGATTGTGAAGCCATACCCAACTGTTATCTTCATGATCTGATCTTTGATGTTTCTATCACATTAAGTACAATTATAAAATTGGCTTGAGATTAATTTCTATGATAGGCAAGATAGAAAAGCAGTCACAAACATCTTTGTCTCATCGTTTGTGATTCCACAATATCTTGTTTCGCTAGTCGATTAAAATTTTTGTGAGGTGATTGATATTTCTCATCTGTTCTTCAGGAATATAAGTCTGGTGTATCAATTGGTTCATGTTCACCTTGATTTATCAAAAGACGGAGCAAAACTCGTAGGTATTTCTGTGCGAGACAAATTTATCTATTCCTGTAGACTTTTCTTTGTGATACATAATTGTTTATTAAATTCTTCGACTTTGGGTCGTAGCAACTCTTAATTGTGGGTGAGATCATCTAAGGAAATCATAAATATAAGGAGCGCAATTGTACCTTGGATCAGTGTGACATTGATTGGGGTTCAACTACAGTCCAGACCGAAGTTAGTTTGTAATAGGCTAGTGTCTATATCGTCTTAATACAATATGTGTTCAATATGGACTAGGTTCTGGGGGTTTTTTGCATTTGCGATTTCCTCGTTAATAAAACTTATGGTGTCTGTGTTGTTTCTTTTCCGCATTATATTGTTATATAATTGAAATATCACAGGTTGTGCATTGAATTTATCAATTGGTAAATCCAACCTTTGGTTGTTGATTAATTTTTGATTGATCCTTGAACATTGGTCTTTGGTAGCGTTCAAGTTAATTTCTCTTGTATTCAATCAGACTTGCAGATTTTTATTTGCTTGAGTAAATATTGAATCGAGAAATTGAGATATAACTCCTTGATATACTTTTTATTAAGATTGAGTCTGACTGATTCTCTTAAAAGTAAATTGGAGTTAGTCCATACAGATTGCTAAGCGAAATATTGGGTGAGGTTGTTGTACCCCCACTTTTTCACAAACCTAACATCAGGATGAGTGACTCTAGTATACAAGAAACTAGAGCTTATATTTGTAAACTTCGGGATTATGAAGAATAAATGCGGAAGGTCGAGGGTAATGGGAAATTTATTAAATTAGGGGACAAGAACACCCATTACTTTCACCAAAATGATGTTAAGCGCCAAAGGAGGAACAACATAACTGGCCTCTATGATGGTAATAATAGGTGGATAAAAGGACAAGATGAAATTGTTAATTGCTTGAATATTCACTTTGAATCTTTACTTTCTACCTATGCTCATGTGCTTAATTATGATATCATACATCTTGTTACGACTTCTATAACTGATGTTGAGAGTGTCCAACTTATGATTTGTCCCACTATTGATGAAATTCATGATGTTGTGTTTGGCATGC
Source organism: Papaver bracteatum (assembly GCA_023529315.1). Lineage (NCBI taxonomy): Eukaryota > Viridiplantae > Streptophyta > Magnoliopsida > Ranunculales > Papaveraceae > Papaver > Papaver bracteatum. Next base: position 216,804 of record JAJJWX010001025.1, read on the forward strand.
TTCCTAATTCTAGTCTTGGCCTAGATGGCTTTCATGCTTGCTTTTTTCAAAAAAAATTGGTCTATTATGAGCAATGATATTGTTAAAACAGTCCAGTATTTCTTTGGTAGTGGTGACATGCTTACCCAACTAAACCAGACTCACATTTCTCCAATTCCCAAGGTTCTTAATCCTTATAGCCCTGGTGATTATAGACATATCAGCTTGTGTAACATTGTTTACAAAATTATCTCGATGGTCAATTCCAACATGTTAAAACCATTTATTGATAGACTTATTTCCCCCTATCAGTCGGCTTTTGTGAAGCAAAGGATTATCTCAGAAAACAATCTTGTTGCTCATGAGATAATACATGCTGTGAGGAAAATAAAAAAGAAAAAAGAAAAATGATAACTATATGGGTCTCAAAATTGATATGTCAAAAGCGTTCGATAGGGTGGAGTGGGATTTCTTAATTGCTATACTAAAAATAAAAATAAGGGATTTTTTGATGGTTAGTGCAACCTCATTAGTTAATGCATTAGTACTAGTTCATCTTCAATCCTTATAAATGGTGTGTCAGGTAACAGTTTTAATCCATCTAGAGGGCAGAGGCAGAGATATCCTCTATCTCCCTACCTCTTCATCCTTTGTATGGAATATTTCTCGAGAACAAATGCTGAGTCAAATGGTTTCATTTCTGGTTTTAAATTTAATTGAAACTGCCATTCCATCAACCACCTACTTTTTGTGGATGACTGCCTAATTTTTACCTGGGCCTCCATCACTTAAAGAAAAAATCTTCTGGAAGTTCTTGAAGATTATGGTAATACATCAGGTGAGATGATTAAATTTTTTAAATATGATTTTTTTTTCACTCCACATGTTAGTATAGCTTTGGTAGAAATATAATTAACATTCCGAAGGTTAAAAAAATCAGTCTAGAGGATAAATGCCTAGGGGGCCCACTTTTCACCAATAAACAAAGATTGCTTGTTTTGAAAATCTATTAGATAAAATGGTTGGCAGAGTTAAGGGTTGGAATGGTCAAACCCTCTCCCCTCCGGGTAGAGGAGTGATGGCAAAAGATGTTCTTGAATTTATTCCCGTGTATAGCATGACCACCTTTATTCTCCCCAAAATACTACCCAAAGTGATAATGTTATCATTTAGAGACTTTTGGTGGGGAAAACATGATGGCAGAAAAGGCTTCTACATAAAGAGTCTGTGAAACACTAAAGGGAAGGGAACAAATGGCCTTAAGGACCTGAACCACTTTAATATGTCTCTTATAGATAGAAATGGCTGAAAACTTTTCCACCAACTTCATTCCATGTATTTTAAAACTATGAAAGGGAAGTATTTACCTAAAACCAATCCTTTCCATGCCACTTGGAATGAGAGATATTTTCAGGCTTGGAAAGGAGTGTATAAGGTCTAATGTTGATAAAGTAAAATAACATTTGGGAGATAGGGAATGGTAAAAGTGTACACATATGGAAAGATAGATGGGTCCCTGATTCAAAGGGCAATCCAATCTCTCTCAGTGGAGATGGAAGAGATAGTAGGTATCTTATGGTCTATGATCTTATGAATGACACTGGTTAGAATATTCAATCTCCTTAGATCCTTTTTGATTGGTGTATTATTAGGAGAATACTAACAATTCATGTTAACATGGAAACTGAAGAGATCTTGAGGCGGATGGATAATCCACAAGGCACATTCACTAGTAAATCATTATATGATATTCAAGACAAGAAAAAGCTTCAACAAATATATAGTTTGGCTGAGAAAATTTGTGACATGAATGTCTTACCTAAAATCAAATTTTTCATCTGGAAAATGAAGCAAAACATATTTCCTTTTAGTGGGCTTATTTATAGATACGTTCCACATGTTAACCCTATTTGTGTTTTGCGCAGGACACATGTTGAGACATGAGAACATTTACTAATGCAACGCAATTTTATTAGAGATGTCTAGGCTCACTGCTCTCTAAATTTAAACGCGTCAAATTTGAACTTCACTACCCTGACCAAATGGTGCTCCTCCTGGTTTTCTAAAAAAACCACCCACATACCCATTGGGTGATTGGGAAAACATAGTTGCGACTCTTTGTTGATTTACCCGGAAAACAAGATGTGATGTAGATTTCCAGGGGATAGAACCCAATCCTAAAACCACTGCGACCCTCATTTTAAACCATCTGAATTCTTGTCTGAGATTTACTAACAGGTTCCCTACTAATACTTCTTTAAATATTGTTAGGAATATTGATGATAAATCCTCTCTGGACATCTCATTTTCTCATATTTCCATCTTTATCTCTAATACTAGACTAATAAGTGTAAGTGCGACAATTTCAGGTCCCTCTGGAGAAACAATTGGAAGGAAAAATAGAGGGGTCAGAGTTCACATCAGAGAAAAAGGAGATTGTCTAGCAGGTTAGGATGCTTTTCAGTGGGCTTCTCTTTTGAACTGCAGAACTTTTAATCTTTTAGGTACCAACAAAAACCTAAATAGCACTCTGCGAGGTGGCCAACACAAGATAGTATGGCAGACAAATAAGATAGTTGGCAACGTACTATCCTCTTTACTTCTTTTTGAAAAGGTCTTTTGTAAGGATGTTATGTCCAAAAATTTCACTAACCTTCGGCAACTTACTTTAATTAGTGTGAAAAACCAAAATCCTCAAACTTGGAAGGCACAAAACATTTGTATAATTGTTAACATGCAATAATCTATCTTTTCCTTAGAAAAAAGAATAAAAAAATTCTTGATAATACCTTAGTGACATTGTAATTGAAAAAGAGAAAAATGGAAATTGAACTCGCATTAACATTCATTGAGTAACAATTAACCAAAGCACACATACGTGTTGATGCAAACAAAAATAATTACTTGTACACTTGTGTTGTTTGAGGTAAGTCCACAGCTCATCAAGATCTCCCTCCCAACTCTAACAAACTAATAATTAGGTAAAACTCTTAAGAATGTTAAGAGTTGTCCTTGTCCTTAGATAGACCACTATACTCACAAAATAGTTTAAAACTGTACAGATACATGGAAATGGGCCCTGTCCTTACTGGATCTGCAAGGAACTAGTTTATGGGACCCATCATGCGTTTGTGCGGTTTTGGTATTGTCCAAATATTTGGTTCATGTAGAATTTGAGTTCAATCAATTTCTTTTATAACCTATCTGCTCATTTGTACGATTTTAAATCCGCAAAGATACATGGGGTGGGCCCCGTCCTTACCGAATTTGCTAGGGCTGATTTATGGGACCTGCCATGTGTATGCGTGGTTTCAATATTGTCCAAGTGCTCGGTTCATTTATATTTTTCATTTAATCAATTGTAAATTTGGAGAAATCTCTTAAAGATCGAACAAGAGAGAGGAGAACATAAACGCGGAAGCGTAAAGACTACATTGATATTAATCTTGGTGGAATACAATCTATTTGATATTTTTGATTGATTGATTCTTTCTTTCTTGCTTACAAATGAATACAACATGCCTATTTATAGGCTACAAAAAGAAGAAGAGAACTATGTCTATGGAGGCTAACAACTATGCATATGGAGGCTAACAACTATGCCTATGGAGGCTTCCACCAAACCAACTACTAGACAATCTAGTATTCTTATTTGATTTGTCTAACTCTAGAATACTCATTTTACACATGTTAATTGTCTAACATTGACTCTAGACATCCTAGATATTTCTAGGTTAATTTAGATAGATGTGAACACTTGACTAAGTTGGTGTTGAATATTCAACACCTACTTTCCAACTTCTCTTTATCGTAGACGTTTCGGTCCCCTTCATAGTTTAAGGATGTTTCGGTCCTCTTCATAGTTTAAGGATGTTTCAGTCCTCTTCGGAAGTTTAGGGACATTTCGGTCCTCTTCGTAGTTTTAGAACATACGGGTTCCATCGTAGTTTAGGGACATTGAGGTCCTCTTCGTAGTTTTAGAACATACGGGTTCCATCGTAGTTTAGGGACATTGCGGTCCTCTTCGTAGTTTTAGAACATACGGGTTCCATCGTAGTTTAGGGACATTGCGGTCCTTTTCGTATCAGTAAAATACTTCTTGTACTCTTTAGACAACTCATAGGATTTTCACCCACTTTTTTTGTTCTCTATCTCATCACCACTTGGTGATTGCTTCCGTTTCTTCACAACATTTTTTGTTGTTTCTTCTTCTATTCATCTTTGTTCCATCCACGCTTTTGTTCAAAACCGTAACACTTCTTTGGTTATCCAGATTCTCCACAATCTTTCATTTCGTCAAGCTTCGCCACAAGCTCTTACTATTCTTATTCTTGTTATATTGATGTTACAATTTTGTCACGCTATCCAGATTTGCCACATTTTCAATTCGTAACAGATTTGCAACGCCATGTGACAATTATTGTCACACTTATGTTTCCATGATCATCCTTGCATTTAAACAAACATCTTGTCTGCATCTTCTCTATTTTCTTTGAGGCTTTCACCCATCTAAATCACCTTCAACTTCTTCTTTGTTTCGATTTTTTTTTTTGTCTGCCGGTGAGATGGACGTTTAGTGTGTCGGTCACACCATGAAAAAGAGTTGAATTGCACTTTCTCTTTTGGCACTCTCTTTTTTTTTTTTTTTTTTTTTTTTTGCATGCGCGACTATCGATCTCCAACTCCATCGACCACGTGTATCATCATGGAAACATTCTGTTTCTCTCGACACAACATCATGTTCTTCTTCCTTCAACGGTTAACTCATCACTTGTTCGAATCTCCATCGGTGGAAGAATTCATTACGCAGCAACACCTCAATCCACTCTTATTGCTCAACCCATTTTATTCCTTCATCTCTGTTGGAAGCACATTATCATTCTTTGGGAGCAGCGTGCCAGATCTCCGTCTCTTCGTCCTTCATGTATGCGGTCTCATCACATCCCGTGTTCTCTCCACTTTTGCTTTCCGCCTTTGCTTTCCGCTTTTTTTCTTTCCTCGTGCGGCGTGTTAGGTGTGTCGGTATCACACGTTTTCTCTACATCTCGAGCTTCGGTCAATAATGGCAGCTACCACTCGTTTTCCCTTCGTTCACTCTTCATCACTTCTCCTCGAACAACAGCCAAGTGCTCACGTCGAACTCTCCATGAAACATCGCCATCTTTATCACCGCCAGCTAGATCACCGAAACCATCGCCACCTTCCATTGCCAAAGCTCTACCATGCTTTGTCTCGAACTTGGTTCATCTCGAGCTTTACTTCTCTCTCGTTCATCATTTGTCCGCATTACTGACATGCATGCAATACCGTTACCATCACCGGATAACAGCATCATTCCATCTCTGGCAATCTCCACGTTCATCTTATCATCCGTCAATGTATGCAGCGTCTCGCTCGAGCTCCGTCGTTCACCCTTCATCTCTGAGCTCGATTCACTTCCATTTCTATGTTGTTAATGGCTGCAACCCGAGAAGCAACACCATTGATTGCCAAGCTCAACCATGGGCTTCATTATCGGCTGCCAATAGTGGCAGCAGCTCCATTCCGTCGGAAAACCACCATTGTTCTTCTCGCTGTCCATAGTCATCTCTTCATGACAAAGACCCTCCCGAGAAGCACCAACGAGCTACATGTCTCATCACCAGAAGAAAGCATTATCATCATCACCGGTTGGAGCTCTCATGGAAATGGCAGCAAAATACCAATCTCGACACATGACAACACCTTCCTACGATGTTTTCTAGGCTAAAGCTTGTCATCTTTGTTACTACGCCAATGGCAAACAAAGCAAACAATCATATTTTCTTCCTTGTGCTCGCTCACATCAAGAAAGCTCATTTTGTTTTGGAAAACTTGTCTTAATAATCTTCCTTTATCTTGGCTCAAGAAACGAGTTCATAACCCTCATCTCAAAACCAAACAACCTCGAACTTTTTTTTTTTTTCTTCTTCTTCTTCTTCTTCTTCAAGATCACGAGCATGGCTTTAAAACCACAAGCGATTTGAGCTGCAAGATAGCAATAATCCTTACGCCTTCACCAGCTAAGCACAAACCTTCTTTTTTCATTTTTTTTTTTTCGATTTCTTTGGAGCAGCTTCGGCCTGCACCAACAAACCCTAAACAGTTCCAGCCTGACCTTTATGACCATCTTTGCTTCTTCTCATCCAAAACACCGGTAACACTTTTTTTTTCGGCACTAGTATCTCGATCGCCATGTTTTCTCAAGCATCGTGAACATGCCCTAAGCTCGATTTTCACCGTGAATTCAAACGACATCAAACTTCTCCTTCACCTGACTTCTAGCTTCAAACTTGTCACAATAACCATCAGAATATTGCGCAACTATTTTTTTTTTTTTTTTTAGTTTTCTTTCTCCTTCTTATTGCAACTTTAGAAACTCTTTAGGAAAACAAATAACTTCTCTTCCTCTCCTCTCTCCCTCTCACCTTGCTCTGATACCATCTTAAATATCGAACAAGAGAGAGGAGAACATAAACGCGGAAGCGTAAAGACTACATTGATATTAATCTTGGTGGAATACAATCTATTTGATATTTTTGATTGATTGATTCTTTCTTTCTTGCTTACAAATGAATACAACATGCCTATTTATAGGATACAAAAAGAAGAAGAGAACTATGTCTATGGAGGCTAACAACTATGCCTATGGAGGCTAACAACTATGCATATGGAGGCTAACAACTATGCCTATGGAGGCTTCCACCAAACCAACTACTAGACAATCTAGTATTCTTATTTGATTTGTCTAACTCTAGAACACTCATTTTACACATGTTAATTGTCTAACATTGACTCTAGACATCCTAGATATTTCTAGGTTAATTTAGATAGATGTGAACACTTGACTAAGTTGGTGTTGAATATTCAACAAAATCTATGCCGTCCTTTGTGACATTCTTCCTTACAATAGATATTAAATTCTTCTTTCCAAGGGTCCAAGAGCATAGCTCAGTGGTATCCCATCAATTCTTGTAAAGAGGAAGTTAGGAATTCACTCCCCACCGCCGTAAAAGTTTGTAATAGATTAGTTGTATAATAGGTTTAGCGGTGTTGAATCTGACAGTGGGACCAGTCTAACTGGCTGGGTTCGGGTAGGGGTCAAGCTTTCGCGTATCAAAAAAAACAAAAAACAAAAATCTTCTCTCCATTTATAGATTTAATCAAACTTTAGTGACACTTTATGAGTACTGCCTGCGTGGGGCTGGTGACCGAGGGGGATATAGAAGGGGCAATTTAGATCCTAAAGTCGAGAGAGCGACCCTTCATATGCAGATTTACTAGCTAGCTTACCTAGCTCAATCTCTCCTTTAATCGCATTATTATAATTATAAATCTCAATCTTAATTAAGGAGAAAGTTAGCCTAAAACAGTTCGATAAGTACAAATGATTATCTGTAAAATTCAGTACATTGCTGAGTAGACTATACACAAGTACACGTATGTCTATTGAGCTCATTGACGGGCTGTGTCTGAACGAGTTTTCGCACCAAAAATCTGTATAATTGGCTGATAAATCGTGACCAAAGATATTCAAAAGCCGTTTAATTAGTTAAACTGTTAACCCAACCGCACGAGAAAAGAAAACTAACTTTTCAATTAATTGGATAGCTAAATTAGTATGATCCTATTCGGACCAATTTAATTCATTTGGTATATACTATGTGTCTGCGCCCATTGAGTTCTCACAGCTTTTCAAAAAATATAAAGCGTTCTCAATATATTCTTTTTCTGTTTCGATAGGCAAATATATTAATTGATAGCCTACCAAAGGTGGGAAAAGGAACAAAACGACGAATAAGCTGATTAGTACACCTTCACAGAGAAGTAAAGAGAAAAACGAAACCACTTACATCATGCTATGCCAAATTGCCAATACACATAAAATGACCCAAGTAAACACCTCTCAGAGCTTCCACATTGCTGCACCAGATGTATGCCAGAAGCTCGACTTGAATGATAATTTGGTCCTTGGTGCTGAATGCTGATTTTGTTGTTGAAAGCAATTTCATTTATTCCTAACCTTCCGAACATGACCAAGTGCAATATATTCTTAAAATACGAACAAACATACCAGAGTGTTTTAATTTTTGAAGTGGAACATCCCTCTCATATATTCTCAAATTGAGTACACTAACAATTTTTTAGTATAATTAATTAAATATGGATGCTAACAGAACAATTTAATATGACATTTCAACCCAAAAAGAAAAATTAATAAAATAATGTTTTGTAAATGGCTATATATAGAGTTCGATTATCCAAAGATTCCAAACCATAACTCACAACAGGTTTTTTGAAAGAGAAAGAGTTGATACTTCTAATTTGTTAGCTACAGAGATACTAGTTGATTAGAATTAGAATTTGAATTCATGGCAGCCACTAGAGTGATCAAGTGTACCTTCTTATTCTTAGTTTTGATATTAACAGCAGCTACAAGATCCGAAACTCGACCGATTCATACTGAAGAAGTTGCGGTGAAGAATGACGTGTTATCGGCGTCAACTTCAACATCACCATCATCGGTTGTAGTTGGTTTGGTTAATGAACTAAGAAAAAGTATAGATGCTGCTCAGTATAAAGTTCACAGACTGAGCCCAGGAGGACCTGACCCTCAACATCATTAATCAAAATTTCTAGTGTTAGACAAGTGCACGACCGCCTTAGGACAAGAAGCTGAGAACGATCCCCAACAGCCACGCGATCTCCATCATATAGATGATCAGTAACCATTAGTCACACTCTGAGATGATCTTACTGGAAAAGATTTTGTTTTTCTTCTTTCTTTTTTTCTTGCTTTTTAATTGTTATTAAAGCTGTTCCTCCTTTAAGTTGTTGAAATCAAATTAGCCCATGTAATCCAACTTTATGAAGACAAATCAATAGAGAAACGTTGTTAACTTGATTACTCGTTTTTGTGATGAACACTTGAAACTAAACTTTGGGTCGGGAAATGCATGTTTCTAGAAAGATACACTTTTAGATTTCGGTGTGCACGCTGACATATAGTGCATTCATAAAATTCGACGTGTTATCCTTTTGTGCATACACTAAATAATCATATAACTGCATGATCCTAAAGATAGAACTTATATATATTAATATATAATGATATAGAGATTTTTTTTTTCTTTGTTACTGCTCTGCATCAGTGTGAGAGTCGAACCTCTAAACTCTAGCACGATAGTTTAACCCCCGACCAACTAGGTTGTTCCTAGTTGGTTGAGAGAGTGGGACGTTTGGGATTATTTTTTTTCAACCAAAAACATTTTGTAACAAATTTTTACCAAAAATTGTGTTTGGTAATTTTTTTTCAAGGTGGTATTGGAGAGAAACACTTTCATTTTCGGACTGATTTTAAAAGCTCTGACCCAGGTAATTCAATTTAATTGATTCTCTATTTTAACCTTGTTATTTTATAATAAAAACAAGTATTACCTTAGAATAGGGCTGCCAACGGGTACCCGATTACCCGGAACCGAACCGGACCCGGGTGTGTCGGGTGTGGTTCCGGGTCCTAATATCGGACCCGTTAGCAAAATCACTACCCGACGGGTAGACCCGTTAGGAACCGATAAGCTTTCGGGTCCTAAGGGTATTACCGTCGGGTATCGGGCATTTTAATATTTGTCTTTTATTTGTAAATTTTACTTAAAATAAAAAGATTAAGTGTAATTTCGCTTAAATTTTTTTCACTTATCCTTTATTTTTTTATGTTTAGTCATAATTAGAACATTCATATAGATATAAATAATAATTTTATATGAAAAATTATTAAATTCAAGCTAATATAACAAATAAAAATTAGATTATCAAAAAAATTGGTTGATTTTTAAGGACCCGATAAATACCCGGACCCGACGGGTATTTAAGAGTTTTATCGGGTCCGGTTCCGGGTCCATAAATTTAGGAACCGGACCCGGAACCGTTAGGACCCGGAACCGATTAAAATTACCGGTTCCGGTTTCGGGTAGTATACTACCCGGACCCGATGGGACCCGTTGGCACCCCTACCTTAGAATATTGTACACTTAACATTATATTCCTAACTTTTATTTTATTTCTCAATTTTTTTTTTAATTTTTCATTTTAAAATAATAAATACAATAATATTATTTCTTAAGCAAACCATAATCATAAAATTCTTTATTAAATAATAGAAACAATTATATATACTAGTAAGGATACATGTTCGATGCACATGTTTGAATTTTTACTCATCTAATAATATTAAATTTGAAAGCCATGAAATTTTTTTTCCTAAATTTTTTTTTTTACTATTCTTATTTGTACCCGTTACGTAGATGATTGAAAGAGTTTTTCAAATATATAAATTTTAAAAAAATCCGGTGTATATTTTGGAAGATATTAAGTTTTTAAAAATTTTGATCTATTTAAAAAAAATGGTATTTATGTAAATATGTACTCCCTCTGTCCTAAAATTTCTGTCCTCTATTCTATTTTCGTTTGTCCTAAAATACTGGCCAACTTCTGTTTATAGTCATATTTTTTAGTCAAGCTCCCAAATATATCCTTCAATTCTTATAATTAGAAAATAATTTTTAAATATCACCAAAAAAAAATCTTAAATGATATCTTCCTCAATAAGAAACAAATCTACTAAATCAAGCCTTAAATATTTTTATTATTATCTTCTATTTAAACATCTTAAATGATATCTTCCTCAATAGGAAACAAAATTACTAAATTAATCCATTTTTTTTTATCTTCTATTTAAACATTTCTATAAATAATAAAATTATCAAATATGTATTTTTATTACATGCTCCATATACTCCTTTAAATTTTAGTAATAACATAGCATTTAATAGGGATAGTTTTGTACACTCCTATGGTCTCCTTAATATTTTGACTTAGTCAAAGAGGACTAATAATTTAGGACGGAGGGAATAAAAAATATGGACAACTAAGTAATTTATGGGATCTCCTACCAAAAAGAGTTTTTTTTCTTTATATTAGTATAAGATAAGATATATATATATATTTTGATGTATGTAGTGTTAATGGTTATAGTTTTGTTACCCTAGCTTTTACTACTTTGGGTGAACTTGGTATTAAAACTATCGAGTTTTTGAAAAGGTTGAAGAACTACATAGCTAGGCATGATGCAAAAGTAAAAGTTGATAATTTTCTTCTCGTTAGGGTAGGTTTGGCTATTCAAAAAGGTGTTGAAGCCCAACTTGTTGCTAGGCTTCCAACTAGTTTCTTGAAAAAAAAATTAATTTAATTTCAATAAAATTACCTTCTCTTTAAAAAAAAGTAAAAAAAATAATTTATATTTTATTCAATATATTAAAATTATAATTATAATTTAATATAATATAATATAAAATTGTATTTAAAACTAATTTTTGAAATATGTGTTTTTTCGTCATTAACTACATCACCAGCACTTTAAAATACCAGTTTACCAAACAAAATTTGCAGTTTGTTAATTGCACAGTGCTTTTTAAATTATAGTTTACCAAATGTCATGCGGCCGATTTATTTTCACAGCAACGGATAGCACAACACAACAGAAAAGTACTTTTCTAAAACTCGATACAATACCAAACTAATTCTTACATGTATGTCCAAAGCGACTATGTAGGGAGCAAAAATGGTAAAATAATTTCCTTATACCGAGGCACAAAGCCACAACCCGCCATTGTATAGAAAATTATGTAACGTGTAAGGGGTTTTCTTTGATTGCCTATTTTGGTTAGTCCGACCATTCTCATCAAGGATTACAATGTTTTGGAACTTCAACGAGAATCAATTTAGTCAAATGATCAGCACTCGCGGGATGTACAGTTAAACCTCGATAAATGAATGACAACGGGATCAAGAAAAAATATTCGTTTAGCGGGGTTATTTATTTATCGATAAATGAATATTTATTTATTTAGATGGTATTTTCTTAATTAAGAAGTTAGAATGTATAAGAGAAGATGTACAAATTTACCTAAAGGGTATTGGTCAAAATTCTTATCAATAATTCAATGGTCATAGAAGAAAGATAACCAAGGATTAATTGGTGTCATTTTTAATTTACGTTATAGAAATGTGATGGACATCGAACATCTTTTAAACTATCCCAACGAAAATGATGCAATTACTGAATCTCCAACATACGAAGAAATTATTGAGTCGGTAATATATGATGAGAATGATCATGAACCAGATGATAGTAACATCGTACCAAATATGTCATTCAAAGATGCCTTTCAAGCGATGATCATCATAAAAAATTACTTGCTACAACATGAGCAAAATATTCCAAAAATTATGCAAGCATTACATAAAATTAAGGATGCGGTGCATTTTGGTTTGGGTGGAAGAAAAAAAAAATCAACTATAGATGAACATTTTAGTTTATTTCTACATATATTTTTATGTAAAATTTACTAATTATGTATATTGGTTTATTCTCATATATATTTTTTTATATGAAATTTAGTGATTATTCGTTTATATTCCTATAGGGCCTTTAAGGATTTAATTTTTTTTATTCATTAATGCATTAAGCGAGGTTATTCATTTATTCCCTTGGCCCAAATCGGGACCGGAAAAAATTATTCATTTGGCGAGGTTATTCATTTATCGAACATTCGTTTATCGAGGTTCGACTGTATAGATAAACTTTCAAAACTCGAATATCTGTTTCCTACGGATTTTAATGAACGGGTAGAGTAAAATATACATACAAGAAGTGAGCGCGGATGATGTAACCCCATTTCGATATCATAGCTCCACAATCTAGTGATGAGGACCGAAAGCAGGTTCTGTGTGAGCAGAGTAGAACCTTCAAAGTACATTTAAAAATTAAGGAGGTACAAGATAACATAGTTGTGCAGATTCGGTGCTCCGTCCAAAGCATCCATAGACCAGAAAGATAAGATTAAAATATCTAGTTGTGGCGCAACTAAGCCACGTGACTATCATCATGTTGGATGACTGCTACAAGGACACCAACATTTGCTAATGGCTTGGAACAAGGAGTCCAATATAGCAAAATAGCAAAAATCTGCCTTATTCTAAGGAATAATTTGCGTTTGTGCAGGACAGTCAGAGTCAGGGAAGCTAGCAAAATTCGGTCCCTTATACCAGCCGTTTTATGTTGGAACAAGAACTAGGGTAAGCTATTACTTTAATAAGAAAAATGATAGGGCTTTGCCGCTTCGCATTGGGAGTTCAATGTATCTATCCTTGTATTCTCAGATTAACTCGATTAGAAACTTCAGAAGAAAATATTTGCACGTTACAGTTAGTATTTTCTTTGAGAAACTGGGGTGCTTCATCAGAGGTTGCGTTATTTGTGCATACGATATCCAGTATGGGTAATATCACCAACTAAAAGAATAACACACATAAATAAAGAAAAATGCATTGCTTGCGTCCAATCGTAAGTGGGAGATTATTAGGATTTTTGAGCTCAAGATTTTTATAAACTCTCAGATTTGGCATTAAATATGGGTTTCTTGGAACTGCCGTAGAGATTGATCGGATTTTGGAATAGGTTCTTATCAAGATTCTGTTGCATGCTTCATGCATGGCGTTCTCTAATGCGATGGCATAAACTTTCTACAACTACTACTTCGTAAAAAGAAGAAGAAAACTTTTCAAGTTTAATTATAACTTCGAGAGGGAAAAAAAATCAAATATAATTGCATTGCAAATGAGGTTCATTTTGACGACCACATTTATGAAGGAAAACGCAATCGGGGATATCAAAACTAATTGGGGATGGAGGAAAAAGAAAAAAACCGGATCCAAATATCAAATCAGGGTCACCCCTTATCTAAGTATTTTTTTAATTCCTAATCTACCCCTCACTAATCAGGTTTAGTGTTTAATTATAATTAGGAAAAATCTTAAGTATTTGTTAAAAGATTAGTATGTATTTTTATTTGTATTTGGGTGAGTGAGGTGAGAGTAGAAGGAAGGAAAAAATTGAGAGGGAACTTTTTTTGATGAAAATGGAGGATGATTATGAAGAGAGAATTGCTGCTAAGAGGTTGAAAATTTGATTTTTTTCTTTGAATCCATCATTTTTGCAGCTGAATAAGCTCGGTGCCGGCATGGACGTGGTATGAATACAATGCCGGAAGCAGCGATACCGGCATGGTATTCATACCATGTCCATGCCGGCACCGAGCTTATCCTTCATTTTGAAATTCAAGCCGGCATAGTATTCAACCATAAAACTATGCCGGTACAAAAGTTGTTTTTTACCCAGGGGGTCTGAGGGGGGGTCCGGGGGGATCCCCTCCCGGCTGTGTTCAACCATGCCGGTACTGAATTTCAGTCTTTTTTGATTTATTTTTCTGGTTTTCAGTCCACTGCTGGCACATTCATTTAATTCTCGATCATGCCGGTACTGCTACCGGCATGCTATGTTGCTTGAATTTCTATGCCGGCACATGATGTAAAGAATCCAGAAACTTAAAAAAAAAAATTCACTAGACTACATGCATTAATAGATTTGTATCGAGCATGCCGGCACTTAATTACGGCATTGAATGTTAGTTACCAACATGCCGGCACTATTTTCCGGCATGGTCTTCATCAATTTCGGCATGGTCTTCATCACTTCCGGCCATGTAAAATTATTTATTTCCAACATGGTATTCATCACTACTGGCATGGTCTTCATCACTTCCGGCATGGTCTTCATCACTACCGGCATGTCTTCATCACTTCTGGCATGTCCTCATCATTGCCTACATGGTACTTATCACTACCGGTAACTCCTAGGATGTTCCTATATACTAAAAGAGAACTACCGGCACGGACAAAAAAATTCAAATCTATGCTGTAACTAAGTACCAGCACTCAAGGCAACCTAACATTCATGTCGGTACTGATAACAAATTCTAGGCGTTTCCTGGATACAAAAAAGTCACTACCGGCATACTCGAATAAATGTAAACCAATGTTGTAACCTTATACCGGCATAGTATTCCACCTAATTTCAATACCGATACATAACTATCAGTTTTCAGATGACTCTAGGTTTGAAAACGTCATTGTATTCATACCAAAATCATTGACGTAACTCAATACCAGCATTTTATTCATTATAGATTGAATGTCATAAACTAGTACCAGCACTGCATTCATACTAAAATCAATGCCAGTACTCTCTGAAACTCAACTGTTTGAGTTAGGGTTCGCGATTCTGACGATTCTAACCCAAACCCACTGCTATAAATCGATTCAAATACTTATAAAACAGTTCAAAATCACTTTCCTTCTCACGGAAGCCATGTTTACGAGAAGTTGATAGTCCGAAGCCTCTTGTTCTTCTTCTTCTTTCTCTTGAGCAATCAAAGCAACCCTTTATTGCAATTTTTGTTGAGCAACCGATTTTGACTTCGATTGGGCATCTGATTTCTTTCTTAGAGGCATGGTTATGCCGGAACAAATGTGGGAGAATGGGGGATATGAATTTGGTTTTTAGATTTTAAGTTTTAGGGAAAAGGGTAGTGTAGTCTTTTCATAATATTTTTAATTAACCAAAGGGCAGTATAATATTTTCATACCCAAAAGTCACCCCTTAGCGGACATTATGGATTGGGAGAAGTAATTTATATCCCCGAATTAGTTTTACTATCCCAATTGCGCATTCTTATGAAGATATATATAGTGATAAAAATAATGATGATTAAGACTCTTTAATTGAGGTCAAACATAAGATAAGATAAGCTTCACCCCCTATAATGTTATTCCTAGCCAAGTTGGTCGGGAGGTTTAAGGAGAATCAAGTATTCTTTTTCTTTTCTTTTTTGATTCATGGAGAATCAACTATTCTATCCAAACTGTTAATGATATAATTAAGAATTGCCGTCTAATCGGCTCTAGTGAAATTAAACTAACAATTTACTAATTAAGTAAGATATTGATTGTACTAGTGTTTGACGAGAACCTTGAAAGTGAATGAATATATTTTGATCAACCGATCAAAACAACATTGTTCGATCATGTATGATGTATCAATTGCTAAATATTAAATTGAGATGTACTTATTTATTTTGAAAATAACAATCACAGCAACAAAGAAAATAAGAAAATAAAAAAGAGATCTAGTACTTTAAATATGCAGTAAATATATAAAGTGTACATTATGGTTACAAACTTGCCAAAATCTCATTTAGACGAGCTCATTTCTGTTCTTCACTCTACTTCACACCTTATCTTTTGTTCATTTTTATTTTTATTTTTGTTAGGAAAGGATAGGGGTTAAGGAGACCCCAATTTATAAGAAAAGAAAAGCATAACAAAGAAAAAAAAAAAAAAAAAAAAAAAAGGAAAGAAATAAAAAATCCAACACAACTCCACAAAAAAGTGGAAACCACACTTAACTACTTAACAGTTCCTACAGTAGACTTTGCCCTCCGTATCTTCTTTAATAATCTTCTTCAAATCCTCGACAAAAGAGCTAGGAATGATCTCAACAAACTCTCCACTACGCAGGTAACTAGTAAGCAGGTCCGCTACTCTGTTTGTTAGCTTAACGATATGTGTGCTCTGCACTGCAAGAGTGAAGATGACTACAATATTTTCTGATGGACTCCCACACATGATGGCATTTCCAGGGAGGCTTAGAGTTATCCTTGGATAGATAAGACACAACACTCATAGATACTGAATGCAGGGAAACTTTTAAACATTCATTCTAAATAACAAGTTTTAGTCCTGCTTCAACGCCTTGAAGCTCATGCAAAGTAATAGACCTTGGAGTAAAGCTACCAGCCACTGCACTAGAGGGTTTGCCTGTCTCATCCCTGATGATGGCCCAAAACCCAGCACCATCCTCATTTAAGGCTACATCTGTATTAAAAAAGACAAGGGTACCCAAATACACCACAATCTTTTGAATATCAACTTATAAGTCCGGTATCTTAAGTGATCATCTATGGACAGAGTCGAGACAATACAATTTAAGACTTATACCTTGTGTGATTGTTTATGGATGAGATCGAAATAATACGACAACAAGATATTTACTTGACAATAGTTATGGTACTAACCGATTGACTATTAGGATCAATGTCAAGTAATTCGGATTAACGCATGTGTGTGATTTACTTAATTATAATACGGAAAACAAAGTAAATGTCACAACAATATTTTGTTAATGAGGAAACCGCAAATGCAGAATGTAACGACCCTCAAACTCGTCAACGCTGTTAGACTAGTCAAGAGACGAATTCCTCGATAATAACTCGGTTAGTTTAACACGAAAGATAATTAATAGAAATTAATATAACAACAATTTAGATATGAAACTAGTATCGTTAGATAGATCTTGAAAATTTACGCTGAATGGACTACTTGAACGTGTCATTCGGATACCGGACGAAGAAGATATCACTGGATTAGTACAAAGGGTAAAATGGTCATTTCATACTAGGACTTATCAAGGCAGCCGAGTTATCTTCTATGAGAACCGAAGGTCTTCCCTTATCTATGTTTCGGGTGCCGTTTTGATGGATAGCTGGCATTAACCTCAGCAACGTGTCGAAGAGAAATCCGTCTCTCTTATTTCTTCTTCGATTTTCTTCTTCTTTTCTCTTTTCTTTCCTTCTTCCGTTCTTCTTCTTCTTTGTTTCTCCCTGTTGAATTCGACTCAGAAGAATCGAGTTATATTTTGAAAGAAGTTATTAGAAATCGTGTTAGATTGATTGATTGATTGAGAACGGGAAGATGATGATGGTGTTGATGTTGTTAAACAGAAGTTAGGGTTTTCTGGAAGATGAGAGTTGATTGAAGTTTTGTAGAATTGATTAATGTTTTTAGATTTCTTGATGGATGAAGATTGGATGGGTACGTTTAATTGTAGTTCTGAAGTTGATTCGAGGATGAATCAAAGATTTAGGGTTTCTGAAGTTCACTAGAAATATGATTGGAAGTGATTAAGAAGAAATTAGAAGATGGGTATTGAAGAACATGATGTAAGGAAGATTGTTATGGTTTTAATTTGGAGTTTTGGTTACAAGGAAGAAGATTGATTGAGAAATTCGAATTAGGGTTTGTCCTGTTCTTCCCCAATTTAAGAATTAGGGTTTTAGGATTGAACGGATGATTTAGGAAGGAGATGGTGCTGTGTTGAGTTGTTCGAATCAGAGGAAAGAAGGGATTGCTTTCAATTTGATTGAGACAAGCTGTTTTGAGGTAAATTATTCTTCTTAAGTTAACTTAGTAATGTTTATTGATTTTCATTACTGAGTTTGTGGGTGTTAATGATTAGAGTGGAGTGAGACTTGAGATATAAATATAGGTATTGGTACTGATGACGGTATAGGTTGTAGTTCAAGAGCTTGGTGTTGATGTTGTTGTACTGGAGGTAACAAAGATGTATGTTATTGAGAAGTTCTAGAGCTTCAGTTGCAAATCAGTGGTGTTGTTGTTCAAGGTGTAGTGAATTATGATGAAATTGAACTGAATTCGGTTGGTATGATGGTTTGAGTTATAACTGCACCTAATGAAGTTGATGATGTTATGTGAGTTACTAGTTTTGACATTGTAATTCAATTAGATGAAGTTTGACTCAAAATGAGGCTGAAGTTATTATGGTTGAGGATGGCTGTAACTGGTAGTTCTAGAACTGTAGTTGCAGTTATGGTAGTGTTGGTTTGCGTATTTGAGAGTTACAGGCAGGGAAGATGTAACTAGTGTTGTTGGGGAAAACTGTGGTAGAATGAGAAGATGAGAATGGTTCTATTTGGGATGGACTTGAAGTGATGCGGCATGATATACTTATGTGGTATTAATTTGGTAAAGTACAGAGTCTGGAATTGAGTTTATGGATGCAAACTTGGAACTGTCAAGAGTGTTAATGATCTTGCACTGAACTGAATTGGAGGCTAATGAAAAATGTTGTGGTTGTGGTGATGCTGCACAGCTGGTGGTGTTGGAGTGATCTGATTTGAGACAGATCATAGGTTGGTCTCAGTTATGGAGTTGAAGGTGAATTTAGGGGTATGAATTGTGCAGGTGAGATGCAAATTATAGAGGTTTGAAGTTATGGTGGAGGTTTAGGAACTAAGGGAATTGTAGGTGCAGGTTGTAGACCTAATGTTGTTGTTGTTGTTATTGTTTGTGATTTAGTATTATAGCTAGCTGATTGTTGAAGGAGTGTTGCTTAGAGCTGCATTCGCAGGTAAACTCAGTTTAGTATTGTAATTGAATTTTGAAGTTTGTTTAAGATTGAATGGAATGATTTGTTATTTGAGTTGATTGAGTTGCTACAATAGAATTAGGCTGTTAGTCATCCCAGTCAGATGTCTGACTAGTTTAACCTTGTCTGACTCAGTTAATCTGACTGAGTCGAGTGACCCTGTTAACCTGAGTTGAATCGGTTTGATTCAGTTGACCTTGACCGAGTTAGACTTCAACCTTGACTCTGTTGACCTGACCTTGACTCGTTGACCATTGACCCTGGACATTGACTTGACCTGGACGTTAACTGTTAGTTGACCATTGACCGTTAGTCTGACTGTTAGTGACTGTTAGTTGACTAAGTGGGCTTGGGCTTTAGACTAGTTATCTTATATTGATGTTTTGGACCACTTATGGTCCGAATTGACCTTCGACTTCTTCTACAAAGTTGTAGATATTCGTAAGACATATCTAATGGACTATAGAATCAACCTAATTAAATTAGTAAACTCTTAATTATGTTAAAAAATGAAGAATGAGATACCATAACGGACTTAGAACCGTTAGATAGAATTATATAATTCTTGTATGGGCCATTTTGGCTAGACTCTTAGAACACTTCTTTGATTAACAGTTAGTTATTAACAACGATCGATTGAAAGGATGAACCAGTAGACCTCGAAGTAGGCGTGGCTTGCCTTCCAAAAAGGTGTGGGAATGCATTTGACTCTTTGTATTCATTATTGTTGCTTTTATAAAATTTTATGCTTAACAAACTCATGCATTGTCTGTTTCTGCATTCCATATTTTGTTTAAAATGCATTATCTTAATCCTGTTGGTTCTGTGAATCTTTCCACGATGTGGAAAGGACTTGTAATGTGTTGTCAATATGAATTGTTACGGGAAATGAGAATTTCCACTTGTGGTATATAGGATACGCTTCTTCACATTTTATACCTACTTTAATTCAGCTTTTATTGTTTAGAGTATTGGTCACCATGGTCTTGGTGGCATCCATATCTAAATAGGTGTGAATTGTCGGGTAGGGATTTACAACCATATTATACATTGTTTGAAGAAGGAGTTTGTCCATATACATGTATGATTATTCAGTGACTTAGTCACTGTTTAATATTTTCGGAAAAACATTATTGTTTTCCAAATCTTGCATATGATTACTTAGAAGGTTAAATGTTAATTATTCCCACTTCAGTTTCTGTGACAGATCAGAGTTGCGCAGCGAAAGCTTCACGGGTTGACCTCACTAGTAGATTAACTTCTGTTATGTTTACCTTGTCGTATATTTTATTTGAAAACCAAATGACTATTATATATGTATCATTTGAGAGAAGATCTTGTATATATATTTCTGAGAGGGATTAGTTTTGGGTTAAGTTTTGTAGCAGATCTTAATTGATTGTTTAATTAAATGTTTTAGATTTGTAGTGCCTCTTATTTAGTTAATCTCTTAGATTAGTCAGCTGCTAGCTTAGGGGGCGCTACAAAGTTGGTATCAGAGCACACTATTAGATCTTATATGGTAGACAATAGGAATAGCCAGTGCCAGTTAGTGAACTAGATTGGTTTAGAACTGGGTTGGGTTTGTGAGATAAATCTTAATCACTAAAAGCTATTAATAATTAAAAGAATTTTGATTGATTGATTTGTTTGTTAGATTGTTTGTTTAGCTATTGAAGTAAAAATTGTAGGGTACGCCAATAATTAATCTGATGAAAATTAGAGAATAAATGAGTTAAAATTATGAACACATGCACAAATTAATGATAAAAATAGTGAGATTAATATTATTGGTTTATCTTGAAATTCACATATATAAATATTAAGCACCTTGACTTATACGTAAAAATCAACGGTTTATAATCACATAAATGTTAATAATATTTTGGGACTCAATAATATTTGTAAGAGTTGTTAGAACAATAATTCAATAAAATGTTATAATAGTAATTATAGATAGATGATAATAAAAGTAACTTGTTATTGGAATAATAATTCACTATAGTTGTTAGAATAACAATTCACTTGTTGTTTTTCAATAAAAGCCCGTGGTGGTATTCTTTCATAAAAGTAATAATAATTTTAATAAAGTAATATTAACAATTATCATTTAGTATCACATTGAACTTAACTTAACTAAAATCTTATTCAAGACATATAACGATAAAAATAATAATTATGATTAATTAAATAGTTATAGAAAATTTAATAACACTTGTTTACGGTTAAGTCTTGTAAATTAAACTAATTACAAATTAGAGATATAAGTTTACTTCTAAACTAGATAACTAATGTAAGGCTTATTAGGCGTTAGACTTAAGAAAACGAGGATATAATAATGTATAAAATGAAAAGACTCAATTTGTTAGAAATTTTGTACGGAAATTATCTTTAGTTTAACAAATGATTAAATAAATCTTTAAAATGAAACAAACATACATGAAGTAGTAATATTAGTATCCTGATGCTTAGTGTAATATTAGAATTAAAAGAAAATAAATTTGTATATTTATAAGATCTTTCTTCGTAAATAAATTTAATCATCTTTTAAAATTAGTATGGTAAACTTAAATTGTTAGAGTTTAAATTAGTACTATATTGAGTATCATTTAAATTAAAATTCCATTTACAAATATATATTGATAAACTAATGATTATGATTAAATAGCAAAGGAAAATCATTAGTGCTTATCTACAATTAAGTTTGCGAAGTTAACTAATAACAAAATAGAATTATGTGTTTTGCGTTTAAACCAGATAGATAAATAAGACTTATTAGTAGGAATAAAAGAACGCGAGGTCATATAAGACACATAATAAAGATTAAACCTGTGAACGATCTTATACCTAAATTATTTATACTTTAATAAATGATTCAAAAAATCACTAAAATACACATGAAGTGATAATTATAATATTTGAATACTTAGAACAAAATTAAAATTAAAGGAGAATGAAATTTCATGTGAAATAGATACTTATTTTAATACCCAAAATTCTAAAGACTATTAAGACATATTAAAAATGTTATGCAGACTCAAAATTTAAATCATATTAAATTACCAACGCCAATATTTAACAAGACGTAGTATATGCATTCAATCTGAATAAATAAAA
Source organism: Papaver bracteatum (assembly GCA_023529315.1). Lineage (NCBI taxonomy): Eukaryota > Viridiplantae > Streptophyta > Magnoliopsida > Ranunculales > Papaveraceae > Papaver > Papaver bracteatum. The sequence continues at coordinate 239,101 of JAJJWX010001025.1, forward strand.
TCTGTTATATTAATCTTTTCGTGAAAGTAAAATTATATTTACAAGATTAGGGCTTAATAAAATTAAGTATCATTACTAAACAATTATTTTAATTGTATCTTAGTTAGCCTAATAATCAAATGGGAAGATTTGATAAAACAATAATGAAATTGATAATATAACTAAGACAATAATTTTTGATAAGATAAGCAAATAATGATATTATATAATGTTAATTATTATATAAAATTTAGAGTTATTGTAAATGTCATTTGGATAATAATTATTGGATAGTAACAGCAAAATGTAATTTTTATTAATAGTACGACTTAAGGATCACTTAACAATAATATAAATATTAAGGAAATAAAGTTAGATCAAATCAAATATAGTATTAATAATAAACTAAAAACTTGGCATTATAATTAATTATGGTTAACTTTTATCGGCCTAAGAAATAAGAAATAAATGTTATAATAATGATGAAAGTATTAACACCAAATAATTATGGAAAAAGTTTTGTTAGCGGTTACTTATTATAACTAAATAAGCAAATAGATACATTGGATATAATGATAGTAACAATTGGATAATCAATATAACGTTAAGTTATTCTTAATTAGTACATGAATTTAAAATCTATCTAGTTATAATAATATAGTCTCATTTGGAATTAAAATTCGATTTCATTAAAATAAATAGATAATAATAAAATATAGGTAAGATAAATAATTCAGATAACTAAATTTCTTAAAAAGGATGTGAACTGCTTATATATTTTACAAAGTAAATTTATCAGACATACACTAGTAAAGAAAGAAGTTAAAGACTAAATAATCTTGATAAAATAAATTAACACTTAGTTAATCGTAATAAGTTTGCACTTAGTTAATCCAACACTGGGGATTAGTGAAGGTTGTGTTTTCTTTGTTTGTAGGAAGGCATTGTCGGGATTGGCCAACCTTGACAGGGCAACTACATTCAGAGATGACCGATCATAGAAGGATGAATTAGTTTTTTTTTAGAGAACCTATAGTTTCAACCTCAGAAAGATTTGTAGGTTTCTTCCTTGAAATTAGAGACAGATATGTTACAAAATAGAAATTTGCAGATGAAACTTAGACTTCCCTATTTGATGGGAATTAAATCAACGTAGTTGAACTTAGAACCACAAATTTTATTAGTAGAAAGCCATATAAGTTTGTGCTTTGTTTCTTGTTGTTTGTTCTTAGAAAAGAAATGGGATTATTCTATAAGGTGGGGAGTTTTGAAGACCAGAAGGAAGGATCGATTTTCGAGGACGAAAATGATATAAGGTGGGGAGAATGTAACGACCCTCAAGCTCGTCAACTCTGTTAGACTAGTCAAGAGACGAATTCGTCGATAATAACTCGGTTAGTTTAACACGAAAGATAATTAATAGAAATTAATCTAACAACAATTTAGATATGAAACTAGTATCGTTAGATAGATCTTGAAAATTTACGCGAAATGGACTACTTGAACGTGTCATTCGGATACCGGACGAAGAAGATATCACTGGATTAGTACAAAGGGTAAAATGGTCATTTCATACTCGGACTTATCAAGGCAGCCGAGTTATCTTCTATGAGAACCGAAGGTCTGCCCTTATCTATGTTTCGGGTGCCGTTTTGATGGATAGATGGCATTAACCTCAGCAACGTGTCGAAGAGAAATCCGTCTCTCTTATTTCTTCTTCTATTTTCTTCTTCTTTTCTCTTTTCTTTCCTTCTTCCGTTCTTCTTCCTATTTGTTTCTCCCTGTTGAATTCGACTCAGAAGAATCGAGTTATATTTTGAGAGAAGTTATTAGAAAGCGTGTTAGATTGATTGATTGATTGAGAACGGGAAGATGATGATGGTGTTGATGTTGTTAAACAGAAGTTAGGGTTTTCTGGAAGATGAGAGTTGATTGAAGTTTTGTAGAATTTATTAATGTTTTTAGAGTTCCTAATGGATGAAGATTGGATGGGTACGTTTAATTTTAGTTCTGAAGTTGATTCGAGGATGAATCAAAGATTTTGGGTTTCTGAAGTTCACTAGAAATATGATTGGAAGTGATTAAGAAGAAATTAGAAGATGGGTATTGAAGAACGTGATGTAAGGAAGATTGTTATGGTTTTAATTTGGAGTTTTGGTTACAAGGAAGAAGATTGATTGAGAAATTCGAATTAGGGTTTGTCCTGTTCTTCCCCAATTTAAGAATTAGGGTTTTAGGATTGAACGGATGATTTAGGAAGGAGATGGTGCTGTGTTGAGTTGTTCGAATCAGAGGAAAGAAGTGATTGCTTTCAATTTGATTGAGACAAGCTATTTTGAGGTAAATTATTCTTCTTAAGTTAACTTAGTAATGTTTATTGATTTTCATTACTGAGTTTGTGGGTGTTAATGATTAGAGTGGAGTGAGACTTGAGATATAAATATAGGTATTGGTACTGATGACGGTATAGGTTGTAGTTCAAGAGCTTGGTGTTGATGTTGTTGTACTGGAGGTAACAAAGATGTATGTTATTGAGAAGTTCTAGAGCTTTAGTTGCAAATCAGTGGTGTTGCTGTTCAAGGTGTAGTGAATTATGATGGAATTGAACTGAATTCGGTTGGTATGATGGGTTGAGTTATAACTGAACCTAATGAAGTTGATGATGTTATGTGAGTTACTAGTTTTGACATTGTAATTTAATTAGATGAAGTTTGACTCAAAATGAGGATGAAGTTATTATGGTTGAGGATGGCTGTAACTAGTAGTTCTAGAACTGTAGTTGCAGTTATGGTAGTGTTGGTTTGCGTATTTGAGAGTTACAGGCAGGGAAGATGTAACTAGTGTTGTTGGGGAAAACTGTGGTAGAATGAGAAGATGAGAATGGTTCTATTTGGGATGGACTTGAAGTGATGCGGCATGAGATACTTATGTGGTATTAATTTGTTAAAGTACAGAGTCTGGAATTGAGTTTATGGATGCAAACTTGGAACTGTCAAGAGTGTTAATGATCTTGCACTGAACTGAATTGGAGGCTAATGCAAAATGTTGTGGTTGTGGTGATGCTGCACAGCTGGTGGTGTTGGAGTGATCTGATTTGAGACAGATCATAGGTTGGTCTCAGTTATGGAGTTGAAGGTGAATTTAGAGGTATGAATTGTGCAGGTGAGATGCAAATTATAGAGGTTTGAAGTTCTGGTGGAGGTTTAGGAACTAAGGGAATTGTGGGTGCAGGTTGTAGACCTAATGTTGTTGTTGTTGTTATTGTTTGTGATTTAGTATTATAGCTAGATGTTTGTTGAAGGAGTGTTGCTTAGAGCTGCATTTGCAGGTAAACTCAGTTTAGAAGTTTGTTTAAGATTGAATGGAATGATTTGTTATTTGAGTTGATTGAGTTGCTACAATAGAATTAGGGTGTTAGTCATCCCAGTCAGATGTCTGACTAGTTTAACCTTGTCTGACTCAGTTAATCTGACTGAGTCGAGTGACCCTGTTAACCTGAGTTGAATCGGTTTGATTCAGTTGACCTTGACCGAGTTAGACTTCAACCTTGACTCTGTTGACCATTGACCCTGGACATTGACTTGACCTGGACGTTGACTGTTAGTTGACCATTGACCGTTAGTCTGACTGTTAGTGACTGTTAGTTGACTAAGTGGGCTTGGGCTTTAGACTAGTTATCTTATATTGATGTTTTGGACCACTTATGGTCCGAATTGACCTTCGACTTCTTCTACAAAGTTGTAGATATTCGTAAGACATATCTAATGGACTATAGAATCAACCTAATTAAATTAGTAAACTCTTAATTATGTTAAAAAATGAAGAATGAGATACCATAACGGACTTAGAACCGTTAGATAGAATTATATAATTCTTGTATGGGCCATTTTGGATAGACTCTTAGAACACTTCTTTGATTAACAGTTAGTTATTAACAACGATCGATTGAAAGGATGAACCAGTAGATCTCGAAGTAGGCGTGGCTTGCCTTCCAAAAATGTGGGAATGCATTTGACTCTTTGTATTCATTATTGTTGCTTTTATAAAATTTTATGCTTAACAAACTCATGCATTGTCTGTTTCTGCATTCCATATTTTGTTTAAAATGCATTATCTTAATCCTGTTGGTTCTGTGAATCTTTCCACGATGTGGAAAGGACTTGTAATGTGTTGTCAATATGAATTGTTACGGGAAATGAGAATTTCCACTTGTGGTATATAGGATACTCTCCTTCACATTTTATACCTACTTTAATTCAGCTTTTATTGTTTAGAGTATTGGTCACCATGGTCTTGGTGGCATCCATATCTAAATAGGTGTGAATTGCCGGGTAGGGATTTACAACCATATTATACATTGTTTGAAGAAGGAGTTTGTCCATATACATGTATGATTATTTCAGTGACTTAGTCACTGTTTAATATTTTCGGAAAAACATTATTGTTTTCCAAATCTTGCATATGATTACTTAGAAGGTTAAATGTTAATTATTCCCACTTCAGTTTCGTGGATGATAGAGTTGCGCAGCGAAAGCTTCACGGGTTGACCTCACTAGTAGATTAACTTCTGTTATGTTTACCTTGTCGTATATTTTATTTGAAAACCAAATGACTATTATATATGTATCATTTGAGAGAAGATCTTGTATATATATTTCTGAGAGGGATTAGTTTTGGGTTAAGTTTTGTAGAAGATTTCTTAATTGATTGTTTAATTAAATGTTTTATATTTTTATTGCCTCTTATTTAGTTAATCTCTTAGATTAGTCAGCTGCTAGCTTAGGGGGCGCTACACAGAAAAACCTCTGGACCTCAGAATTAAGTCGCTATACAAAATCTAATACCAACTTCGTATAGTTGAGACCAAGTAGACTACCCCTAGCTATTTGGTTTCCTCAGTATTACTGCGCCTTCGACTTCTAGAGTCACGCACGTCAATCACCAATCCTTTAGATCGTATTCCAAACAGTAAAGGATAAAGATGTTTGGTAACCACTCTATTCAGTCTTGGTAATAAGATATTTGAGTCGTTGACAAAGGCTCTTCCGATCTAACTAATAAACTCCTTTGTCTGGTTAGACAACCTTAAACTTTGATTACAGAAATAACAAATTCTAGATTTGAAATTAATCAATATAGAACTCAAAGATTATCTATAACGTGATGCCGATCACACACAACTAGCCAATCAAGTATATCAAAGATAAACACGATTCTAGAAGGATCACGGTCGATCAAGGTTTGTGCACACAATTCACAGGATACGAAAACTAATAGGAAAAACTTCGTCATCTTCAGATCTTCGTTTGTCTTCAATAATAACATGCGCAACACACATTGAATCATCTTGTGATCAATTAGACACGGAATGGAGTCTGTTAATAATGGATTATCATAAGATATATTCAGATACGAGAATGGTTCTAAAGATCTCATCAATACTTTGATCTAGTTTGATGAGCCTTATATCAGAAGAGAATGTTCTCAATAATAAACAAACTAGGTGCAAGCAAAGTGTCAATAACCGTTAGTCAATCAAATAAATAATCGAAAACTAAAATAACAATCCAATTTTCTATTTTCCCACCAACGGTACTCGTAGAGGTTCTTGATCCCACATAAGTCTTTAAACGAGCGATTGTAAGAGATTTCACGCCTAATTAGGTTACTTTCCACTACGGATAGACGGCTCCACCAAAAACAACAAGAACGGAGTTTTCCTGGATATTCAGTTAGTTTGCAAGAAATGTAAACTCAAGTATTTATAGACCAATGTTGTTTGGACAACAAGGAAAATCCAAAACCGAAAATATTGATATTCTCATTAAAGTACCTAATTTCGGTTTTCCTACTTCCAATTAATTACCAAACCATATTTCCGAAAACTCCCTTTGAATGCTTCTATTATTTGTCTAGAACATTAACTAATAATATTTCCGGAGGATATGCTTTAAAAATATATATTATTAAAATCATAATTAAATGCTTATCAATTTTTCGGTATGGGATCACCTTGAGTATCAAGGCATATCTTTGAACAATTAATAATAAGAGTTATGTACATGTTCAAATAATGTCGACATCTAGAAGTTTCTAAGGAAACCTTAATTTCAAGCTTCTCACAAAACATAAAGAGATATGTGAGTATTGGAAACTCGGTTTTTCTCCTTGGGATCGGTTCTACTATGACTCACAATGTAAGTTGTGATCGGTTATACCATGCTTCCCAAACTTGGTTATGACCGGTTCCACCTTGCTTCCCGGAGTTAGCTTGTGATCGGTTACACCTTAATTCCCGAATTAGCTTGTGATCGGTTGCACCTTGGTTCCCAAAGTAACTTGTGACCGATTATAACTAAATTCCCAAATTATCTTGTGATAGGTTACACTTGCTTCCAAAATGGTAGCTTGTGATTGTTTACAACTAACTTCCCAATGTAGCTTGTGACCGGTTACACCATGCTTCGCAAAGTAGATTGTGACCGATTACAACATGTTACACAGTATATGTTATGACCAATTATACCTCAAATCTCAATAAGTTAAGATAGGTTCTACCTTGTCATATTATACTGGTCATTCAATAAAGAACCTTATCAATCATGATTTCCTTTCGATCATAAAACAAGTTCATATATGTACTTATTTTAAACAGATGTTATAAAATATTGTTTCCTAGGGTGAAATCATACCTATATCTTACACATAATCAAGTAACTAAATACAACAATTATGTTGATGTCGTATTTACAAATTTCCAAAAGATTAGCGTTTATAGTTCATAATTCAATAAGTTCCTTGACACTTTGATCATAATGATATGATCAAGTCTAACCACTAGAGTAATACATATACAACTTAGGATGTTATGTTTTTAATATAATCCGGTTTGAAAGATACTTTAGGAATGGAAACAAGATCAAGTCAATATTACTAACCTCAAATGGAAGGATGATGTCCTCGTTGTAGTCGTTACTTCTTCACATTCTTTAGGTATTCGGAGTAATAATAATACGTCTCAAGATTCCTAGAGTTTTTAGTTTAACCTAAACAAAGATGACTCTAGTATTTAATCAAGCGACTATAGATGAGTTTTGATACTAAAATATGACAACCAAACTTGACATACCAATGCTTGGTGGGTTCAACCGAGTTATGCTCTAACACATATTAACTATAACCTCTCCAAGCCCTGGTTTTATCCAAGTAGCAGATATCTTCTTAGGGATAATAAAGTTAGGTCTGAAGCCCTATTGAGCAGAAAGGCTTTTATGATCATTGATCAGTCATAATAGTATCAATAAAGGACAACTTAATCCTTACATCAGAACATATAAGTTGTAACAATATATTAGGTGGGAGAGACTTTTGAGTGAATATTCTACGATTTTTCTTTTTTTCATTTCTAAGTCTGTAACATAAGTTCTTTCATTTATAGTTTAATATGGCCTGCAAAGAAAAAAGAAACAACGATGTCATACCAACTCCTAAACATCTAACCATGGCATATTGGAGTCAATATGGAGTAAATTCACTCATCCATGAAGTAATTTTTCTAGCAACGTCGTAACTTCTAGTCATATACCTGATAGTCAAGAACGAGATCATTGTCCCATATTTAAATATGAGTTTTTAGAACTTGTCGAAGTATACGGGTGGCTGATAGACGCATTTATGTGTCTGTTTTGATCTCGATTTTCTATATTGTTAGTAACCATTTTTATATTTATTTTGTTATTTTATGCTTTTGTAGGTGTTTTTGGAGAAATCAGCTTTTGCGACAAAATTGGCTCGAAAAGTGGAAGATGATTTTGCAGTATTAATCATTATTGGTTTTATATATTACAAAAATATGTTATGGGATATGGTTGTTTACGTCCGTGAATATGATTATCTCATTACTCAAAAGTTAAGTCTATTATGTCTTTATACAAATATTGATAAAAGAAAGAATGAACTTTTGAATATTCCCCATTATTGATTTTTCCCTGATCCACTTCTATGTGAAAGTACTGTTTGCCTCCGTAAGTTTTCTTATGTTGAGCAATTCTGATGAAATTAAGCATTAAGGTCTTCTTGTGGTTAATTTGTTCGAGTTTTTTGGATACAAATTTATGTTTCATGCGATTTTGTAATGTCCAAAGGGAGAGAATTATTTTGTAGTTCATACTACATACATATGGTTTACGGATCATTATGTAAGGGGAGTGGTTTTCATTGTGTGATAAAGTATTGACTAAGGGGGAATGATGTTAGAGCACTACTCGGTCGAAAACGCAAGCGTTAGTATCTCAAGCTTGTTTGTCAAGTTTAGTTGTCAAAACTATAAGTCTTGAATTCTAGTCTACTTATAGCTATGTCCCGGATTAGGGTAGAATGTGTAGTTGAGATTTAGAATTAATGGAGTTCATCGATTGAAGACGAAGAACTACTAAGGGGATCTTGTGGAACTTTATCAACAAAAGGTATGTGGAGACTTGAACTCATCTATCACTCAGAAGTCTATTTCTATTTTATCTCTTATTGAGACAAAAGTCGTATAGCTATATAGACTTTACTTTATACACATTTAATATTTCGAGCTGAGTTTAACTCTCTTATATATTTCTCTAAGTATTTGTGGGTAAGCTTTCGCTTTAACCAAGTTCATCTTTTATTCTTGACGAAAGTCAAATGATGATCATGTGAAAATCGCCTAGTAACATCTTACATGATTTGTGTGAGAGTGTCATTTGATGTAGACTCGGAAAGTTTCGTATTGATCATTTGATAAATTGAAAATTGCTTTGATGATAATATTTTGTGTCATAAAACTATTTTCGTCTTCTAAGAATGTTTCACTTATTGAAAAGGTAGTTTAGAATAATTAACTTTTGACTGGATATAACACAATATGCCTACTTGTATGCTAACAGTTGCATATATATTCCAAGTCCTGGAATTGAGTATGCATACCCGTATGCATACTAATTCAAAAGTTCAAGTCCTCGAACTATAGTATGCAAACTGGTTTCAACTGAGTTCGGTCATGAACGATAGTATGCGTAACCGTTTGCATACTGGTGAACAAGACCAGGTACGGGAACTTAGGTATGCGTACCATTTTGCATACATGAGTGGTTTAAGTTGTAAAATCGGTTATGTATGTTTACATAATCATGAAAAAATATATTTATATAATAAGGAATGCAATCTTTGCAAACCGTGGCTAAAATGTTCATGAATCGATTCGAGTTAGTCAAAACCGATTTTGCTTCAACTGTGTCTTGCATAATTCTATGAGAATATAAACCATTGAACAACTATATAACTAGTTTCATTTAAGTCATTTCAACAAGTTGTAATTGAGATGAACAAGGTTGATATGAAAGTGTTCATATGGCTAACTTCGATTCACATTGAGCCAACTCAATATACACGTTTAGGTACGGTTACCCGTATCTAAATAAAAGTATATTTCATTTGTGTGTAACAAGCTAAGTTCAATCTAACTGTTGAAAGATATTAGATTGAATCTAATCAGGTTTTCATCTAATGGTGAATGTTGAATACTTTGTTACCAAGGTAACATTGATTGGAAACCCTGATTTGAAGACTATATAAGGGACTCTGGCAACTGGGAAATCTAATCCCCACACCTCATGTGTGATACTAGTTGCGACTAGAGCCCATTCTCCTTTAACCAAGGTTTTTCTAAAACCATTATAGGTTAACGACTTAAAGACTTCATTGGGATTCTGAAGCCAGACCCAACTAGTTTCTATGTAGTTGCGTGTTCTGATCTTATTTTGTTCTATTATATTGAGTATTATCTTCTCTTAGATTTGTTCGAGATTTAATCTCCGATAGGTAAGATATAAAAAGTAATCACAAAGCTCTTCGTCTTATAATTTGTGATTCCACAATATCTTGTTCCGCTACCATACAGCTAAGTTATTGTGAGGTGATGGATATTACTAGGCTATTTTTAGGGAATATAAGTCTGGTGTATCAATTGGTTCCTGTTCACCTTTATTTATAAAAAAAACGGAACAAAAACTCGTAGGTATTTTTGTGGGAGAAAAATTTATCTATTCACTAGACTTTTCTGTGTGAGACAGATTTGTTTATCAAGTCTTCGAATTTGGGTCATATCAACTCTTAGTTTTGCGTGAGATCAGCTAAGGGAATCAAGTGCGTAGAGTTCTGCTAGGATTTGGAGGCTTAAGGAACGTGACTGTACCTTAATTAGTGTAAGATTGGTTAGGGCTCAACTACATTCCAATCAGAAGTTAACTTGTAGTAGGATAGTGTCTGTAGCGGCTTAATCCAGTGGGGTGTTCAAATCTGGACCAGGTCCCAAGGTTTTTGTTCATTAGTGGTTTCCTCGTTAACAAAATTACTGGTGTCTGTGTTATTTATTTTCCGCATTATATTTTATATATAATTGAAATATCACATGTTGTGCATAGTTCAATCAATTAGATAATCTAACATTTGGCTGTTGATATAAGTTGATTGACACTTGAACATTGGTCTTTGGTACCGTTCAAGTTATTTCTCATAATAATCAGGCTCACGGATTTCTATCTGTTTGATTTACTAATTACATTGAGAAATAGAGATATAACTCGTGGATTTATTTTCCTTGATTGAGTCTGACTGTCTAGTTGATTCTCTTAGAAGTATATTGGAGTTAGTCCATAAAGACTGCCGAAACAAAATATTGGGTGTGGTTGTGAGACCCATGCCTTTTCAATTGGTATCAAAGAAGGCAAACACGTTTAAGCCCTCATAAGTCTGTGTTCGTAGCAATCTGACTCTTTGGACATGAGCGTTATCTCTATAAACGTACCACCAGTTTTTGATTTCTCAAATTACTTATGGTGGAAAATTGCTATGCATGCTTTTGTCCAAGCACGTGATTTTCAATCATGAATGATAGTATGCGTACCCATTTGCATACTGGCGAACCATACCAGGTCCAGGAACTTAGGTATGCGTACCCTTTTGCATACTTGAGTGGTTTAAGTTATAAAATCGGTTATGTATGTTTACATAATCATGAACAAATACATTTATATAATAAGGAATGCAATCTTTTCAAACCGTGGCTATAATGTTCATGAATCGATTCGAGTGAGTCAAAATCGAGTTTGCTTCAATTGTGTCTTGTATACTTCTATGAGAATATAAATAATTGAACAACTTTATAACTAGTTTCATTTGAGTCATTGAACTAGTTGTGATTGAGATGTTGATATGAAAGTGTTCTTATGGCTAAATTCTGTTCACATTGAGCCAACTCAATATACACGTTTAGGTACGGTTACCCATATCTAAATAAAAGTATATTCAGTTTTGTGTAACACACTATGTTCAATCTAACTGTTGAAAGATATTAGCTTGAATCTAGTCAGGTTTTCATCTAATGGTGAATATTGAATGCTTTGTTACCAAGGTAACATTGATTGCAAACCCTGATTGGAAGACTATATAAGGGATAACTCTGGCAACTGGGAAACCTAATCCCCACACCTCCTGTGTGATACTAGTTGCGACTAGAGTCGATTCTCCTTTAACCTAGGTTTTTATAAAACCATTATAGGTTAACGACTTAAAGACTTGATTGGGATTCTGAAGCCATACCCAACTATTTTCTCTGTAGTTTTGTGTTCTGATCTTACTTTGTTTTATCGTATTGAGTACTATCTTCTCTAAGTATTGAGTACTTAGATATAAAAAGTAATCACCAAGCTTTTTGTCTCATTCTTTATGATTCCACAATATCTTGTTTTGCTACTATACGATTCAGTTATTGTGAGGTGAATGATATTACTGGGATGTTCTTCGAGAATAAAAGTATGGTGTCTCAATTGGTTCATGTTCACCCAATGTTATGAATTGGTTCATATTCATCCAATGTTGTGAGACCCGGACCGAACATCGAACCGGTAAAATTACTGGGTCATGGTCGACTGGTTTAACCAGTAGTCCAACCGGGGTTTACTGGGTTATAACTATTTAGCTTAATAAAAGGGACCTAATGGATAATAGGTGGCAACTGGAAGTGGGATGCGTGATTAATTAGGATAGTTAGGGAATAATACGTTTGTGAGATCCTAAATTGACGTCCATAATTTATTTAACTGTTTACATTTTCATTCTCTAATTTTTGCAACACAGTCTCCATCCTAACCAACTCCATCTCTCTCCATAGCTCTGCGCCTCTATCACACCCATTGTTATCTCCATCTTCTTTAAACGAAATCAATCATCTTTAATAAATGAAATCATAGATCCATCGGTACAAAATAAATAAGATTAACACTAGAAAAGGGGAGAATCGTATTTGTTGGAACTTGGGAGATATTTTTTCTCTTATATCTATCTGTAACCTAGGTTTTTTAAGCATCATGGATGTGGTGCATTTTTAGTGATTTGGGTTTAAATTCTATATGGTTCTTTATGAAGATTTCTTATTTTGGAGTGATATTATAAAGGAACCAAAGACACCAACAACTCTCGGAACTCTGTTTCACAGACGATTTTTTTCTTTCTTTCAAGTTTTAGTTCTTTTAAGCAACCGGGTGGACCGGCCAAAACCCAGTTGGGTCAATGGGTTTACTGGTTAGACCGATCGAGTCACCCTGTTCACTGGGTTTTAAAGCATATTAGTGGGTTAAAGGTGTTCACCTTGATTTATCGAAATACGGAACAAAAACTCGAAGGTATTTTTGTGGGAGATAGATTTATCTATTCAATAGACTTTTCTGTGTGAGACAAATTTATTTATCAAGTCTTCGACTTTGGGTCGTAGCAACTCTTATTTGTGGGTGAGATCAGCTAAAGGAATCAAGTGCGTAAAGTCTTGCAGGGATTCATAGGCGTAAGGAACACGACTGTACCTTAATCAGTGTGAGATTGGTTAGGGCTCAACTACATTCCAGTCCGAAGTTAACTTGTAGTAAGCTATAGTCTGTAGCGGCTTAATACAGTGTGGTGTTCAAATCTAGACTAGGTCCCGAGGTTTTTTTGCATTTACGGTTTCCTCGTTAACAAAATTTCTGGTGTATATGTTATTTATTTTCCGCATTATATTTTCTACATAATTGAAATATCACAGGTTGTGTGTAGTTCAGTAAATTAGATAATCCAACCTTTGGTTGTTGATATAAATTGATTGACACTTGAACATTGGTCTTTGGTACAGTTCTAGTTGTTTCTTATAATAATCAGGCTCATGGATTTCTATCTGTTTGATTTGATGATTACATCGAGAAACTGAGATATAAATCTTGGGTGTATTTTCCTTGATTGAGTCTGAATGTCTAGTTGATTCTATTGGAAGTATATATGAGTTATTCCATACAAATTTCCGAAACAAAATATTGGGTGTGGTTGTTAGACACCCGATTTTTCAAGTGATACATATCACCGTAGTATTATTTTCAAAGTGGTGATACAATTTAATTTTGATGTTGTGTAATAATACTATGACATCGTATAACAATAATTGAGAACAATTGTTTTCTTATTGTTATGGCTACGGATCTTCAACAACAATGATGCTGAGTGTAACTAGTTCAGAATCACTGAAGTACTTGGAGTGACGAAGAATTCAAGGAATTTTGAAGAACCAAGGAAATCAAGCATGTTGGATGAAAAGACACAAAGTTTATTTATTTTTAATGTATATGTATTGATAGTTTTGTCACTAATAATGACAAAGGGGGAGATTGTTAGAAAACTGCTCGGTTGAACTCGCAAGCGTTGATATCTCAAGCTTGTTTGTAAAGTTTAGGTGATCAAAACTATATGTCTTGATTTCTAGTCTACTTATAGCCATGTCTCGGATTAGGATAGAATGTGTAATTGAGATTTAGACTTCATGGCGTTCATCGATTGAAGACGAAGATCTACTAAGGGGAGCTTGGAGGAACTTCACCAACAAAAGGTATGTGGAGACTAAACCTTATCTATCACTCAGAAGTCTATTCTCTTCTATGTCCTAATGAGACTAAGTCGTATAGCCATATAGACTTTTATATTTTACACATTTGATATTTCGAGCAGAGTTTAACTCGCTAGTATATTTCTCGAAATATGTGTTGGAAGATTTTTTCTTTAGCTACGTTCATCATTTATTGACGAGTTTAGTTGGAAACAATTTATTTGTTGGAAACTAAATAATAAGTCAAAAGATGATCATGTGAAAATTGCCTTGAAACATCTTACATGATTTGTGTGAGACATTCATTCGATGTCGACTCGGAATGTTTCATATTGATCATTCGATCACTTGAAAATTACTTATAAGATAATAATTTGTATGACACAGCTATTGTCGTCTTCTAACGATGTTTCAATGATTGAAATGGGAATTTAGAACAATTAACCTTATTATGGATACAACACAGTATGAATACCAGTATGCAATCTGTTGTTGTATGATTCAGGTCTGGAAACCTTGTTTGCCTACCAAAATGCGAACGCTTTTAACTGTTAAATTACAGTAACCAAGTTTGTATACTAGTTTGCGAATGGTTTTACCTGAGTTAGGTCTGGGACAACAGTATACATACCGGTTTGCAAACTACTGGACAAGACCAAAGTCCGGAACTAATGTTTGCGTACCAGTTTGCAAACTTAATGGTTAAAGTTCTAAAATCGGTTAATTATGATTCCATACTCTTGAAAAAATACATTTATAAATTAAGGAATGCAATCTTTGCAAACCGTGGCTTAATGTTCATGAATTTATTCTTGTATTAAGTACTTTGTAAAATCATGAATCAAATCTAATTTTGCTTCAATTGTTTCTTGCATACTTCTATGAGACATAAAAAATTGAATTATTCTATGAGTAACACAATTAGATTCATTTGATTATCTTTCATGATTGATTGATCATCATATTTGATCTAGAAGTGTTAGATGAATGTGGTTAAAACAAAAATGTTCATATGGATAACGTCGGTTAACTATTGTTGAGCCAACTCAATATACACGTTTAGGTACGGTTACCAATATCTAAATGAAGGTATATTTCATTTGTGTGTAACAAGCTTAGACCATCTAACAGTGGAGAGATATTGATTTGGTTTTAAGCAAACTTAGCTTGAATCTTAAATCAGGTTTTCATCTAACGGTGAATATTGAATGCTTTGTTTCTAAGCTAACTTAGCTTTGATTGTAAGAGAACCCTGATTTGAAAGACTATATAAGGAAGAACTATAACAACTGGAAAACCTAATCCCGACAATTTCCTGTGCCATAGTTGCGACTAGAGTCGATTCTCCTTTAACCTAGGTTTTTCCAAAACCATTATAGGTTAACAACTTGAAGACTTCATTTGGGATTCGTGAAGCCAGACCCAACTATTTTATCTGTAGATGCATGCTCTGATCTTACTTGTTCTATCGTGTTGAATACCGTCTTCTCTAATATTTGCTCAAGATTTATCTCCGATAGGTAAGATATAAAAAGTAATCACAAATCTTTTCGTCTCATTCTTTGTGATTCCACAATAACTTCTTCTACTACATATAGTTAAGTTACTGTGAGGTGATTGATATTTCTAGATTTTTATTTGGGAATATAAGACCGGATTATCAATTGATTCATGTTCACCTTGATTTATCAAAAGAAGGAACAAAACTTCATATGTACTTCTGTGGGAGACATATTTATCTATTAGAATAGACTTATCTGTGGGAGACATATTTGTTTATAAGTCTTCGACTTTGGGTCATAGAAACTCTTAGTTGTGGGTGATCATAACTAAGGGAATCAAGTGCGTAGAGTTCTGTTGGGATTCATAGGAATAAGGAACGTGACTGTACCTTAATCGGTGTGAGACTTAGTTAGGGCTCAACTACATTCCAGTCTGAAGTTAACATGTAATAGGCTAGTGTATGTAGTCCGAAGTTAAATTGTAGTTAGGTCTCAACTACATTCTAGTCCGAAGTTAACTTGTTGTAGGCTAGTGTTTGTAGTCCGAAGTTAACTTGTCATAGTCTAGTGTTTGTAGTTCGAAGTTAACTTGTAGAAGCTTAATACAATGCGGTGTTCAAATATGGACTAGGTCCTGAGGTTTTTCTACATATGTGGTTTCCTCGTTAACAAAATTTCTGGTGTCTATGTTATTTCTTTTCTACATTATATTTGTTTATATAATTGAAATATCATAGGTTGTGCGTAGTTCAATCAATTGGCTAATCCGACCTTTGGTCACGGAATATAAATTGATTGACACTTGGACATTGGTCTTTAGTACCGTCCAAGTTATTTCTCTTATCAATCAGGCTCATAGATTTCTATATGTTTGATTTGCTAATTGATTTGATAAAAATATATACGAATCCTTGATATCTTTCTTGGTTGAGCTCGCTTTATAATATGATGCTCTCAAAATAATATTGGAGTTAGTCCATACAGATGATCGAACGAAATATTAGTTGTGGTTGTTGTACCCACGCTTTTTCAGGAATATTTAGTGCATCGCCATCATATGATAAGGAAGATTTTTTTTTTTTTTGACATTTTGATGTTTAGGTTCTTTATGGATCAGTTAGTCTTACAGTTTCAGTAAATCTAGGGATTTTGAATTTTTGATGTTCGACGCTTTGATTTGATTAGTTTGAGAAAAATCGTAAAGGTTTGCCTGAACATAAATACTATGACCATGAACCGGAGGGAATCAACAGTGTAAAAAAAATCTGTGAGATCCAATGACTTACCTAAAATATTAAAAGGTTTGATGGAAGTATTGTCCATATGAAATGGTGTTATTAACATACAATTAAGTATTTGGCGTAAACACGGTGTACAAAATTAATTAGATTAAAACCCCAACAGAAATGTTGTCCACCTACTTTTTGTCAACGCCGTTACTAAAGAACGGTTAAGTACTTGATTTAAACAAAGTGTAATCAAATTTTTAATATTTCAATCAATAGAGTTATACTAAGTGTCCTCACCATATCTTCTACATTAGAAAAGGACTATTTCTGCCAATAGGAAGCGAGGGTTTCATCACCGTTCAATGTAGGAGCTTATTTTGTCAAGGCCTTTAAGGGGAATATTTGGTAGTTATCTGAGAATTGAGAAATAATTATCGCAATATTGGTTATCTAGTTTATAGACGGCTAGACTTTGATACAAATGAGGAAATGTGTGAAGGTAAAAGAGGAAATCCCGAGAAATGGGAATTTTTTTTTTGGGAAGATTTACTCGAGATTTATGGACATCTATGGTGTTTATATAGCATGGGGTGAAGTCACGTTGTTTTATCGGTGAGTTGGGGACCGATTAGAGGTGTTAAGGGTAGTTGTAGATCCATCAATCACGCTACGGGAGGAGCAGCAGCAGGAAGAAGGAGAGAAAGAAGTTGCAGACGACTGAAGAGAAATGTCGTTCTCAAGAACATATGAGTTGTTTATTCAACAACAAAACAGAAGTATCATTGTTTATCTGTAATTTCCAAAGGCCTTTAGCGATAATTGTGACTCTCTAAAAAAGGCTTTCTGTCACTGCTTTTTGTAATAGTCAATCTGCCATGATTATAAATGTTGCAATTGAGTTGCTTTCATTTTTTTCCTCATATTTCTTCAATAAAAACACCGAAATTGAGCTATGTTTCGATCTTTTGAGAGTGTTTTGAGCATGATGAGCTAAACTCCAACACAGGGACAATGGAGGAAGTCATTTTTCACACATGTGGTAATTCTATTTATTCCTTTATGAGTTTTGCACTAGTTTAAATTGATTTATGATTTTGCTTAATTATTTGTGATTTTTTTTGATCGGGTATGCTTAGTCTTAAGAACTTTTGATGCTCCATGCTTATGATTTACATCTAATGCATTATATAATCTACTTTTGGCAAACAATAAAGTCAATATTTTGTTACTTTATGAGATATAATTGTCTGTAATTAATAGTTGAACCACATGAATATGAGAATTGGTGGAATACTGAGTCTGAGTACCTCTCGATATTGTGACAATCCTTTGTATATATTTTCTTTATTTTTAGTGTTTTCTATTTTTAAATCTTAAAATAAATCTCAACAAGTCTGAGCAACGAATCTTTATTTACCATTTAAAAAACTACATCAGTAGCTAGCTGATGCGGTCAGGAAAGTGTCTCAAGATTTCATTGGTCCCGTTAATATCACATATCTAATAAAAATCATAGGATCTGATGTGTTCAAGTAGTAATAGAACGCATTTGGAGTACTATAATTACGTTCTATTTCAAGGATTTCGAAATTGGTGAGTTAGATTATCTTTTGGACTTTCTTTTATTTTTCATTAAAAATTAAAAATGTTCAAAATTTAAAGTTGTTATAGGAATAACACAACTAGATTTATACATGCTTACTGGATATCGTGTGAAGGAAATATGGTTCCATTCGACCAAATAAAGTGATTGTTAGGAAACAAATAGGAATGCCATTTTCAAATGCATGTGAACGATACCGAAGCACAAAAAAAAATCATTTAGAATTGAAAGGTGGTTGAATACCGTACTCAGGATTGGAAAATGAATTATTGCGCTAACGAGGAAGGGATGGACCCACACCATTTTGAAAAAATCTAAAAAATGTTTTTGATAGAGCACTGCTCAGTTGAAGCCACACCAAATGTTGGAATGTCATATTTTAGGTCCAAAACTCGAAGCTGCTTGATTTTATTATTAGAGTCAACTTCGTTGGGTAAGACTAGGAACATAGACATGTGAGATTATCTCTTGTTAGTCATGAAGAACATGAAGACTTATTGTAATCAACGAACACAACATCCTCTGATTCAAGGTTAGTAACAACATACTTGACCATTCATATATTTGTTCTTTCAAATATTCGTTGAAAATATAACATAAGAATAATTTTTTTTACTTGTCTCTAGTATCATGACTTGGTAATTATACTATGATCAAAGTATCAAGGAAAAATATACTAGTTGTTTCATACAACTTTAGTATATATGGAGTTACAAAGTAGAGTGAAAATGAGAGGATACCAAGTACACCACCAACTTTTTTGTTTGGAAACCCGTATGTACAAAACCGAACACAATTGCAAGTAGGTATAAATTAAAGATCCTTTAATAATATATGTATATAGAGTTTTTCTCTTATATCTTTCACAATCAATACGTCTAGACAATATTTCGTGAACTTGATTGTGTAGAAGAGTTCTTAGACGCTCTCACAAATCAACATCCAAGATCAATTTAGTCATATGAAAATCAAGAGGATTCGAATTATGCCAAGTATGAAACTTGTTATCTATCTTTTAAGATACAAATTCAATAAGAACAAGTCTCGTTATTGATCACAATTAACAAGGACTTAAACTACCTAGATTGAATACATATTACTTGTGCTATTCATATAAAAAAATATAATGCGAAAAAAGGAAAAACACAAGACACCATAATTTTTATTAACGAGGAAAACTACACCCTGCTGAAAAACCACGGGACCTCATCCAGCTTAGAATACCAAACTCTATTAAACCGCAACAGACGTTAGCATACTATCAGACTTCAATGTAGTTGAAACTAAATTAACCTTCCAAGTAATTCCGCTGCAGTCATGCTCCTTTCGTCTCTTGAACCTTGCAAGACTCTACGTAATTGATTCCCTAAGATGACGTCCTTGACATCGTAAGAGTTGCTTCAACTTAGTGAAGACTTTTAATACCAATCTACCTCTAACACATAATCATTTTTTATTTCCCTTTAGATTGTTAAAATCTAGGCTTAAAAATTTGCTTGCAATAGACAAAGCTAGCAAACCTCACGATTCCGGATCACTTACACTCAGTTAGCTGAGAAGCCTTGATCATTAACCACCTCTAAAGAATAATCTAAACCAGCCAATAAAAAAAAAGTTAAAATATCTATATTGAGGAAACACAAAGTCTGAGACGAGAGAACTTTCCGATTTCTATTTATCTTGTTCCTGATTGGAGAATGACAAAAACCTCAACAATCAATAAGAACAAAATCAGGATACACGAACTATCAGGTAAAAGATAGTCGGACATGGCATCACGAATCCCTAGGTGAAGTCTTCAAGTCGTAAACCTAATTATGCTTCTTAGAGGAAGCCTAAGTTAATATAAGATGACTCTAGCAAGCAACTGGGACACAGAAGCATCAGTTTTCAATTGTTTGAGTCTCTATATTTAAGGATTTTAACTGTTCTGGACATCTTTGAATTCATGCTAAGATAACTTGAGCTTCAAGCATAGACTTTCTCAGTTTATATGAAATTCTTGTTAGCAATTCAAGTAAGCATGTGAGAAGTTTGTCTTGAAATTGCACAAAAGAATATATATATATATATATTATTGTTAATGGTGAGTTTTTGACAAGGACCTAAATTATAAAATCACTCTGCAGTGGAATATGATAATTGCTGACCCGGCATTAGAATCAAGTATTTGTATTTACAACTTGTATTTCGTAAGAGAATCAGTAATGCATATCCGACCTCCGGTTTAACCGTCGCATTATATATATAGTATTTCAGTACCTGTATTAAACTTTCTTCTATTATACTGATTGGACATCTCCTAGACGGATTGACTGCTAGTATGGAGCAATGTTGTCCTCAGGTTGCCATTGATGCTGGTGACGGCTACCCTTCAGATGGTTTCTTTATGTACAAAATATATATGCTACTGAAGGCGTGGTATTTAATACATAGTCGTACCCAACATCGTCTCAAGTCGCAAGCTCCCACTGCTGAGTTCTTTGAATATGTTATACTGGCACTTTCGTATTCAAATTATTACCTGAATGACATCATGTCCAAAATTTGGCCATGGAATGTTGCCATAAATCAAACCCCAAATTGTAGCTGCCCAATGATTAAGTCATAATCAATGGCATGGAGATCATGGGACCTTGGCCAGCTATGGAGAAGTTCGCAGTAGGTATTACATCTCCTATGGCACCTTGGCCAAGGTCATAATATAGCTTCCTCAGCTCATAACGCTCCAACTAAGATAAGAATGGACTAATAGCATAGTTGGAATCATCTCAATGCAATTGGCCAAGTCCATGCTATATATATCCAATCACAACTTAGCATGCTACGGCCAAAATTGTGGCATAGCCACTATCGCGCCTACAAGCCGTGAATCGCGTCCAAGCTACAAACCCTAAGTTTGCATGATATTGGCCAGATCCGTAGCATAGCTTGCCATACTCAAAATAACTTGATTTTACCTTGGCCAGGTCCGTATTAAAACTTTTTATGTTGAATCTCACCTGGGCCAGCTATGGCTAAGCCTGCCGCATCCGTATAACCTAGCCAGATCTTGGCCAAGTCCGTAGCTCATTTTCTTTGTCCAAGTCTTCTTGGACAGCTAAGACAGCTTCCTTGGAAGACTTCGTATAGCCTATTAGACTTTAGTCAAACGTGTTAGCGTTCCATGGGACATTGACATGCGCGGCCACGTCCATAATGTGAATGGTTGCCAGAAAATAAAAATAAAAAAATCAACAATGGATGGAGAGGCTCATCAGCGAGGCTCGCCGAGCGGATCCCTACCACTGCTGTGGTAGTCATAATGCAGAAAACCGAATACTGCGAATGGTTGCCAAAAAAAAAAAAAAAATCAACGGTTGCCAAAAATAATAATAATAATCAACAATGGACGGAGAGACTCATCAGCCAGGCTCGCCGAGCGGAGCCCTACCACCGATGTGGTAGTCATAATGTTGGAAGTAAGAAAATGGCTGATAGCCCATGTTGGACTATAGAATGAGCAGCCAATCCATTGCCAATTGGGGATTATTAGTGCAACCCTAAGATGTTATTTACAACATACTTGGAATTGCTTCGTCCAATGGGACTAATTAATTGTATTTATTTAACCTTAAGATTACTTCTTCAGATGAACGAGCAGGCCTCATTGAAGAATCCGTATTGTGCCTGACTTGTTTAATATTGGCAGGAAGTTTTGGCGATTTATATTTTGCTTCTGTTCCAATTCAGCTATCGCGATATTTTAGTACATTTGAGTTCTTTCGAGTCTATTTTCAACTTTCAAACATAAAAGTTAATACCTTTGTGATGCTTTAGTGGATAAACCACTATGCAGCTAGCTATGCTTAATTAGGTGGTCTTACTCTGGCTGAACGAAGCTTTTCGCAGCGCTCTTTCACTATATACTAACACAAAACTTTGAAGACTTCTGGGCGTTTAAACGACTTCTGAGTAACTAGCTACTCTAATTCCACTGATGAGTATACTTGTTTCAGGATATCATCTTGTCCGAAATTTTTGAAGCAGATTTTGTTACCACGTACATGACAGAGCTATCTTTCTTTTTCAGTCAAGTTTTACTCATACATGAAATCAAAATTACATCCAATTTTGTTTCCAAAGCAACGACATGAAAATTCAGGAAGTGATGGTGAAAATCAGTATTCAGAAGTTGAATGGAAGGAAGGATAAAAACAAAGAAACTCAAACCTTCTGTTTCCGATCTAGGTCACATGACTTGGTGGTTTTATACATCAAATTCAGTGAGCAAAGAGAATTTAATTTAAAATACTGAAAACCAATCTATCGAATTCAAGTTCAGCTTACATGCAAAGAGTAAACTGGAGCATGACAACAGGGTGGAGGTTTCCTTTATTCCAAGACAGTTGAAAATTGGGTTTTCTCTTAACCAAAGTACTGTCCAAGCCTCTCTTTTCGGCTCTATAGGACAGACTGGTGCACCACGCAGTGCTGCGTTTGAGGAGGGCTGACTATTATATCACTTGAGTCAGCAGCCTTTTTTTATCCCTGTTTTGGTGTTTGCATCCTTTTGTCATGTTTTATCTTGCAACAGCCAGGTGAACCCTGAGAATGAGCTGAAAATACTTGGGAGACTTGACGTTAAACTGGAAATTCACTACGTAACATGCTAATTCTTTTTCATGGAACCAACCAATAAACCAAATACAAAAATTATCTTGTCGTTGTGTTGAAATTTCATTAGTATAAACACAAATCGGGTTGGATAAGTCAGTATTGCGGACATAAAACATGTCAGGCGCAGTACAAATTCTCTGGTGATGAACCCTAGCTATATTTATTTGTGTGAGGTAATTAGCCCCACATTGAACGAGGTAATTATGAGGATTTTGAATATGTTGTATTGGGGTTGAATTTCTAATCGCCAATTGGCAATGAAATGTATGTTGTTAATGTTGATTGTTTCATTTTTTTGTTTGTTTGTAGTTACCGTCAATTGTCATAATTCTACAATTCTATACGTTTATGGAAGTACATATGTGTAACGGAGACATCACCGCAGAATAGTGTTGCTATGCATCGACATGAGCATGCCAGCCTAATTATCTACTGAGAAGGCCTATCACTACTGACTCGACTTTGATGAATCCTAATTCCAAAAGTCTTGCTTTGAAACGTACGTAGGATATTATTCTTTGAAATGTTTAGAATCATCGATTAGCTCAGTTATGAAAGTGGTTAGGTTAATTGTTGAAAAACTATCACTTTAGTGATTGATCTTGGTTCTTCTTAAGTTCCTCAGTTCACTGGTTGGTCACAAATCCTTGATCTTCTCCTACATTTAATCCTTAAGAGATGGAAACTCGTTCATGGCTCCGATGATACATTTGAAGCTCTTTTCGCAAACCACGGAATGCTAACAGACATATTTGATTGTTTTGGTTTTACCTCACTTTTAAACGTAGCTTTGATATTGATGCCAATGAAGGCGTCGATCACTTGAAGAACATTCTAACTCTTACAAATATAGGGTTGTTTTTCTGGATAGTATGTTGAAGGTGATACCCAACAAATTTAGACCTAAAAAGAAGATGATTCCATGGTTTGCATACGTACCTACAAATTTAGAACTGACTACACAGGTAACCTTACAAATATGTCTTCTTGAATTTCAGTCATGTGTTCAACATGACTTACAACTGGAAGGCTCAACATGACTTCTTTTGCTGCTACTTAATATTTTCATGCGTGATTAAGGATCTTCTAAACGATCTAAAACTACAACATGACTTCTTTTGCTGCTACTTAATATTTTCATGCGTGATTAAGGATCTTCTAAACGAGCTAAAACTAAAAAACCAATCAGCTATGAATGTAGAGGCCCCCTCTGCACCACACGCATTAACATATCAACATCAAATTGTTGTTTAGCTGATAGCCCATGTAAGGCTATTCGCGCGCGTGCACACATACACACATGCATGCCTTAACCTCATCTTTTTCTTTTTTTCAACCTTTCGGGGGAGGGTTGGCTGATAGCTCATGTAGAGCTATTGGGATGGGCATACAATTCATAGCTGATAGGCGATATGGAAGGCAAATCTAACTTATTATATACACGATTACCAAGATCGCATTCTCCAATGCGGGACTATTATTTTCAAGTGATATATAGCGGTTTTCAGGAAGTTCTAACGCTAGAACAAATTGTTACCGCAATCAGAACAAGAAACCAAATCCGTTAACGCAGAAAAGAGGGAACTCAATGTCATCTTGGGCGGCGAAGTTTGACAAGATTTCTGAAACAAAAGTCATGTGCACGATCAGATTTTTGTTTTTACCAGCTGGTTGAAAATATATCCAACTCTCTATGAGAAAAGTAAACTTTCTTTTGTTCCCAGAGCTTAGTTTGTGAGCAAGGTGACTTTATCTACCGATATATATCCTATACAAGTAATTCTTTTTTTTCTTTCTTTTTTACATTTGGTCGATAATAAACCTTGAGGTTTTATTTACAAAGGCAGAGCCAAGTAATGGCTTATGAGGCAGTTACCCACCTGTATATATATTTGCCAACGGACTCTCTGCCCTGCACGCACTTCCTATCATGTTCTCCCCTCGGAATCATCCATTTTCAAATCTCTACTTTTATCATTTTTTGTGTCATACAAATGCCAACTTCAAGTCCTTGTTGAATAGTATCTCACCATTCTCAAAACACCGAATCGGTTTCCGAAGTCCGAAGCCGATCATTAGTTTTTTCTGGATACTATGTTGAAGGTGATACTCAATAAATTTAGAGCTAGAAAGCAGATGATTCCATGGTTCGCATACGTGCCTACAATTTAGAACTGACTTCACAGGTAACCTTACAAATCTGTCTTCTTGAATTTCAACTGGAAGGCTCAACATGACTTCTTTTGCTGCTACTTAATCTTCTCATGCATGCACTGAAATTATTGAGGAAGGAAAACCAATACCAAAACTGGGAGCCAAAAATTCTAAATTTGTTGACAATACGAGAGAATTACATGATGCAGTCTTTTCAAGGAAACTAGCTTTTACGAACCACCTACTGAACCACATTCGTCATAATAGAATTTGGAAACATGTACAGAATAGAAGTCATTGCCTGTTCAGAAGAAGACTTTCTTTTGTTCCTAGACAATCCAATGGTGGTTACCCTCCAGCAGGTTATCCTCCAAAGTA
This sequence comes from Papaver bracteatum, assembly GCA_023529315.1. NCBI lineage: Eukaryota > Viridiplantae > Streptophyta > Magnoliopsida > Ranunculales > Papaveraceae > Papaver > Papaver bracteatum. The sequence goes on from JAJJWX010001025.1 coordinate 264,538, forward strand.
AGATATGCACCACATATTTCTTTCTCCTATTGAAATGGGGGGTTTTCTTCCATTTTTGGTGTTCTCTCTGTTACATGATGATTTGATGGACGGCTCTAGTGTTTATACTGGTTCTGGTTTGGTGGTTTTATCATTTCAATATTGAGACCAAAAGAACAAATTATAGTTTTGTTTTCCGTATCATTGTTAGTGACATATATATTACACTTTGTATATCTCTCAGGATGGTTTTGGTTTCAGCGTACCAGGATCCCTAGCTTCAGAAATAAACAATCTACTAGATTAAAAACAAGAAACATTTATCTTACTTGGCATTAACTTTCTGATTAGAAAAAGAAGAAAATAAACTGAGGTAAGGTATTGGTTCAGGCATATTCGCCAAGTAAGTACCTGACTTAAGCGAGACAAGGCTCTCCATATAACGTATTGGTTCAGGCATATTCGCCATACTATGGTAAAATATTCTTTTGAGCGTAACCGACATAGTTTAGAGACTTCTGTCCTTTGGATCATATAACACGAAACCGTGGTAAGCATTGGTCATCAGAATCTCACCATTTTTAAGCTGCAATATTGGTTTACAAATCCAATGACTATATTCAGAAGGAGGAAACATCCATCTAGTAATGCTAATTTGTTTACTCCAAGATTCTTTCACTTCATAATTTTGCATGACCCATACGGCAGAATAGTTAATGGCCCGTAACCAAATAACTAAACAAAGGAAGTCATTCAACACTCCAAAACTTCGAACCAGTTCATGGCCAGCTTCTAGTAGATTACAAAATATCAATACATATGAATTACAAAATAGATAAAACTTTGTGGCTTCTCGTCCACATGCTTGATCTCCTTGGTGCTTCAACATTACTTGAAAACTTCGTCTTTTCCAAGTACTCCCATGATTCCATAAATGTTCAGTTCAGCATCATAGTTGTTGAAGACCCATAGCCATAACAATGAGAAAACAAAAGCTCTCGATCATTGTTATACAGTGTCATAGTATTATTACAACTAAAAATCTGCATGGCATGTATATGTACATCAATTGATGAAATGGTAATCAACTAAAAATTTATTTTCAACTAAAAATCCGTAATATTTTCTTTCCCATGCAACCTATTCCCAAATGAATTAATAATTTAGAAAAAAACCATTAACATGCTCTTCATTTTCTTCCGGAACATTCTCAACAATCATTGTTGGAATAGTGCAATATAATCTCGAAATATCTACAGATTAGGTTGCCCCTTTTTCATTTTCCTTTGATTATTTTCTTTAATTCGAAACAATGTAGAGATTCAATCTCTCAATGGATAAATTTTGTTTGTATTTCCTTACAGAAATTGATTATGATTTGTGTATTTTGTATTATTTTGTGGTGGAGCTGGTTACGGTGGTGATGATGGTGTTTATGATTTGTATATGACGTATTTGATGGTGGTGTACATGATTGGTGGTGCTTTTTGTGGTGTTAGTGAGTGTTGAAGGTAAACGTATAAGGTGGTTGTGCACATGGTTGGTGGTGATGGTTACGGTGTTGGTGATGGTGTTGCTGTAACTGAAGGAGGTGGAGGAGGTTGGTGATGGTGGCAATCGAAGAAGATGAAACTGATTCATGGTTGCTAGTATGGAGAGATTTCGATTACGATCGATGAGTATTTGGTGGTGGCGCAGGTGCTGCCGGAGGTGGTTAAAGTCTAAGTGGTGGCGGTGAAAAAGAAGGAAATACACAAAACTATGACTGAAATGTGCATTTCTTCCAAAAGTGTGACTGATTTGAAAATTCTTCCAAAAGTTTTGATCTGGAACTGAAAAAGTAACGAGATTTTTGATTTACTTTTAGTTGTTGAATGATATGAATTTTATGTTTGAGCTTATTCCCAGTGACATTGAAGAAGGTAGTGGAGCTTCAGGACGAGGAAGTTGATGATGATTTATTGATTTGTGTACGATTTATGAATATAGAAGTATCTATTGTGTGATTGTTTGATTTCTATATAATGATTTGATTATAATTTGTGTATTAATATGAAGATGAAACTGAAGGAGTTGGAGGAGGTGGTGGTGACATTTAAAGATTTTAGGAGGATGGTGGTGGTGGATTGGAAAATAAGGAGGAAATCGGTGAAGGAGAGTGATCGGAGGAGAATAAGATGGTGTTGTTATTGTGGTGGAGGTATGATTCTAGAGGAAGCAGAGCGGTGCTGGTACCGTGGTATGGTGCTGGTGGAGGTGGTGGTAACGACGACGATATTGTGGTGGTGGTGGTAGTGTTGGCGGCGGTGGTACTCTAATGGTGTTGCTGGAATTGAAGGATGCGGAAGAGGGTGGTGGTAGTGGTCAGATACGGAGGTGCAGTAGTCTGGTCGGAGTGTCGAACTGAAAAAGTGACGGAGAAGAAAAGAAGAAGGAACCAAAAAAAAAAAAAAAAAAAAACTAAAATTAGGAGGTGGCCAAGATTCGATCCCATGACCACTACCTTGATTTTTTTTGTAAATAGGAAATGGTTTTTAAATTAAGGGCACAATGGTCTTTTCAAGTACCCAACCAAATCCAATCTATTTGTGTCAATTGGAAGAAAAAAAGTCAAGTCCCACATTGACACAAAGTCACCATATATAGAGTACTAATCGCCAATTGGCAATGGATTGGATGCTCATTCTAATAGCCCTATATGGGCTATCAGCCCTATATGGGCTATCAGCCCTTTAATAAGGCTCAGAGCGTTGAGTGGGTTCGCCATCTCCATCCATTGCTGAATGGTTTTATCGAACACCATACTTGAGCTATGGTGTAAACACTAAGTTGTTGCATACCAAGTAACAATATAGTATATGAACCAAGAATGCTTAAAGGAATAGCTAACTTTTAAGTTTGCAGCTTTTTAGCTAGTCGTAATCTTATAAACGTCCACAACTCTGCCACAATTTGTGTAGGTATGTGCTGAAATATCAATTCAGGAAGCTCCATCAGAGTGAAGGAAAAAATTCCTTGATAACTTGGTATAAGAAAAGTGAACAATTGTTTTGGTAATGGACATTTCGTCCTTATTTTGGTGATTGCAGTCTTTCAGTCATATTTTATCTCGCAAGAATATTAAATATATGCTATTCAAATGTACTAGATATCGCAATATCTTAATTGAAACAGAAGCAAAATATAAACTCGAAAGAACTTCGGAGCTATTCAAATGTACTAGATATCGCAATATCTTAATTGAAACAGAAGCAAAATATAATCATGTTGGATAAGTCAAAACTTCCTGCCAATATTTAACAAGTCAGGCACAAGAACTCAATTCTTAGTGTAGGAGCAGAATCTCGCAACAACTATGTACCAACGAAATTATAACCCTTAAGCATTTGCGAAGACCTCGCAGATTACTAAAGAGTGACGTAACAGATGATGTCAGCATAAACATGAGGAAAGTGTGAAGGTCCTGCGAGATTAAAGAGCATTGCGAAGTAAACCGTTGTAAGCTCGCGATCATATCGCCAGCTAGATCCGAAAATAAAGGATAGCTTAGCTGTCATCCACTATGTAATACCCTATATATAGAGCCAAGCATACTTGAGGGAGAGAGATTTTTTTGGTGAGAATTAGAGAACAAATAGGAGAGAGAAAGTCTGAGAGTTATTCTGACTTCTTTGTACTCTTGTTTTCTTTGTAAGATCTTTAAAAACTTCTAATAAAATTTAGATAGCAATTCTTTTAGTTTGAGTAAACATTTGTGTGATCTTAATAGGGTGTAGTTGTGGGATTTCCTGCAACTACATAATGGCCCTAGAAACAGGGATGATTGAAGAAGATTCAAGATAGTTTGAAGATAGAGTTGAGAGTTGTTGTTGATTTTTGAAAAAGATCGGAACAATTGTTGAAGAATTTGTGTAATTTTTAACAGGTTGATGAAATGGTAAGGAGAAGGAAGAGAATTGCTGGAAGGAGAAGAAATGAAACTGGGGAATCTTCAAGAATGTGAGCAAGAAACAATGAATAAGAGCAAATTCAACCACATATTCAGCAAATTCAACCACCAATTCAGCATACAACCGTACCATAAAGAATCATTGATTATGATAGAATCAATGTACACACTTGGAAGACAGATTCAACAGCTGAGATATAAGAGAGATGGAAACTGAGACAAATTGAGAGAGATATAGAAGTGGAAGGAGGAATAATTCATGGGGAAGAGGAGAATGAAACACTAGAGGCATTCAGATAAATATTATTTAAAGAAAGAAGACTAGAGGCAGAAGAACGTGCAAATTTAACACGACAAAATCATGAGTTGAGAATGGAAAATATAAGGTTGCAAAATACAAGGTCAATTTCAAGATCAGTTAGAAGAGGAGGGAGACGAAACTCAATTATGGAGAATATTGCTGAGGTAATTCAAGAAGATGTACAGAATCCTAATGGAGGAATTCGTGAAGAAAGAGCAATGGTTGAAGATCGTTACATACAACATGGTGAAAATTATCAAAATGAACAAAACAACAAAAATCAGAGGAATGAACAACGTCAAGAACGAATTAATCAAGATGGCGAAGAAAACAGGGATGAAGGAAGGAGGATATTACATGGGAGAGAAATACAAAGAAATTAACAAGAAGTGGATGATGAAATTAAGAGATATAACACTGCACAAATTCGCAGAGCTTGCGAAAGAGAAAGGATGAGTGCAGAAATTGAAGAACAAGAATTCCAGGAAGCTATACTCCAAAATAATCATAATAATAGAGAAATAAGACGTGAACGCAACCGCCATAATGATAACCTTGATGAAGAAATTAATAGAATCCAAAGAAGGGTTGAAGAAAATCGCAGGGGAGAAAATGAGAGACGAAATCACGTGCGAACACATGAAAGGAATGAAAGAGAAAATCACAGGAGAGAACGATAAGAAAAAGTTGAGGAAGAAGAATGAGATTTGGCAAGGAAAGATAGGCATGAACGAAGGAGAAGAGAAGCAGCGTTAAAAAGACCAATGGACCCAGGATCAGCTGCGAATGAACAAATTTTGAGGGAATTAGCGGAGATGAGAGAAATGCTCAATAACAGAAGAGAAGGAGGTAGAAGACAGTTATATAAGGCTGCGAAAATCCCATTTTCGTAGGAATTGCAATTGAGGGGAATACCACCAAAGTGCAATCTTCCTTCCTTAACTAGCATATTCGATGGAACAACCTGTGCAGTCCAACGGATTAAGGATTATGTAAGATGCATGTTACAATGGGAAAATCATGATGTTGTATTGTGCAAGTATTTTTAATCAAGTTTGAAAGGAGAGGCGTTAAAGTGGTTTGAGGGTCTGCCAAAAAATATAATAGCATCTTTCAATCATTTACAAACGGTATTCTTGGGAGATTATATAAGTAACAACACATCACGTCCATGCATTTAAGATGTATTTGGATTGAAACAAAGATTAGGTGAAAGTTTGAAGCATTCAACTTTGAGGTGGAAGACTGATGTGGTATTAAAGATAGAAAGCAATGCAGAGATTGATGTAGGCTAAGGAAGAAGAGAATTGAATAAGAAGAGGAAACGTAGAGAGAAAAGAAAGAATAAGATAGTTTGTAATAATAATTGATTGATAAAAGGTGTGCTTTAAACAAGAATAAGACTAGCCTTTATATAGGCTTCAGCAAACAACTAAACTAGGAAACGTGAAATAATAAGGAAAACTAAAAGAGTTCTAAAATAAAGAAAGACATGAATTAGGAAAACTTAGAAGCCAAGCTTCTATGTGGAATCTTCTGGAACATGTATATGCCCTGCATCAATCCCCCCTTCTTGAATGAGACTCGTCCTCGAGTTGTCTGTGTATATCAAGAGTTCATTGTCACCATGAAAAGTGAAGATTTCTTGCACGTTAAATGTGTTTGAAATATTCCAATCACTTGGTAGATCAATAACATATGCATTATCACTAATATTTTTTAAAACCTTGAAAGGGCCATACTTCTTCATCTTGGATTTGTTGTAAGTTCCTACTGGAAATCGTTCCTTTCGTAGATGGATCATTACTAACTCACCTTCTTTGAAAGTCTCCAGTCTCTTGTGTTTATCAGCAACTTCTTTATACTTTGAATTATATTGTTCCAGCTTAGTCTTTACTGAATTGTGTAGTTCAGTAGATTTGTCAACAAAAGAATCTGCAGCTGTGCTTGTACTCTGAGTGTTGGGTAACACCACCAAGTCAAGTGTATGATTGGGAACTTTAGAATACACAATTTCAAATGGTGTTTTTCCTGTAGAACGGTTGACAGAGGTATTGAAAGCAAATTCCATATGAGGTAGTAAAATATCCCACTGCTTGCTATTGTCCATGCACTTAGCTAGAATAAGATTACCAAGTGAATGATTCACTATTTCTGTTTGTAATGTAGTTCACCATGTCTTGCGTCATATTCTTTGTTGTGTTTATGAATTATATTTACTATGAGCATCGATGCATCTGTATGCCATCTGTTCTGCATTTCTCTAACATACACATTCTTTCTCTGTTGATAGGAATGTGTAATTAGTTAGGTTATTCATTTCTGAATTTGATGTGGTTGTTTCATGTTATCTATGTTGTGTTCCTCTTCTCACACAAAGTGCTCATTGCAGTAGAAATAACTTTAGTTCCATTTGTTGCACTTCTCCTCCAGACCCATAAGCAGATCCATGACCACTTCTGGCAACACACCACCGACCTCAAACCCATATCTTATGATTCTGATTTTTTTTTCCTGCTGTTTGATACATTATCTTGATACTCACAGGCACGGAAAAAATTCCCAGCAAATAGCTGGTTACCTGGTGGAAACACGTTGAAAGGCATAGTCATTGGTTCAAGAAATAGAGAGAACAATAGCCGTGATCCAGTGGATTATGATATCAGCAGTGATGATGGGGATCATTACGAGATGTATATACCCATTTTTTATTTATAAACATAAATATCAATTACACCTATTCATTCTTCTATTCATGTTTTATTATGCGTTGCAGAGATACAAGTGACAATGATGTTGCAGCAGATGATGCAAACCAAATTAGCATGTATGTACAACCACATGACCATGAGGCCAGAACGAGTACAAGCAGCAATGTTTCTGAGATGGTGATTCTCCATCGAATCCCCAGATTTCGCGAGCAGCCTCAACGTCCAAAATATTATAGAAGATCAAATAGGCAGATGAAAGGTGTGAGACATTTTCTTGGGAAAATGGATGTAATATGCGTACACTGTGGAGCGATGCACTTCATGGAAGAAAGGCTCACAAAGTCGACCCTCAAGGAGCCAACCTTTGGGTCATGTTGCTTGGAGGGAAAGATCAAACTGCCAAACTTGAGAGTACCTCCCGAAGAATTTAAAAAGTTGCTTGAAGGAACCGATGAAGAAGCAAGGAGTTTTCGGGAAAACATTCGCATGTAAGAAGTATTCGTACACACTCATTTATACACTTCCATGATTACATCAAGTTAGAACTTAACTGAATGTTATTATTATGTACATAACCTCCATTGAATGTTATACCTTTCTCTGTTAGCTTGATTATTATTGACTATTATAGCATGAACTACAATCTCAGCAGTTTACGTTCTAACACATCCCATTTTATGTATGCTACTATGTTCTACATATATACCATTAACATAATTGCTTTTTGGTAATCAAACCAACACAGGTATAACATGGAAAACACATTTACAAGTCTAGGATGCACACTGAAACCACGAAAAATCAAGGGAACAGGTAGGTTTGATTATCTACATTTAGGAAAGTTAGAGTTTTATTGTTAGTTGTATGAATTCTCAACATTTATAAGTTTAGGTATTCAGTTGTGAATTTCAGGGGTTTGAGTAATGTTACAATAACACAATTCCCTTCCTCGATTTCATCGATAGTAAGCTTGATCTTACTGTAGAGAAGGAGACTCGACTTCTCTGTTTGTGTACCAGGATAAGATTGATCCTTTCACGACATGAGTCAGGTTTTTGTATTTTTCATATTAAGTGTTTTGATGTTATTCACTTGACATTTCTCTAAGATGCATTTTCTTTTTTTCGAATCTCATTTTAATGAATCACTTTGGAGTTTCGACTGAACTCGACTTTTGATACTTTGTACCAGGTCCACCGTTATTCACTATTCATGGACAGCTACGACACATAACTGGAATGCTCTTACCTGAAAATGATAAGAGCGTCACATACTCACAGCTATACATATGGGATCCTAAAACTGCATTATCGAAATAGTGTGAGCTAAACCCAAGGTTAAATAGTGTAGTGCTTTCTACCATACAAGAGGTTATGTCCGTCAATAATGTCTTTGTTCAGAAATACATCCAAGCCTCTGAATTACTAAGAAGGAATGAGTCGAGAGGTGATGATGTTCATGTTTCCCTCCAATACAGTAAAGAGTCGGATAAGAGACGCTACAACCTTCCCACAGCAGATGAAATAGCCGTTATACTTCCTGAAGACGGTCAAACCATCAATTCCGGGGCGCGTGACATTATACTTCATCTGAAAGGAAGTCGTGCTCTACATAGAATCAACGAGTGTCATCCAGCGTATTTGCCTCTACATTATGTTCTTTTGTTTCTGTATGGTGAATTAGGATGGGAACCTGGGATGAGACATTGGTATGTAGATCTAGATGAGGCTATAGATACACGGCTCACGCAGATGGAGTATTATAGTTACAGACTGTTTCAAAGACAAGATGATTATTCGACGATTTTAAGAGCGGGTATGCTATTTCAAGAATTCATAGTGGATGCTTGGGCGTCGACCGAGCGGAACCGTCTTCGATGGATTCGGAAAAATCAATCCAAATTATGAGCTAACAACTACAAGGGAATTGCTGATCTTGGGGTTTCTGGTAAGAAAGGAGGAGAAGTTGGTCAACCGGTCATACTCCCATCCACATTCATAGGTGGTCCTCGGAACATGTACGAAATATATCAAGATTTGATGGCCATCACCAGGTACAACCGAAACTCTGATATAACCACTCTTTGTTTCTATTTTAATCCTTCTGTTTGACTTGATAGACTGCATAAAATTAAGTTGCACTTTCTAATTTCTCTCTTTAGGGATTTTGTTCGGCACCAAATGAAACTGAAAAGTAGCGTTTGAATATACTGTTTTTTCGTATTTCTTTGCTCCTTTTTCCCCTGTTTTTTTCTGTTTCTTTGAGGTTATTGTTTCTTTAAAATGATATGTCGTGGACTCTCAGGGTTATATACTTCTACAAGTTACAATCATCATTTTTTAAGTTTGAGTCATGTTTATAGTTTTATTAGTGCAAGTGGATGTGCTCCTCATTTAAGGGTCGATTAGACCAACAACAAAAGATCAAATCCCATTCGTAAGACTTTTTACCTTTTCATCTTTCTGCTGAATTTATGTACGATGATAGGTTTAGGATGGATATGGTGTTAGGTCACTCATGTGATAAATGATGATGATCTTATTAGTGCTGGAATCGTGCACAAAGTAAAATCATTTTAGTTTTATCTATGTGATTTCTAATATTCTACCATAATTCTTTTGTCTTATCTAAGTGTGTAGAGGTTAATACTTACTACTTATATACTATTTATTGTGTTGCTTTGTGGTTTTTGAACTTGATTATTGCATTGGAGGACTTATTTTTTTTATTGTTTTTTTGTTAAGGTATAACCACCATCCCGATATATTTCTCACCATGATGGCAAATCCACGCTGGGAAGAAATTACAGGTGCTTTGCTTGAAAACAAACAACCACACGATAGGCCTGATTTGGTGTCAAGGCCAGGGTATTTGAGCTGAAACGTAAGGCGATAATAAAAGAAATAGAAGAGAAGAAAGTGTTTGGCAAGGTGGTTGGATATGTCTATACAATAGAGTTTCAGAAGAGAGGGTTGCCGCATATGCACATGTTGATTTTTCTGGACAAGGAAGATAAGATACACACCCTAGAGCAAGTGGATAAAATAGTATGTGCTGAGTTCCCAGATGAGAAGCATGATCCAAAACTTTTCCAAACAATACAGAGATGCATGGTGCATGGACCGTGTGGTGCTAGGAAACCAAGTGCATTTTGCATGGAGAAAGGAAGGTGCACCAAGAAATATCCAAAACAATATGTAGAATCAACTTCAATTTGTGACAACGGGTATCCAATCTACCGTCGACGCCAGGATCACCGTGTTTTCAAGTATCGAAATCAGTCATACACTAACATGGATGTGGTTCCTTACAATCCGCACCTTAGCAGGATGTTTGATTTCCATATCAATGTCGAGGTTTTCTCCAGTGTTTTAGCTGTAAAGTACATACACAAGTACATTTACAAGGGACATGACTTGACGACTATAATTGCCTCTGCTGGTCCCAACGAGATACTCCAGTATTTGAATGCAAGGTACATAGGAGCGCCTAAGGCAGCTTGGCGTTTGCTTGGAAACCGTTTACATAAAGATAAGCCAAAAGTACAGCGACTTGCAGTCCATCTTCCAGGCAAGCAACGAGTTATATACAATCCAGAGGATCCAGTGGAGGTGATACAAGATAAGGCAGACAATATAGTAACCACGTTGATGGGGTACTTTGACTACTACAGGTACGATAATCCCTAACTACCCCTCTCTGTTAAAGACAGTGAAGTTACAACTCAAGCAATTGAGACGCATTTGATTTAATAAGCTTAGTTAGGATTCTAGACGAATGTACAAGTATTTCTTCCTCAATTGACTGTGTAGTTTTGTGTTGTATAAATATACCAAGTCTTTTTTTGAATGATTTTTCTGAAACTGATGTTTCAAAGTTTTGACAATTGTATGTTAAATCCCGAAGCAAAGGCATATATCTACCAAGACTTTCCACCACATTTTGTGTGGTCCGGTAAGATATGTTGTGTGTTTCTGAGTTATCTAACTATGGGCATTGATGCATCTGTTCTACATTTTCTTAATATGATCATGTCACTCTATCAGATGATAAGGTATGGACTCATCGAAAGAAAGGCTATGCTATCGGGAGAATGTATTTTGTCGCCCCCAACAGTGGTGAACTACATTATTTAAGGTTATTACTTACAGTCAAAGGTGGGGTAAGATCGTTCAATCACTTGAAAACTACAATAAAAGATGGTGTTGAAGAGGTTTATCCGTATTTCAAATATGCATGTATTGATCTGAATTTGTTGGAAGATGATAGAGAATGTCATAAATGCCTAGAAGAGTCTTCCGTTATCAAAACATGACACCAACTGCGAGAATTATTTGGTATTATACTGACAAAGTGCAGTCCGGTGCGTCCAGAAGTCTTATGGAGGAAATATGGAAAGCATATATGCGATGATCTACAGTATCAGATTAGACAACTATATGGATATGAAAATCCAACAGATGAGGATGCTCTGGTTTATGGATTGTATCTCATAGATAAAATAGTCCAGGAGGAAGGGAAAGAAATGAAAGATGTCGGAATGCCGAGACACACCGGTAATTGGAGCGAAATTTTTGGGAACCGCTTAATATGGGAGCAGAGGCAATTGCAGTTTGAAGTTCAAGAATCAACGGTGGATACTCAGAAGGAGAAATTCAATACTGAAAAGAGATTTGCGTTTGATACAATATCAAGTTCTGTGGATAATAATCTTGGCAAAACTTTATTTTTAAATGGTAGTGCTGGTACGGGAAAGACTTTCGTGTACAACACGCTGGCAGCAGCCTTTAGAAGTAAGGGGGAGATTATTCTGATGGTCTCTTCATGCGGTGTCTCTGCATTGCTTTTAACTGGTGGAAGGACGGCACACTCAACCTTCCACATACCTTTCGAGACTCAGTTCGATTCTAAGTGTAATGTAAATATCGAATTGGAGGAGGCAGAATTGTTTCGGGCTGCAAAATTGATAATATGGGATGAGGTAGCAATGCAACACCGCTTTTGTATCGAAGCTATAGAGAGTACACTGAGAGATGTGAGAAAAAGTGACGAACCATTTGGAGGAGTCACTGTTGTGCTTGGAGGAGACTTTAAGCAAACCTTGCCGGTGGTACAAAGGGGTCGTAAAGAACAAATCATAGACGCATCGATTAAAAGCTCAGTTTTGTGGAGAAACATGAACGTGCTTAAGCTGACGCAAAATACCTTTAGCATTTGCTGAATACTTGCTAAAGGTATGACACCTATACATGAAATTCTTCTCTTGCCATTATTCATAGATTGTTGTTCTGAATATGTGCATATGAAACGTTTACCAAGTATATCACATGTTTCTGTATTCATGTATTTCAATAGTTCGTTGCATCTTGCATATGTTATGTTAGTCATCTCGCAAAAAGTTCTCTTGAAAGACATGCCAAGAGTGATACTAAAGCCTGGGATTGAACAATATTAGAAGTCATGTTTCCGTATAGGATTGCATGAATGGCATTGAGAAAACTGGTGGTGACTTTTCCTCAATGATCCGAAAATCTGATGAGATTTCAAAGCCTTGAGAAGATTAGCTTCTATAGTGACAAAATACCTGGTGATTATTTCTCAAAATCGTAGCGAAAAATCCAACTGCCTAAATTTATCACCCTATTTGATATTAGAGAATGTTCTTTTTTTTTCTATTGCAGGTAACTGCCTGTATTTTTTATTATGTTTTTCAGGATCTATTAAGGTCTCTCTCTCTCTCTCTCATGTCTTTTTGTAGGTGGGGGAGAATACAGACCCAAAATTTGACTTGCCATCTACGATGTCAAAGTGTGCTGATTTCAGAGATATATCTGGGAATTGAATAAATGAGCATGCTAGCTCCATAGTATTTGACCGAGATAACAATACTGTCTCCAAGAAATTATGAGGTTTCAGAGATGAATAAAATTGTCTTGAAGATGTACAATGGAGAATCTCACAAGTTTCTTGCTGCGGACAAACAAGAGCAGGTTAACGGGGAATCATCTACAGGTATAACTTATACAAGTGAAACATTAAACCAATAAAACCCATCAGGATTACCACCTTTCAAGTTAGATCTTAAAGTCGGTTTCCCAATTATGTTGTTACGTAATCTAGCACCTAGAAGTGTACTATACAATGGTACCAGGTTGAGGGTAGAGATTTGCGAGCAACCTGTTATTATGGTGACAATATTAACATGAGACAAAGCCGGGAATTCCGTTTTTATTCCACGTATATCGCTAACACCATCTGCATCAAATGTTGTCATTCGGATGACGAGAAGACAGTGTCCAGTCAGGTTGGCTTATGCCATGACCATAAATAAATATCAGGGTCAGTCGGTGAAATATGTTGGGGTAGATTTGAGGATCCCTGTATTCAGCCATGGACAACTCTATGTTGCACTCTCCAGATGTACAACCGTCGGCAGGATCCATGTGTTACTTCCAAAGAACAACTCCAGACACGAAACTGCAAATGTGGTGTACCCCGAGATCCTATTATAGGTTTACAGAGTAACAATGAGTAATTTATGCAATTTCGACTTTAGACCATTTGACTAATTTCAATTTAACGACTAAATTTTTTCTGTATACTTATTTTTAGCTAAACTATTTGATCTCATACCTTGCCACTTTATGGATCTTCAGGGAATACGTACACCTAATAATTTTAGATGTTGATTGTGTATATATTGGGTTATGTATGCTTGCACATGATTGTGCTTGGCTTTTCTACAAGAAATTACATTGATCTTCGAATTTGTTTTATTCCCAAAGTCCCTTGTGCCATTATGGAACGGGCAATCCACTAGTATACTAGATTAAAAACAAGAAACATTTATCTTACTTGGCATTACCTTTATGATTAAAAAAAGAAGAAAATAAACTGAGGTAAGGTATTGGTTCAGGCATATTCGCCAAGTAAGTACCTGACTTAAGCGAGACAAGGCTCTCCATATAACGTATTGGTTCAGGCATATTCGCCATACTATGGTAAAATATTCTTTTGAGCGTAACCGACATAGTTTAGAGACTTCTGTCCTTTGGATCATATAACACGAAGCCGTGGTAAGCATTGGTCATCAGAATCTCACCATTTTTAAGCTGCAATATTGGTTTACAAATCCAATGACTATATTCAGAAGGAGGAAACATCCATCTAGTAATGCTGATTTGTTTACTCCAAGATTCTTTCACTTCATAATTTTGCATGACCCATACGGCAGAATAGTTAATGGCCCGTAACCAAATAACTAAACAAAGGAAGTCATTCAACACTCCAAAACTTCGAACCAGTTCATGGCCAGCTTCTAGTAGATTACAAAATATCAATACATATGAATTACAAAATAGATAAAACTTTGTAGCTTCTCGTCCACATGCTTGATCTCTTTGGTGCTTCAACATTACTTGAAAACTTCGTCTTTTCCAAGTACTCCCATGATTCCATAGATGTTCAGTTCAGCATCATAGTTGTTGAAGATCCGTAGCCATAACAATAAGAAAACAAAAGCTCTCGATCATTGTTATACAGTTTCATAGTATTATTACAACTAAAAATCCGCATGTCCTGTATATGTACATCAATTGATGAAATGGTAATCAACTAAAAATTTATTTTCAACTAAAAATCCATAATATTTTCTTTCCCATGCAACCAATTCCCAAATGAATTAATAATTTAGAAAAAAACCATTAACCTTCTCTTCATTTGCTTCCGGAACATTCTCAACAATCATTGTTGGAATAGTGCAATATAATCTCGAAATATCTACAGATTAGGTTGCCCCTTTTTCATTTTCCTTTGATTATTTTCTTTAATTCGAAACGATGTAGAGATTCAATCTCTCAATGGGTAAATTTTGTTTGTATTTCCTTACAGAAATTGATTATGATTTGTGTATTTTGTATTATTTTGTGGTGGAGCTGGTTACGGTGGTGGTGATGGTGTTTATGATTTGTATATGACGTATTTGATGGTGGTGTACATGATTGGTAGTGATTTTTGTGGTGTTAGTGAGTGTTGAATGTAAACGTATAAGGTGGTTGTGCACATGGTTGGTGGTGATGGTTACGGTGTTGGTGTTGGTGATGGTGTTGCTGTAACTGAAGGAGGTGGAGGAGGTTGGTGATGGTGGCAATCGAAGAAGATGAAACTGATTCATGGTTTCTAGTATGGAGAGATTTCGATTAAGGTCGATGAGTATTTGGTGGTGGTGCAGGTGCTTCCGGAGGTGGTTAAAGTCTAAGTGGTGGCGGTGAAAAAGTAGGAAATACACAAAACTATGACTGAAATGTGCATTTCTTCCAAAAGTGTGACTGATTTGAAAATTCTTCCAAAAGTTTTGATCTGGAACTGAAAAAGTAACGGAATTTTTGATTTCCTTTTAGTTATTGAATGATATGAATTTTATGTTTGATCTTATTCCCAGTGACATTGAAGAAGGTAGTGGAGCTTTGGGACGAGGAAGTTGATGATGATTTATTAATTTGTGTACGATTTATGAATATAGAAGTATCTGTTGTGTGATTGTTTGATTTATATATAATGATTTGATTATAATTTGTGTATGAATATGAAGATGAAACTGAAGGAGTTGGAGGAGGTGGTGGTGAAAGTTAAAGATTTTAGGAGGATGGTGGTGGTGGATTGGAAAATAAGGAGGAAATCGGTGAAGGAGAGTGATTAGAGGAGAATAAGATGGTGTTGTTGTTGTGGTGGAGGTATGATTCTAGAGGAAGCAGAGCGCTGCTGGTACCGTGGTATGGTGCTGGTGGAGGTAGTGGTAACGACGACGATATTGTGGTGGTGGTGGTAGTGTTGTCGGCGGTGGTACTCTAATGGTGGCTATGGTGTTGCTGGAATTGAGGGATGCGGAAGAGGGTGGTGGTAGTGGTCAGATACAGAGGTGTAGTAGTCTGGTCGGAGTGTCGAACTGAAAAAGTGACGGAGAAGAAAGAAGAAGGAACCAAAAAAAAAAAAAAAAAAAAACTAAAATTAGGAGGTGGCCAAGATTCGATCCCATGACCACTACCTTGATTTTTTTTGTAAATAGGAAATGGTTTTTAAATTAAGGGCACAATGGTCTTTTCAAGTACCCAACCAAATCCAATCTATTTGTGTCAATTGGAAGAAAAAAAGTCAAGTGCCACATTGACACAAAGTCACCATATATAGAGTACTAATCGCCAATTGGCAATGGATTGGATACTCATTCTAATAGCCCTATATGGGCTATCAGCCCTTTAATAAGGCTCAGAGCGTTGAGTGGGTTCGTCATCTCCATCCATTGCTGATTGGTTTTATCGAACACCATACTTGAGCTATGGTGTAAACACTAAGTTGTTGCATACCAAGTAACAATATAGTATATGAACCAAGAATGCTTAAAGGAATAGCTAACTTTTCAGTTTGCAGCTTTTTAGCTAGTCGTAATCTTATAAACGTCCACAACTCTTCCACAGTTTGTGTAGGTATGTGCTGAAATAGCAATTCAGGAAGCTCCATCAGAGTGAAGTAAAAAATTCCTTGATAATTTGGTATAAGAAAAGTGAACAATTGTTTTGGTAATGGACATTTCGTCCTTATTTTGGTGATTGCAATCTTTCAATAATATTTTATCTCGCAAGAATATTAAATATATGCTTGAAAATAAACTCGAAAGAACTTCGGAGCTATTCAAATGTACTAGATATCGCAATAGCTGAATTGAAACAAAAGCAAAATATAATCCTGTTGGATAAGTCAAAACTGCCTGCCAATATTTAACAAGTCAGGAACAAGAACTCAATTCTTAGTGTAGGAGCAGAATCTCGCAACAACTATGTACCAGCGAAATTATAACCCTTAAGAATTTTCGAAGACCTCGCAGATTACTAAAGAGTGACGTAACAGATGATGTCAGCGTAAACATGAGGAAAGTGTGAAGGTCCTGCGAGATTAAAGAGCATTGCGAAGTAAACCGTTGTTAGTTCGCGATCATATCGCAAGCTAGATCCGAAAATAAAGGATAGCTTAGCTGTCATCCACTATGTAATACCCTAAGGGAGCGAGATTTTTTTGGTGAGAATTAGAGAACAAATAGGATAGAGAAAGTCCGAGAGTTATTCTGACTTCTTTGTACTCTTGTTTTCTTTGTAAGATCTTTAAAAACTTCTAATAAAATTTAGATAGCAATTCTTTGAGTTTGAGTAAACATTTGTGTGATCTTAATATGGTGTAGTTGTGGGATTTCCTACAACTACGTAATGGCGCTAGAAACAGGGATGATTGAAGAAGATTCAAGATAGTTTGAAGATAGAGTTAAGAGTTGTTGTTGATTTTTGAAAAAGATCGGAACGATTGTTGAAGAATTTGTGTAATTTTTAACGGGTTGATGAAATGGTAAGGAGAAGGAAGAGAATCGCTGGAAGGAGAAGAAATGAAACTGGGGAATCTTCAAGAATGGGAGCAAGAAACAATGAATAAGAGCAAATTCAACCACCTATTCAGCATACAACAGTACCATAAAGAATCATTGATTATGATAGAATCAATGTACACACTTGGAAGACAGATTCAACAGCTGAGATATAAGAAAGATGGAAACTGAGACAAATTGAGAGAGATATAGAAGTGGAAGGAGAAATAATTCATGGGGAAGAGGAGAATGAAACACTAGAGGCATTCAGATAAATATTATTTAAAGAAAGAAGACTAGAGGCAGAAGAACGTGCAAATTTAACACGACAAAATCATGAGTTGAGAATGGAAAATATAAGGTTGCAAAATACAAGGTCAAATTCAAGATCAGTTAGAAGAGGAGGGAGACGAAACTCAATTATGGAGAATATTGCTGAGGTAATTCAAGAAGATGTACAGAATCCTAATGGAGAAAATTGTAGGGGAGAAAATGAGAGACGAAATCACGTGCGAACACATGAAAGGAATGAAATAGAAAATCACAGGAGATAACGAGAAGAAAAAGTTGAGGAAGAAGAATGAGATTTGGCAAGGAAAGATAGGCATGAACGAAGGAGAAGAGAAGCAGCGTTAAAAAGACCAATGGACCCAGGATCATCTGCGAATGAACAAATTTTGAGGGAATTAACAGAGATGAGAGAAATGCTCAATAACAGAAGAGAAGGAGGTAGAAGACAGTTAGATAAGGCAATAGAAGAGGCTGCAAAAATCCCATTTTCGTAGGAAGTGCAATTGAGGGGAATACCACCAAAGTGCAATCTTCCTTCCTTAACTAGTATATTCGATGGAACAACCTGTGCAGTCCAACGCATTAAGGCTTATGTAATATGCATGTTACAATGGGAAAATCATGATGTTGTTTTGTGCAAGTATTTTGCATCAAGTTTGACAGGAGAGGCGTTGAAGTGGTTTGAGGGTCTGCCAATGAATATAATAGCATCTTTCAATCATTTACAAACGGTATTCTTGGGAGATTATATAAGTAACAACTCATCACGTCCATGCATTTAAGATGTATTTGGATTGAAACAAATATTAGGTGAAAGTTTGAAGCATTCAACTTTTAGGTGGAAGACTGATATGGTATTAAAGATAGAAAGCAATGCAGAGATTGTTGTAGGCTAAGGAAGAAGAGAATTGAATAAGAAGAGGAAACGTAGAGAGAAAAGAAAGAATAAGATAGTTTGTGATAATAATTGATTGATAAAAGGTGTTTTTTAAACAAGAATAAGACTAGCCTTTATATAGGCTTCAGCAAACAACTAAACTAGGAAACGTGAAATAATATGGAAAACTAAAAGAGTTCTAAAATAAATAAAGACATGAATTAGGAAAACGTAGAATCCAATCTTCTATGTGGAATCTTTTGGAACATGTATATGCCCTGCATCAATCCCCCTTCTTGAATGAGACTCGTCCTCGAGTTGTCTGTGTATATCAGGAGTTCATTGTCACCATGAAAAGTGAAGATTTCTTGCACATTAGATGTGTTTGAAATATTCCAATCACTTGGTAGATCAATAACATATGCATTATCACTAATATTTTTTAAAACCTTGAAAGGGCCATACTTCTTCATCTTGGTTTTGTTGTAAGTTCCTACTGGAAATCGTTCCTTTCGTAGACGGATCATTACTAACTCACCTTCTTTGAAAGTCTCCAGTCTCTTGTGTTTATCAGCAACTTCTTTATACTTTGAATTATATTATTCCATCTTAGTCTTTACTGAATTGTGTAGTTCAGTAGATTTGTCAACAAAAGAATCTGCAGCTGTGCTTGTACTCTGAGTGTTGGATAACACCACCAAGTCAAGTGTATGATTGGGAACTTTAGAATACACAATTTCAAATGGTGTTTTTCCTGTAGAACGGTTGACAAAGGTATTGAAAGAAAATTCCATATGAGGTAGTAAAATATCCCACTGCTTGCTATTGTCCATGCACTTAGCTAGAATAAGATTACCAAGTGAACGATTCACTACTTCTGTTTGGCCATCAGTTTGTGGATGTGAAGTGGTGCTAAACTGTAAGGAAGTCCCCAAGCGCATCCATAGAGTCTTCCAAAAGTAGCTTAAGAACTTAGTATCTCTGTCAGAAGTGGTAGATTTTGGCACTCCATGTAGACGTACTATTTCTTTGAAGAATAATGCAGCAACATTCGAAGCATCATTGGACTTTTTACATGAAATAAAATGATCCATTTTAGAATAAAGATCAACTACGACCATTACAGAATCATTACCTCTAGCAATACGAGGTAAACCAAGTATAAAATCCATACTTATGTCAACCCAGGGTGCATCAGGAACTGGTAATGGAGTATAAAGTCATTTATTTTGAATGGTACCCTTAGCTCTCTGACAGACCATACACTTTTGTACAATTTTGTGTACATCACATTTTAAAGAAGGCCAATAAAACCTTTCTTCTACAAGTGCTATGGTTTTATCTCTTCCAAAGTGACCAACAAGACCACTACCATGTAATTCACGCATAAGATGTAAGCGTAGAGAACCTTTTGGAATACATAAATGATTACCTTTGAAAAGAAAACCATCTTGTATTAGAAGATCATCAACTCCATGACTTTGAGAACTGCATTGGTTCCATAATTTACCGAAATCTTCATCTTTAGGATAAATGTATTTCATGTAATCAAATTCAAAACTCTCATTACGAATTTTTGTCAGTAGATGACGTCTTCTACTTAAAGCATCTGCAACTTGATTCAACTTACCACTTTTGTGTTTCACAGAAAATGTGTATTTGTTGATTGTAGCTAGCCACGATCATGCATTCTGTTAACTTTAGCAGAAGTGTTCAAAAATCTCAGTGCATGGTTATCAGTATTGACAACGAATTCTCTATGTATCAGATAAGTATTCCATTGCTTCAGAGATTGGACAAGGGCAAGTAATTCCAATTCATAGGTAGACCACTTCTTTTGTGTCTCTGAATTCTTTTCACTGTGAAATGCTATTGGATGACCTTCTTGTGATAAAACTGCGCCAATTCCAATAATGGAAGCATCGCAATCTATCTCAAAAGGTTTGTCGAAATTTGGTAAAACAAGAATTGGTGAAGTACAAAGTTTTTCCTTCAGAGTATTAAAGCTTATGTCCATTGCTTCTGTCCATTCAAATTTCTCTTTCTTGAGGCAGTCAGTTAGAGGTGCAAAAATAGTGCCCTGAGTAAAACCAGCAGGTGCCTTTAACAGTATTTGAATTTTGATAGCCCCTCAAGCAAAAGACTGGACTGCCTTTAGCAATCCCTTTGAACTTGACTGCCCCTTAACCTTCGGTTAGGGTGCCAATAGTACTCCCCTTGTTAAATGACCATTTTTCCCTTTTTCTTGTTTTTCCCATAACTTCTTCATACGAATTCCGAATGACTTCGTTCTTCCGCCATTGCCTTTGCCTTCTCGTCCTCTACACAATGAAGAGTAGAAATCTTGTATTTGAACGAGTTACATTTGTTCTTTGTCCCTTCTTCATTCTTAGCTAGCTTCTTTCATTGCACAACTAAGCTCAAATTCACTTCTTTTTGGATTATTCACCTAATAGCACACAAATAAGAGAAAACAAGCGTAACACACAATAATCTGCAAGAAAACCAACAAATACTAGCATGGAATTAACACAAAATATATGTGCAATATGCACTTATCAAATTCCCCCACACTTGCTTTTGCTAGTCCTCGAGAAAACTAAAAATCCTAACTCACTGTCACAGGCATCACGATTGCATTTAGCGTATGCAATAAGCCTTTAAACCCCTAGGTGTCCCTAGTGGCCGAGTTATAGTGTCGGGAGGGTTTACTAGAGGTATACCCACAAAACCTACTCCAACTTCAAAGCATTCCAGCGTCCCAAGCATTCAAAGAGTTATGAGGACACAGAGTTTCTGCATGCTAGTAATAAGAAGTTAGAAATACCAAAGAACATATTCTTATTCTTAAATATTGAGTGAGAAATAATCACACCATAATGAGAGAACGCGTGTTTTAGAAACGGCCAATAAGCATTTCGCCTCGACTTATGCCTCACTTAAAGGATTTTATGATAATTTCACTCAATAAGACAGCTTTTTTATGGGTCTCACATGTGTGCAGGTAGGAATGAAGATATAACTCCTAGACACGTTGAATGGTGGGAAGGAAACCTTCCGAATTATTTCTGGAGACCCCAAAAAATCGTGGGAAACAAAAGACTTTTTCTGATGATCTCTAAGAAAGGAAATGAACCATTATAACGAGGATGAGAGTACTTACCAAGTTCACATATGATTGCACTGATGATAACACCACTCTCACAGCATCCAATAGAAACGTCTTCTTTCGGATCGTCTTCTTCATCTTTGGTCTTCGTCTTCGGTCTTCAACTGTTGATGATAAACTTTTAAACTTCATAAAACTTTGACAATTTGTAACTCTTTTCCTCTATTTCCTTGTTGCTTGAAACTTATTTATAGATTTTTCTTCCACATGGCTTTATTGATGAAATAAATCCTAAATGAAAATCTTTTTGTATTTTTTTTATTATAACTCAATATCAAAATCAACATTACAAGAGATGGAAGGCAGCCTAGCGACAAGCTGGGCGCCAACACCTTTTTGAATAACGATCCCTAACCTATGAAAAAGAGAATTACCCATCTTTAAATTAACATCATGTCGAGCCAAGCAATTCCTAATTCGCTTTAAAAAAATTTCAAAATCTGAACCCAGTTCACCAAAGGTAGAAAAGGCTAGCACACCAAAACCGTATCCGAGCGAAGTACAGACATCCAAGTACTTATTGTTTTTACGGTTGACAACTGCAGAAATGGCGTGACCAGGAACGAAGCTACGAGTACGAGCAGTAGTGAAAGGGGAAACTCCGGTGACATCAAGACAAACATCTCTACCATCCTCCCAATTATAGGCCATAATATCAGCATGTCGAAATTCTTTACCATTGATGACGCCCAAAGAAACCTCATTCCTAGCCACCACTCCAGCACGATGACACATATCTGCCAAAATATCTTTCACTAGATCATGTCTGAATTTGAGTCCAACCTCGCTAGCGCAATGGATGGCATGGTCACCAAAGATATCCATAAGTTTGCCACAACAAGAACATTTGCTGCCCTCTCCAAAAAGGGGTATTGCCAAGCGATATTGTAGCATGGAGCTAAATTGTCTAGGCCCAACGACTTGACCAAGACCAGGAATCGGGATTGCTTTGAGGAAGTCTAAAGCATGGTCTGACCTATTACACTGCCAAACAGACACCTCACGTGAAGAAAGAGATAAATTGGAGGGTACCTGATCTCGAACTGCACCAAAATAAATAGCCGCCAAAGACTTCATAGAAATAGGGGCAGTATCGTTAATGTTGAAATCCGAGGAGGTGATCCTGCAAACTTGCTTGAAACACTGCAAGGTGCTGTCAAAATCAGGACCGGGGACCGTAGAGGCAAGGTTCTTCAAAATTGATTTTTGAAAATTCCGCTTCTGCACCTGGGAAGCTAGGTAGCAGTACTTCATTGTATCTGCCATGGTGAGAATACCAAGTCCCCCGTCCTTAATGGGAAGTGTAGCAAATCGCTGTTGGACTAAACCAAAACCATCTCCATCACCGACCACCAGGAGACGTAGATATTGCATGAGGAAGCCGTCAAAACGTTCAGCAGCAGCTGCCAGCACCTTCGGGCTGGTGGTACGCAAGGAAAAATACAGCCGCGAAACCCCCGTGCATCTACGTAGGAGCAGGAGTTCGCATTGGGGGTCTTGCAACTCTTGGATCTTGTCCATAAGCTGAATAGTCTTATCGATTCTATGCATCACTGTGTCACAGAAAAAATTCATATTCAAACTTACCGGCCCGCCAAGAAGCTTCACACCATCTGTAGGCTTACCAATGTTCATAGGGAAGGCACCAACAATATCTATTCTCGGATCGTATGAAGGCCAAAATAATTCAGTCTTCGAAATATTCAGATGTAACCCGTAGCCTGGTCCATCTTCTTGAAGGATTTTTAGAGCTTTGGATACCTCCATCGTGTCGCCCGCTATGGTGCCATCGTCTAGATACCAAGCATGGAAATCTAAACTACAATTAGATGCAATCTTCTCCATAAGTGGGTGTAGAGCTAACGCAAACAACAGGGGACCAAGGGGATCACCCTGCTGTACCCCTTGCGTCGAGGATAGGATGTGATCACGGTAGTAAAGCCTGGTAGGGTTCGTGTAAAAAAATTCCACCCAATAAGCAATGCTGGGACAACGAGCACGTACCTCCCTAATGATGGCAGACCGATCGACAAGGTTAAAGGCGTTCGAAAAGTCGATCAACAACATAGATTTAGAGGCATCATAACCACAAAGCTCAAGCAACCTGTTGGCCGAATGCAAAATGCCTTCCCCACCACCCGGAACACCAACGCCAAACTGGAAGCTTCTAAGATAGATATTCAAATTTTTACAGACCGCAGTGGCAGCCAACTTGGATCAAAGCCTCCGCCAAATGGTACCCACCGCAATGGGTCTCAAACCACCACAAGGTTTGAGAAGAGGCCTCAAAGGAGCGCTGGAAATGAATTCACCGAGAATGGAGGGGCATTTTCCTGCGAGCAAGAGGTTCACAACACCCGTAATAGACTGTAACACGTCCTTCGCAATGACTGCACTAGCTCCGCTCAAAGCATCAAGAAGATGCTGAGATCTAAGGCCATCCCTGCCACAAGAAGTTCCCTTGGGGAAGCTTTTAAGGGCAGCAAGAACATCCTTAGTGTTCACTGATATAGCAGGCGATGAGATGGCTTCAGCAAGGATTGTAGGAGGCTGAGCAAGTGGATGTTTCAGCTGGAGTTCGTGCAAAGTGTCGGGAGTCGGAGAAGCAACGCCAATGGATGAGAGGATACGTATAGCCGTAGTGTAGTGGCCATAACTAAGATTCTTCCTGCAAGCAATCAAATGATTAGATTTCTTCTTGCTAGTAGCACGCTGCGTAGAAGACTTTTTCGTCAGGTCAAGCAGCTGTTGAGCTAAGATGAGACACCCAGAGGGCTCACTCCATGCCAACATAGCCTTGTTGAGCGCGGCAGTTTATAGTCTCCTCCTGTTTCCAGAGCGCTCTTCACTTGAACTCTGTGGCTCATACAAGTTTAAAGTGCAAATTGGAAGTAAAAGTAGGCGTATCCAGGCAGCAAGACAACTTGGATTTGTAATAACAAAATCCAAGGAAGTTTTCAGCGTGCGTGAGAAGTGTAATCTGCAGTGCGGAGGGATACTAACCGTTGTCGTAATTTGTCTCTGCAGCAGTTGGTTGAGTAAATCCAAAGAAATCCCTGCAGCTACAACGTTATCACTCGAAACAGCACTGTCAGCTGTAGATGGCGTCACTTCATGGGGTTTCTCTACACCGTATATCAAAAAATCTTCTCCAAACCCATTGAATGGCCCTGGTACAACATCTACAATGTGCGACTTCGACTTGCAAGCCATCTTACATGTGTGTGTGGTCATGCACTTGGTACACAGCCACCATTGCATATCTTGCAAAACCCCTTCCCAAGCAGCATAGCAGTGTGCGTCTTCCTGGATTCTCACTTTGCAGGTCTGTTTAGCGCTTTCTGAGGGAAAGTGCTGATCTTTTAGGTGCCGAATCCAGCCACTCCTGGAATACCCTAAACCACCGGTACCACCCTGACAGCCATCATAGGAAGCAAAAGGACAGGGAAGCTTGTCAGTCTGCGACGATGATGGAGCTGTAAAGGATTGGGATTGGGAATCAAGGTTTGCATTTCTATCTAAAGAGGTTGAGGATCTTAAACGGTGTCTTGGCATCACGTGTTCCAAGTGGATTGAGTTCGTGAAAACCCTAAAACGCAAAGCAAAAAAAAAAAACGTGCATCCAAATGCTGTAAACAATAACCGTTGAGGAGAAAGGGTGATGAACTTGGAAATCACGGACGATGAATTGGAAGAGATCAGGTTTTCAATCACCGGAAACCTCCCATTCATGATCGCCGGAGCATCTCTCTCCTAAAGGGTTATTATTATTATTTTTAATTTTTTTTTAATTTTTTAAAATAAGATTGCAACTACAATAATAAAATTAACATGGCCATGAAAGAATTACTTTACCAATTTGATCTTCACAACTTGTATTGTCTTCGTATCATAAACTTCAATAATTCTCATCTTTTGATTTTCTCTGCTCTTCCTTGAATTGTTGCTTAAAAACCTTAAACGTCTTCAAATTTCCTTGTAGATTTTGATGTCGCTCCTTTGTTGATGATGTGTTTCTATGGACCTGTTGTTGGAGAGAGAGAATGGTGCTAACTGAAAATCAAACTACAAGAAGGAGGTTTTCATCTATAGACGTCACCCTCATGATTGACAAAATTAGCACTCAAGAGATCAAAAATAGTGCTGAAAATGGTGTGAAGTTGGGTAGCTCACCATTCTACCCGGAATTTATGTATGGTGACACACACTCCAAAGAAAGCTCTTTAGTCAGCTACAAAGAAATCTGGTCTGGTACCTCTGTTGATTTGAAAATAGGTAGTCTCCACTAATGATTGATCAGCAACTCTAATAATGCATTTCTATATGCTCCTAATTTGCATCACCGGCATGATTAAATCCATTATTTAACACTCCAATTCGTAAGAAATCCGAACGTAGTTCTCTAATACTTCCAAGTTCAGCTATGTCGGTCAGAATTCTCTATGTAAACATACCTAGAAGTATGCTAGTGACTCTAAAATCTCTATAAGTTGGAGGTTTTATTCAAATATATAATAAATTTTTTTTTTTTTTTTTTTTTGAAAATTTTGAATCAAAAAGGCTAAAAACTCTATATGCAAAAGGTCAAAACACTCCCCCATACTTAAACTCTACATTGTCCTCAATGTTCTAAAGATAAAATTAAAAGCATGAACAAGGAGAAACCATTACCATTTTAATCAAAAGAGTTAAGGAAAGATATTACCGTGTTGCATGAGCATGAGTTACCTCCCAAGAAGTGCTAAGTTTAATGTCTTCACCAGACATGACTGTATACACGCAAAAAATTAGTCGTGATAAACTGGATCCTGTAAATTTGTAATTTCCACATCCGGGTTGGTCAATTCGATAAATGGTTTCAACCGTTGACCGTTGACTTTAAAAGTCTCTCCAGTATCATGGTTCCTCACTTCAATAGCACCGCGTGGATACACGGTCTTGACATAGAATGGTCCAGTCCAGCGAGATCTAAGCTTACCAGTAAAAAGGTGAAGGCGAGAATTATACAAGAGAACTTTCTGTCCTGGTGTAAACGACTTTCGAAGAATCGATTTGTCGTGAAAAACTTTGGTTTTCTCCTTGTAAATTTTCGCATTTTGGTAAGAATCATTACGAATTTCTTCCAACTCATTGAGCTGAAGTCTACGGTTATCACCAGCAGTAGGTAAGTCAAAGTTTAGCCGTTTAATGGCCCAATAATCTCGGTGTTCTAATTCTACAGGCAAATGGCAGGCTTTACCGAAGACAAGTCTATACGGAGACATCCCAATTGGAGTCTTAAAAGCGGTTCGGTAATCCCACAATGCTTCTATTAAGCGCAAAGACCAATCCTTTTGGGTAGGGTTTAAGGTCTTCTCTAGAATTTGTTTGATCTGCCTATTAGACACTTCTACTTGGCCACAAGTTTGTGGGTGGTAAGGTGTAGAAACCTTATGGGTAATGGAGTATTTCTTCATGAGCGTCTCGAAAGACCGGTTACAAAAATGGGACCCTCCATCACTAATGATTTCTCTAGGCATACCAAATCGAGAGAAAATATTGTCTCTAACAAACTTGATCACAACATGGCGATCGTTTGTCTTGGTAGCTATTGCTTCAACCCACTTAGACACATAGTCAACAACTAATAAGATGTAAAAGTTTCCATAGGAATTGACAAAAGGTCCCATAAAATCTATACCCCATACATCAAATATTTCTATTATTAGTATAGGATTAAGTGGCATCATATTTCTTCGGGTCAACTTCCCTAACTTCTGACATCTCTCACAACTTTGAAAAAATAGGTGGGAGTCCTTGAACAGAGTTGGCCAATAAAGACCAGATTGTAGAACCTTAGCAGCTATTTTCTTAGAACTAAAGTGTCCCCCACAAGATCCAGAATGACAAAATGTCAGAACACTAGATATTTCGTTGTCAGGGATACAACGACGGATGATCTGATCAGGGCAGTACTTGAATAAGTATGGATCATCCCAGAAAAAGTATTTAACCTCATACAAGAATTTAGCTCTATCCTTTTTAGACCAATGGTCGGGCATTTGACTAGTTACCAAATAATTTACAATGTCAACAAACTAGGGTAACTCAGAGATGGAAAATAATTGTTCATCGGAGAACGTGTCATGGATCGGTATCTCATCATCTCTAGTCTCATCAAAGATACGGGATAAATGGTCAGCTACCACATTTTCATACCCTTTCTTATCACGAATATCTAGAGTAAATTCTTGGAACAACAATACCCATCTAATCAGCTGTGGTTTAGAGTCATTCTTTGAAAGGAGATACTTGAGTTCGGAATGATCAGAATAGACAATGACCTTAGACCCTAGGAGATATGATCTAAATTTCTCCAAAGCAAAAACGATGGATAACATTTCTTTCTCAGTGGTTGTGTAGTTCAAATGGGCATCGTTTAGGGTCCTACTAGCATAATAAATCATACTAGGTGTTTTATCATGTCGTTTTCCAAGGACAGCACCAACTGCATAATCGGACGCATCACACATGAGTTCAAATGGGAGGTTCCAATTGGGTGGTTGGATAATAGGGGCAGAAGTCAACAATAATTTAATCTTCTCAAAAGCTTAAACACAGGCTTCATCAAATACAAAGGCAGTATCTTTAGCAAGTAGGTGCGATAGAGGTAAAGCAATCTTGCTAAAGTCTTTGATGAAACGATGGTAAAATCCAGCATGTCCAAGGAAAGATCTAACATCGGTTACATTCCTAGGTTGTCTTAATTTGGAAATTAGGTCAACCTTGGATTTATCAACTTCTATTCCCTTAGAGGACACCTGATGAGTGCCAAATATTGCATATTCACACACCTTTTCATTGGCACTTAACTCATCTTTCGCGCTTCAAAGTCATATATTATCCCAAATTATGCATTCTTACCATCTTCAAGAATAAATATTTTTATTAATTAATTTTGTGTTTTTAAGTACTAAATAAAGCTTGGAAGAATTGAAAAGACAAAAGAGAAGAAAGTTGGAAGCATTGCAACCCGCTCAAGATCGGTGGAAACCTGTTTACAAATTCATGGGATTAAACAACCCATGATCCAAAACCCATGATCCAAAACCCAAGACCCAAATCCATTTCCACCTCACCCCCATTGGATTCTTTCCAAAACATCCACCTCACCCCCATTGGATTCTTTCCAAAACATCCACCTCACCCCCATTGTATTCCATTCTATCCATCAATTAAGAAAACATGTTTTGTTTAATTGTTGAGTGGTTTCTACAGTAAATTTCGAATCCCAAGTGTGAGAGAATTTTTGTGTATAAATAGAGAGGGTTGTTGTGTTGAAAACTCATCCAAGAATAGCTTGTTCATGTTAGTTTATCAAATTTCAATTTTGTTGTAATGTTCTTCATGTTCTAATTTCATTTACTAGGGTTTAGATGAAGCCCTAATCTCATTGGTATGTATTCATATCTTGTATTTTGTTCTTGAAAGTTTAGAATTGTTTAAAGATATAATTTAATCCAAGTTTTTCAACATCTTGCTCTCACAATGTATGCCATGTATCCATTGTAGTTAGAATATCTCTATGTTGATTATGCTACAACTCATGCTTAACCAAATATTGATCTTTAGATTAGTTGTGCTTAATTAGACAATTAATGCTTTGGAGAAATACTTTAGTTGTGATTAAATTATCCATTGGAGAAACACCTTAGTTATACGGTAGACTTGAATCTACTATAAGGACAAGAATAATATTACAAGTTGAATGCATATCATAGGTTATTGGTGGATTTGAATACCCTAGTATCCATATTATCATTGTTTACATATCTTGTTATTTGCATCTTTTACTTTTATTATTTCAGTCACTTGAAAATCATATCGTCGATCGAAAAAATCAAACCCCTTTTGGTTACTCTCAATCGGGATTTAGAATCAACTTCTACACTCTCCAAGTCTCTCGTGGTTCGACCTGTGCTTACCCTGTGTTGCTTGTCGACACTGTGCACTTGCAGTATACACAATAGTAGATATCTTTCCGAGCCTACCAACACCGCATGGCCTAACACTATTCCAGATTTAACCATAAAATGACACTTTTCCCAATTAAGGACTAAGTTCTTTTCTTTACAACGTTCTAGAACTAGTGTAAGGTGGTGCAAACATTCATCGAAAGAGGATCCAAAAACCGAAAAATCGTCCATAAAGACCTCGAGAAATTGCTCAACCATGTCCGAAAAGATACCTAGCATGCAACGTTGGAATGTTGCGGGTGCATTACATAACCCAAAAGGCATACGCCTGTAAGCAAAAGTACCAAATGGACATGTGAAGGTTGTTTTCTCTTGGTCTTCTGGGGCTATAGGGATTTGGTTATAACCAGAATAACCATCTAGGAAACAATAATAGCTGTGGCCCGCTAATCTTTCTAACATCTGGTCGATGAATGGTAAAGGAAAGTGGTCTTTCCTAGTTGCTGAGTTCAGCTTACGGTAATCTATACAAACTCTCCACCCGGTAGTAATATGGGTAGGTATCAATTCATTATTCACATTCGCAACTACCGTAATCCCAGACTTCTTTGGGACAACCTGGACAGGGCTGACCCATTTAATATCAGATATGGGGTATATGATACCCGCATCTAATAAATTGAGCACCTCAGTGCGAACAACTTCCTTCATATTAGGATTTAAACGTCTCTGCATTTCTCTTGAAGTTTTGGCACCTTCTTCTAAGTAGATGTGGTGCATACAATCAGCATGACTAATTACTTTCAAATCTGTTATAGTCCACCCTATTGCCGTTTTGTGCTCGCGAAGAACACTAACTAGTCTACTTTCCTGGTCGGGATCTAAGTCAGAGGCAATTATCACAGGAAGAGTATTTTCATTACCAAGAAATACGTATTTCAGTGTATCTGGTAGTGGCTTTAATTCAAGGGTGGGAGCTTTAACTGATGATGGTAGGGGTTTATCTATGGTCGGCGGAAGAGGTTCTGGTTTACGCTGCCATTTTCCATAATTTATTACTGGCTCAGAGTCTAACAACGCATTAACTTCTTCAAAATGACTATCCTCATCATAGTAAGCTCCAAAATGGGCCAAGCACGCCTCTAAAGGATCGCTAACACTATTGGTGTTAAAGGTATTCTTAACTAGAGAGTCAATCATGCATATAGACTCATAGTGTTCAGGATCAGGTGGGGCTTGTAACGCCTTAAAGACGTTCACTGAGATTTTTTGATTCCCAAAGGAAAATTCTACTAGGCCATTTTGACAATGTATGACTGCATTTGCAGTGGCTAGAAACAGACGACCTAGGATGATTGGGATATTGATATCTTGACTAGATACGGGTTGAGTGTCTAAAATCACAAAGTCAACAGGATAAATAAAGTTTTCTACCTGAACCAAAACGTCTTCAATAATTCCACGTGGGATTTTGACTGACCTATCGGCTAACTGTAGTGTTATCTTAGTTGGCTTCATCTCCCCTAGTCCAAGTTGTTCATAAACCGAGAAAGGTAAAAGATTCACACTAGCCCCAAGATCTAATAGAGTATTGTCTATCATTTGTTTACCTATGACACATGTGACAGTAGGACAACCAGGATCTTTAAATTTGACTGGGTACTTTTGTGAGATTATGGAACTAACTTGTTGGGTCAAAAAGGCTTTTTTATGGACACTTGCATCTCTCTTGACAATGCACATCGCTTTTAGGAACTTGGCCATAGCGGGTACATGTTTAATTGCATCTAACAAAGGCAGGTTAATCTTAACTTGCTTAAAGATGTCTAGGATTTTAGCATATGTACTAGGCTTTTTCTTAGCTAGTTTTTGAGGAAATGGTGCAGGTGGTATGTACACTCTCTCAGGGATATCTTTCTCACTTGGACTCTTAGCACACTCAGGCCCATTAAGGTTTTTAGACGAAGTTTGGTCAACCTCTGTCTCCTTTTCAGCTGGACTTTTGTCCTTAGGTGGTTCTACCGAGTTCTCTAGAGTTTTACCACTCCTAAGGGTGATAACTGATTTTACATGTTCATTATGTTTAGAACTAACCGATATATTGACCTGGTTAAATCCTTTTGGATTTGGAGTTGTTTGACTAGGGAATGTCCCATTCTCCTTATCATTTAACCGGTTCGAAAGTTGACTTATTTGAGTCTCTAGGTTGGCAATAGCTTAGTCACTGTTTTGTTGGTTACGCTGACTCGTCAGGACAAAGTCATCGAGCTTCTGACCTAAATGGTTGACATTTTGGGTAGTCTCGGTATGGTTTATCACACTACGGTCAATAAAGAGTTTTAGACTTTCCTCTAGAGATGAGACCTTTTTATCAACTAGGCTCGGTTCTTGAACTTGAGATTGGTTCCTAGAAAAACCGGGTTGTGAGCTACTCGATGGGCCACCTTGATGGTTACCTTTAGACCACGAGAAATTCGGGTTATGTCTCCAACCAGGGTTATAGGTATTAGAGTATGGGTCAAACTTGGGCCGACTCTCATATTTAGAGTTCATACCACCATGTAGGACACTAACCTGGTCACGAGTAGTTTCAGTTGGGTAAAACAGTGGGCACTGAGGTCCAATATGACTTTGATCACCACAAATGGTACATGGATATTTTCTGGGGCTCACTCATTACAGCTCATAGTCTGGTTGGACCCTTGGTTCATCTCTAAGGCCTCTAGACGCCTAAGGATGTCATACCCATTATCAACTCTATTGACCCTATGGATAGGGTTCCTAGTTATTTCGGGTTCCCTCATTGAAGCCCATTGACGAGTCTTTTCAGCTAACTCAACCAACTCGTCAAAACATTCATCTGGGTTTTGATGGGTAAATTCTTCACCACTCATTGTTTCTACCTGCATTCTGGTTTCACTATCAAGGCCCTCATATAAAATTTGGGCCATGTGGGCTTTATCAAAGACGTGGTGTGGGCATTGGTATAACAATTCATTAAACCTTTCTATATAATCGTGTAGGTGTTCACCTAATTTCTGTTTAAAGGTTTGGATAGACTGTCGAACAGCAACAGTCTTATGGTGTGGGTAGAATTTCTTAACGAAAAACCTCTACAAGCCCATTCTAGGTAGTGATTGTCTTGGAAGGAATGATATGATACCACTCACTGGCTCTCTCTTCTAGGGAAAATGGAAACAAACGCAATCTAACATCGTCTTTGGTGACATTCGGATAACTCATGGTGTCACAAATCATCTCAAAGTCACGGATATGGGTATATGGGTTCTCATTCTCTATTCCCCTAAACTTACGTAGCATGCAAAATGTCCCAGGTTTAATATCAAACTTCACGGTAGTGGCCGGTAAAACAACCCCAGGTTCACGTATCACTCTAGACGGGTTTAAACGGTCCCTAAGGGTTTTGGTTGGAACGACTTCACCCTCATCATTTTCATTAACCATTTCGGCAAAAATAGAATTACCACCTAAATCCGTGTAACGGGTCGGACTCAAATTAAAAAGGTAGTTTTCTACAAGTCTATCTTCTACCCGTTTTCAACGTTGCATACACAAGCAATAATACTAGTGAAGCAATTGGTGTGTGCTCGTGTTTTTTTTTTTTTTTTTTAAGAAAAATTATATACAAAAGGAAATAAAGATAAATAATAAAAATAAAAATAAAAAGTTGAGTTTTGTTACTTACCTCTTTTGGTAGGCAATTCCACAATAAATATAGAATATTACCTGCACAATAAAGAAAAAGAACAAGAAAAATACCCAAGTAAAATAAAATAAAACAAAAACTAAACTAAACTAAAATTTAAAATTTAACTAAAAAGAAAATAAAAATAAAAATCTAAAACCTAACCTAAAGGAAAGTCCGCGTCGATGGCGCCAAAAACTGATGCAGTTTTACAAGTGGTAAGTATAGGGATTCAATTCTCGGACTTTTTTTAAGATTCGGTTTTTAGACAAAAGATGGTGATTTTTTATAAAACTTATAAAATAATGGAAATGCTAAAAATGATTTTTGTGTTCAATTAAAGGAGACTAGGATGTCAAGATTCCATCACTACTACACATACTAAATGATTATAACTATTCCCTATAATACTCTCCCAAAATTACTCAAGACGATTTAGGACAAATAATACGTCTCAGGAAAATAAATCTTTTCAAGCAATTATTTTTCTCAAAGAATTAACAATCTTCTTCACTATAAAATGCTAGTCTCTAACATAGAATATATAAATCAATTATCAAGCATCATAGGACACATGAAGAAAATCATTATCGTTGTGAATCAAGAATAAGGACCAAGAGAATTATTATAGAAAATAGTCAAAACATTTTAGCACACATAGTAGGATTTCCTCTCTAATCCTAGATAGAAATTTAGCTACTCATAATTAAAAGTACTAACAAATATTGAAAATAAAACTAAAAATGGAAGCCTAGAGTGAAAGCCAGGAGCTTTCACTGTTTCTTGCAATAGATGAAAGAAGAATTAAAAGCAGAAGAAGAAATGAAAGAAGAATATGCGAGAATAGGTGTGTGATATGGAGAGGTGTCGTCGAAGCTCCCTATTTATAGGGAGAAAATACCCAACACAGCGTGCAAGGTGACGATGGTTTCCACTAAATTTTATCGCTGGTGCTCTCTTCTTTTTCATTTGCTTTCGGAAACAAGGTGCTCTACGCACCAAATTGGTGGATGCTTTTATTTTTCTTTTGAATTATCACTTGTCTGCCACTTGAGTGAGATCACAACTCCGTCACTGTCTCATCATCTTCAGTTTGATGGAAACAATCTTTCATTTCTTCTCGGTTGCTACTGTTATCATCTCGACCTCCATTCTCGAGCTCATCATTCTCTCAACATCACCATCATTATTCTTCTTCCTTCTCTAGCTCTAAAGCAGAAGTACCTTGCTCGAGCTCATTATTATTCACCGGAAAACCATCGTCGTCGTCCCATGCCATCATCATTTCTGATATCAACCATAGCAAACCCGAGAACCATCACCATCATCTCTTCTCGTTACTGCCATTGCTCACTGTTCACAGTTCCATAAAGAAATACACCACAGCACCATTCATCTCAGCCAACAGTAGACTTCGTACTTCCAACAACTCCATGATGTCTCCCTGTTGAACTCGAGTTCTCCCAAGACAGCCAACAGCTCCATCATTATTTCTTCGTCGACAAACTCCATTTTTCTTCGAGCTTCAATGGCAGCAACGTCTCGTCCATGGATTGTACTTCCAACAACTAACAACAACAGAAAAACACCACGTATTCCCTGTTCTTGATCGAGCTATCCATCTCGTCTCCGTTCTTCAATGGCCATGCATGCAGCTCCGTCACCGTCGTCATTCTTCTTCCGGCAACTCCAAACAGCCGAAACTTCATCAGCACTACGATCACTGCCAAGCTCGTCCGAGTACCATCTCCATCACCGTGCATGCCATACTTTGATCACCGGTCAACAACTCGGCAGAAACTCGAGTATCACCATCATCATCATCATCATCGAGAAGTTTTCATAATTTTCTCAACAACGCCATCACTCACGTCCATGAGACCAACAACATCAGTTCCTTTGCTGATATATTCCGTCGATCATCACTGATTATCCCCTGTGATATCCTAACGTCAGTAGCTCTCACTAACTCGAACAGCAACACTCCATGACCGAGCATAGGGTAACAATGGTCGTTAATGGCAGCAAACTCGAGCTCCGACCGTCTCTGTAACAGCATCGATCATTTCCCTGTTTTGTCTAACTCGACATTAGTAGCAACCACATTCAGTTCCCTTGCAACGACTCCATCAATCACCATCGTGACCATCGCTCAGCACCATTAAGAGTCTGTGTAAACTCGATGGAGAAGATGATGGTGCCCTGAGTAAAACCAGCAGGTGCCTTTAACAGTATTTGAATTTTGATAGCCCCTCAAGCAAAAGACTGGACTGCCTTTAGCAATCCCTTTGAACTTGACTGCCCCTTAACCTTCGGTTAGGGTGCCAATAGTACTTCCCTTGTTAAATGACCATTTTGCCCTTTTTATTGTTTTTCCCACAACTTCTTCATACGAATTCCGAATGACTTCGTTCTTCCGCCATTGCCTTTGCCTTCTCGTCCTCTACACAATGAAGAGTAGAAATCTTGTATTTGAACGAGTTACATTTGTTCTTTGGCCCTTCTTCATTCTTAGCTAGCTTCTTTCATTGCACAACTAAGCTCAAATTCACTTCTTTTTGGATTATTCACCTAATAGCACACAAATAAGAGAAAACAAGCGTAACACACAATAATCTGCAAGAAAACCAACAAATACTAGCATGGAATTAACACAAAATATATGTGCAATATGCACTTATCAAATAGTTATCATCAAGTACTTGAAATACTTGTGATGAGATGATCAAGATGTTCTTGCTCACTTCGCTAAAAATCAAAACGTCATCAAAATACACAATAACGAATTTACTAAGAAAGGGTTGGAGAACCTGATTCATGAGCCGCATAAATGTACTTGGTGCATTAGATAATCCAAATGGCATGACAATCCATTCATATAAACCTTCACGATTCTTGAATGCTGTCTTCCATTCATCTCCTACTCGAATTCTTATCCGATGGTATCCACTACACAGATCTAATTTTGTGAAGATAATAGAACCAGAAAGCAAATCGATCATGTCTTCAATACGAGGTATATGAAATCTATAAGGAATTGTAATTCGATTTAAAGCTCTTCAATCGATACACATCATCCATCCACCATCTTTTTTGCTAACTAAGAAAGCAGGGAAAGCACAAGGGCTGGTGCTAGGTCGCATTAGACCTTTTTGAAGTAAATCATTTACTTGTCCCTGCAAAATCTCATGTTCTGTAGGACTTGATCTGTAATGTGATTGATTAGGTAAAGAGACTCCTGGAATGAAATCAATACAATGTTGAATATTCCTTAATGGTGGTAGAGTAGTTGGTAATTCATCTGGAAATAAAACACTATAGTGAGTTAACAAATGTTGAATTTTGTCAGGTAACTCAATCATAGGTTTAGATTCTTCATGGGAGTTTAAAGAATGATTTTGTTGTAGAGAATGGACTATAGTAGGTATAATAGCACTTGTTTTGTTTTCACAACATTCTCGAATATCTTTAGATGATTTAGATGGACACATAATTTTTGTTTTCCCATTATGATTGAAAGTATAAGTATTATCGAAACCATTGTGTCTTGCTTGAAGATCATCTTGCAGGGTCGACCAAGAAGAAGATGTGTTGCAGTCATATCAATAACATCGCAAAGAACTGAATCTTCATAACCTTCAAACTTGAAAGTTACATATCACTGGTGAGTAATATCTTGAGTAGTTGATTTATTAACCCATCCTACAGAATAAGGAGTTGGATGAAGATGCACTTTGGAAGACCAAGATTTTTAACCACGTGAGTAGCAACATAATTTTCGACACTCCCCCCATCAATAATCATGTTACAAATTTTACTACCAATATAGCACTTTGATCGAAAAATACTGTGCCTTTGAGAAGGACATGGTTGTGTAAGAATAAGTGGACGAATCATACCAACAAATTCGTCTTCATCTTGAGTTTCAGGTGAATCTTCTTCATTGAGTTCATTAAAATCATCATTGACTTCATTAATGAACTGAGTATCTTCAATAAAAACATTAATTTTCCGACATTCACTAGACGTGTGTCCAGGTTGTAGACATTTATTGCACTTGTCTCCTCGAAACTTGGCATAAGCATTATTATTTTGTTGTTGTGGTGGAAATTGTTGTTGATTTTCTGCCATAAAAACGATTTCCAGAAGTAGTAGCAGTTCTATTTTGTTGAACTTGAGTCTATTGAACAGCTTGAATCTCCATTAGAGTTGGCATAATAGGTGCAGTATTCAAAGGAGGATGCATGTAAGGTGTAGTAGGGGCTAGTTTACGATAAGCATGACTACTATCATCTTGATATGAAGACTTTGAATAATACATTGGAGTAACTTCTTGAGAAAAATTTGGAGAAGAAATATTAGGTTTGTAATTACCTTGGTAACGACTTTGTCTAGGTTGGGGAATCTTAGCTGAATGAAGGAGTCGACATTCAATTTTAATTGCCAGTTAAATAGCTTCAACCATGGTGAATACTGACTGAACAATTCCTTGTTGAATCAGAGTATTCAAACCCTCCACAAACCTTGCTACTAGTTTTTCTTCTGACTCATGCAGTTCATTACGAGCAAGAAGATTATAAAATTCTGCGACATATTCCTCAACTAACCGTGCTCCTTGTTTACAGTGTTGAAGTCTAATAAATAATTGTTGTTTGTAATCTTTCGGAAGAAATTTAGCTCGCATTAACTTGCGCATACGATCCCAAGTACGAATAGGAGGCTTGGAATTGTTCACTCTATCATCACACAATCTTTCCCACCAAGCAGCAGCACCTCCTTTAATTTTATATGCAACAAGTCAAACTTTAGAATGATATGGAATCTCCATAAATTGAAATAAAGCCTCAACTTCATAAAACCAATATAAAAGTTCTTCTATTCTGAAACTGCCATTAAAACTTGGAATGTCAGCCTTCAATTTGTATTCAGGCAAAGAACTGTAAGGATTTTGTGAAGACTTAAGCCTTTTGTCTTCAATCCAAAAAATTTCTTGATGTTCTTCCTCGTTATCTTCATCTTCACTGTCAGTAATAGAAAGATTATAACTTTTCTTTGGTGTACAACCAATAAACCCCTCATTTTGTAGAGTTTTTTTTGATCTTTTGCATGATTTCGTCAGGAATATCATCGTTGCGAACAAACAGATTCTTCTTTGATGATGAAGGTTTCTTAGCTTCAGCCAATAGCTTTAAGGTTTCTTCATCCTCAATCTTAAGAGTAGTTTCAAACTTGTCGAGAATCGATGAATATCTTCAAACTTCTTTTCAGAACTTTCATCTTTTGGGTAAAGCAAGTTTTCTCAAGTTTTGTTAGGTTATCTGAAACCGTAGCAATATTTGTATTAATTATAGCTATTCCTGCACTAGAGGTATTACTAGCATTGGTGCTTGCAGTAATAAGATTGGTAATCTTGGTAATAGCAGCGTCGAAAGATTCTTGAGTAACGTTTCCAGCCATATATATATATATATATATTTAATAGATAATAGGGTTGCGGAAGCGATTTAAACATGATCTAGTGTAAGTTGAAAAACCTAAACTAAGCGAATGATACCGATTGATGTGGTATTAGAGATAGAAAGCAATACAGAGATTGTTGTAGGCTAAGGAATAAGAGAATTGAATAAGAAGAAGAAACGTAGAGAGAAAAGAAATAATAAGATAGTTTGTAATAATAATTGATTGATAAAAGTTGTGTTTTAAACAATAATAAGACTAGCCTTTATATAGGCTTCAGCAAACAACTAAACTAGGAAACGTGAAATAATAAGGAAAACTAAAAGAGT
This sequence comes from Papaver bracteatum, assembly GCA_023529315.1. NCBI lineage: Eukaryota > Viridiplantae > Streptophyta > Magnoliopsida > Ranunculales > Papaveraceae > Papaver > Papaver bracteatum. Next base: position 303,670 of record JAJJWX010001025.1, read on the forward strand.
TCTAAAATAAAGAATGACATGAATTAGGAAAACTTAGAAGCCAAGCTTCTATGTGGAATCTTCTGTAACATGTATATGCCCTGCATCAAAGACCATGTGTAGCAATATGGATGGCCGTGTGGATAAAAGATACCTCATTTTGTCATTCATCAATACGATGTTCGCAACAAATTTGTTGTATGTTCAAATCTTAAGAATCAAGAATACTATCACAATGACTGAGTTGCGAGAGTATCAAGAGGAATACATAGATCTTGAGGAAAAAAAATGTTAAATGGAGTCGTATCCAGTTGCGAACACAAGCTCAAAGGTAGCGAATGACGGTTTACTGCCAAAGTGAACAAATACAGTGGCGAGCACTTCGCAAGAACAACAAGGAAATGTGATGGTTGAAAATCAACATAAGCTGGTAGCAATGGGAAGTCGTGATCAAGAAAAGTTTGTGAGGGAAATAAGATTCTATAATCATGGAGGAAATAATAAGATTCAACGACTTGACCAACCACAAGAAACTTATGGTGGTCAGAAGTACAACAACTATAGAGGACAAGGAACTAACAAGGTAGTATGGGAAGAAATAATAATGCCTCCTCTAAATTCCAGTGTGGAGAAGATATGGGAAGCCACAGTCTTGATGGAGAATATTCTAGCACCTTGTAATATGGGAAGTGAGCCATCTTCGACCCATAGAAGTCATGAATTCTGCGCATATCATCACTTTCATGGACATACAACAAATGATTGCAGAAATATTAAGAGAATTATTCTTATAATGATAGATCAACGAAAGTTGAACCATTTTATGATAAGACCACCACCACCACCACCAGAAGATCACAAAGCAAATGCAGTGAAAAGAGGAGACACGTTTCTAATTGAAGTTGGTACAAAGGCAAAAAACCTATTCTGTAATTCCATTGTACATTCATTCAGAACAATAGAAGATTTTCACAATAATATTCTGAGCATAGTTTCCTCAAGGGATATTGATGGAAGAGAAATTATGAACATTGCGAAGGTTTCTCCATTAAAATAATGGAAGAAAAAATCTATTTCCTTCACAGCAGAAGAGATTCTTGAAGGTGGAGAAATGCACGATAATCCTTTGGTAGTAAGGCTAGAGATCAATCCAAAACCAAGTGATGATGAAGATAATGAAGCTAAGGATTCATGGGTAATTAATCGAATATTGATTGATACTGGGGAAGTTCTGTGGATATTTTGTTTTATCATACTTAAAAAACTATGGGAGGAAAAGACGAGGATTTGCCACCTTCGACTTACAGATTTATGGCTTTAATAAAACTTCGAACAAACCAAAAGGAGAGATTGTTATGTGAATTCCTTTGAAAGGTTTATTCTCTGAAATTCAATTATGTGTTGTTGATGTGGAATCACCATACAATGCTCTGATTGGTCGACCTTGGTTTCATGGAATTTTGGGAGTAGCATCCACCTTCCATCAGTGCATCAAGTTTCCTCATCCTAGTGGTATTGGAATCATAAGAGGAGATTGGGTCGAAGGAAAAAAGTGTCATGAAATTGATGTAGAAAAATGTGAAGAACGAGCAGCTAAGAAGAGCAATTAAAAGCATAACATCAGAGAAAAGCAAAGAAGCGAAAGATTGATGGTTGATATAGTAGAACGTGGAGGAGATGGAAGTGCTGCGAAAGCAAGCATTAAAAACACGGAGCAAGAAGAAAGTAATCTGCGAAACGCCATCATCAATAGTGTGCGAGAACTCAAAGAGGCACAAACAAAAGGCAACAAAGGTAAGAAACTTAAAATGTGAAATGAGAATGATATTGGAAAAATTGAGAAGAAAAAGAAAGAAAGAAATTTTGTAACAATGAATGTGGAGAACATCTTTTATTGATTAACATATGGAAGGGTTCCAAGAAAGAGCATCGATAGCCGCTCCTCCAATAGCACTGGTGGTTGTAACAATAACAGTCTCAATAGGTAATTTTACAACTGACATTATTGTTAGAAAGGCCTATAGGGATCAGATTCTAAATTCCCTGAATGCTTTAGGAGAAGCAACCTTTCTGTATGTTATGATAATTACAGAAAAAATTGTTTACAGAAACCACACAGAGGTTCTTAGTTAGCAAGGGAAGCGTTAATACTTATATTTGCAATTCAATGAATTTCGATATACTGGTCTTTTCCATTCAGAAAACATGAGCGTATATACTAATTTTTTTATGTTCAATATTGTTGACATGTACACAAATACATGTAGTTTTCGATTTGTCTTTCATTCAAAGTGTAATCATATATCTCTAGCATGTAAAGGAATCACAATTACACCTAACACTGAAGAATCTTCAAGGGACTAAATAGTTCACCACTAATCTTTTCATGTCCTATATTCTAGAGGTTGTAGACATTCATTCTTATAGAGAACCCACTTCTCCAATATTAAGATACTTGAGAGAGGGTTTAATCAAAACAAAAATCAAATATGTTTGAATTCTAGGAAAGAACTCACTCGCATCTCCTGTAAAAAAAAAAGCAACATAAGAAAGTAGAAACTTCGAAAGGATAATAAAAATAAACTTCTCGAAATCTTAGATACTCACATAAAGATGTTCAGTGTGGATGAGTGGAAGATCCAAAGACTTGAATTATGTGATAAACTTTCTCATTAAAGCCATGGAACTAAGATCCAGCTCCAATACCTCAATTTTAGTAGAAGGTGTTTCTTTTATTATTGCTTGTTTTACAGTCAAATTGGCAGCTGTATGGATGATCGCGTGAATTCTCAGCGACAGTACAATTTGACAATCCTGCCATTACATTTATAATAATTAGATACAAATCCGAAAATTCGAAAGAATGTGAGGGTGCTAAATGCTTCTCAAATTCAAAATCATGAAGACTAAACGAAGTTCCTCATTTAATTCAACAAAATACTCTCCAACACAAAATCATACCTCACATCATGTGGGATTCTTCTTAGATATCAAGTAAGCCAAAAAGTTACCATTAATTTTATTCTAGGAACTGATGAACCAACAATTTGACAAATTTTGAGATGTAATAAATCAATGAACAATACCAAAAACATTAAAAACACACAACTTACAGAAAGTTTACCATTAATTAATATTGAAAGTTTACTGTATTATGATACCGTGTGCTTAAGCTAATGACATGTCATGCACTATGTGCCTATTCTATTTCTTTTCTTTTTTAAATTTTGAGAATGACATCTAAACTTTTACTAAGGAAAGCAAGAAAATATCAAATGGAATATGTTAAACCCCCTGTGAGAAACTGATTAGGAGAATGATAATAAATAAAACAATACATTTATGTGAATGTGTAAATCTAAGAAGAAGATCCATCCTTTTAAAAATTCAAGAGGAACTCCTTCTCCCTTTTTCACTGTTTTCACAATGTCTTCAGGTAATTGCTTAGCAAACTTACCTTGAATTTTAGTTTGTCGATTACTTAACACTGTTGGAAGTTGGAATTGCTTAACACTGTATCTTCTATTCAGGTTCACCTTTACGTTATTTCGCAACCATACATTTTGGTATGTTCCGTTTAACATGCTTTAAATTTGAAAAAGAGGAACTTAAGAATGAAAAGTTCTTAAATAAATTATGCCCATGTGAAGGATGCGATATGAGAGATGAAACCTCCAATTTTTTCTTGTCTACCACTAAGTGACCCAAAACAGGAGCATAAGTCTGCCTAATATGGGAGGCTTGCAATATAACTAAGAGAGTCTGCAAGTTAAATCATTAAAGTCACAAAAAAATTCAACACAAAAAAACTATCTAAAGAAGAAAACATTCAGTCTAAAGAGTAGTAAAAGAGACGTTTAGCTGTGGCATAAAGAAAATTGAAGAAATCGGAGATTAATGCTCTTTGGGAAGGCCTGAAATTACCATACCAAATGATATTAACCGGGATTTGACCTGAAAGAAGTGCGCATTTGCGATAATGTAATGGAAGCTGGTCTTAGACTAACTCATTAAGCTTTCTACCTGTGGACGAAGAGTAATGGAAGAGAGAAACAACAAAGGGAAACACAAAAAGGAAGTAGAAGTATAAGCCATTGACTAATGCTTTGCTTCACACTGATACTCCCGTGTTGCATTTAGTGATTAGGAGGAGCGATAGGTTCAAAAAGATGAGAGTGTGTGAGCATTGTGTTTATAAAGTATGCAGTCAGGCTGTAAAAAAAATATTACCCCTAAAGAATGATTGTCACATAAAGATTCAAGAACAAAACTCACTTTCTGTTCCTCAGAAAAGTGTTAATAAATACTCAAGATATTTAAGCAAACATAACTTCGCTTGCCATACCCCCCCATCTCTCACAAATCATGGACATAGTAAGGCTATCATACTGACATCGTAAATAAACAATATAACAAAATTTAAATATGACCAATGCTTGTACTTAAAATTACAGTGTAGCTAAAGATATCTTGTATAAATTTCCTGTAGAAAAACATATATCCAATGTGATCACTTCTTGTGATACATCATACATATCCAAATAAAATGTGTATGTCAAATCATAAATATGGGTATGTAGGCGTACCAAAGCTATAACTGGCCATTGTCATCACCCATGCATACCTCATTACCTTGTGAAAGATACAGCCTGTCATAGTGTACATAATTAAATAAAATACAAAACAATCAAAAAACTCCTCGAATACAACAAAAAGAAACAACTAATACCAATCTCGCACGCAATTTTGTCGATTTTTCCCTGTAGAAGTTTCTTCTCCAACTGGACTTTATCCAATGATGCCAGCTCATCTTCTAACTTTGCAACTTCATCTTCTAAAATTATCAGACAATGAGAGAAGTTACTTAAGTATTACTCTTAAGCACATATTTGTTTAATTTAATGTTGGTAAGACAATACCAAATTAAAAGAAGAAAGAAATAATTCAGTCAATATTTTAACGTCAGGCTATATATTAGAACATAGTCTTTTTTTTAGCAATACAATACTGAAGAGAATAATTGGAATAATATAATTGAATGCTTGCCTCATGATGTAAAAACATCTCTAGCTAGCATCGATCTCGCCGTGCACCTGAATTTGAAAGAAAAATATCTTTAAAAAAATAAAAACATAATGGATCCAAAGGAAGGTATACAGTGCCGCAAGCGCATCTACTTCAAGTTTCAAGCAAAGTAGCTATGTAACCGAGCAACAAATCTTAATTCCAATATGCAATTGAATAATGGACAATACAAAGGAACTAAATTTGATCGAGTAGAGAAAATCACCTTCTTTTCGACTCCGATTCACCATCATCAGCATCATCCCCAAGTGATTTATATGCTTCCCTGTGTTGTCATATCTTCCTATTTTTCATGGTTTGCAAGTGTCGATGAGAGCTCTGGAGTACTTATAGAATCAAGAATACATAAATTTTTTCTGTTGAGAAGGTGATAAGTGATGATCAGCTTAACATCAGATGCATATGACATCTTTATACAATGGTGGACCCAGTACTGGTTTGTGCTTAAAAACGAAGCAAGTTCTGGACCAAATACCAAAAATTGAAGACAATTTAAATTATATACTTTCTGCATATAATACATCTAGGAGAGATTGCCAATTATAATTAATACAATAATTTTTGCATTAATCTCTAGGCTACAATCCTTTGATAAGAACGAACAATTATTAAAATAGCTGACTACATTAAGAGAACAATTTTTTTCCCTTTTGTACTAAGAAAACTTTAGAGACGTGAAAGAACAATTGATTATCATTGGTTTATAACCGAAGATACATCTTACCAAACATGAATATACATCTTACCAAACTAATGAGTTCTTATTGCCCATTATCTAATGAGTTTGTCAGTGGCACCTTAATTTTTTTTAATATATGGCATTAATGAAATTTAGTAAAAATCATACATAACGTGTTCCAAGCATTACCGTGTATGACATCATAGTAGATCATAAAATTTTCTATAATCTAGGCATCCTAAACAGAAAGAAATCAAGAAAATAAGTACCTTGCCAAAATAATACCTTGGAGAGCAGTTCGTTGTTGAAAGTTTACATTGAAAGTGCAAATATTAACACTGCATAAAGGAAATATGGGAAGTAAACATTAAAAGATTTCCGGCACCTACAGAGTCCCTATCTCCAACTCTTGTCATATATATGATTCACATATGATTCATCACAAACCCTTTCAATTCATTAACGGTCTGCAAATTTCTCAATTACTAAAATTTACCTACAAACAAACACTGTCTTTTAATATATTAAGACCATTGGGATTCAGTGACATAATACCTGTCTTACTTGCTACACCCTGAGAAAGCGAAATAATACCAACCATTTTTTTTGAGTATTTTGGTAGCCTGGGCGTTGTACATCAACACTTTAGCAGCTTGTACATGTTCATAGGATAGTGATTTTGAAACGGATACCCAATGTGCTGACACAGAAAATCCAATTACCATGGATGAACAATTAGTTATCATCCAACAATATATCTGCCATGACACACAAAAAGAGAACCAATTAGCATTCCCGAACTTCAGTGAAAAAAAATTATCTTGTAGAAATCAGATATTAACGTATACTAAAAATGGGTGCAGTGGTAAACAATATGACCTTCTGAATATGAGTTGTGGTAAAACCATTTGAGTGGGGATTCCTTATAAGACTTGGTGCCATTAATCAATTTTAAGAACATACTAAAAACTTCTCAAGCCATTTCATATATATAACCTACAAACTTCACAACATACTTAAATCAAAATATGCAGGCTAATGGAAACAACAATGGCATCATGTTAAATGTTTGATATTTTCTAAGCACAATGTCTTACTACTCTATTTTCATGATTAAATCATTCTTAAATCTTAACATGACACGACTAATGGTGTGGTTTAGTATAACTCCAAGCACCAGTCAGATTAAAGTTTAAAATTAGACATGTAGCAAAAAACTTCACAGAACAATGACAACATTACCAACTGATAGCATCCAAGCATCTTCAATAACCCTTGTTCAATATCCTCTTTTTGTTGTTATTGATGACGATGATACTGCTGCCCTATAAGGCTCACAAACATGACACATATTATGCTTTAGAGTTAAATTAATGCATTAGATAGAGATTTACCAATTATTGCATTAGACTTAAATTGTAAGAAAAACAACAAACTCCTACATTAAGAATTGCAGTACTAAAAATTGTTCCTTTCTTGTATAATCATAAACTCACCAATTTAGAAAAAATCCACAGGATTTCTACTAAATTTAAACAAAACAGCAAAAAAATCTCAGAGTCAGTCTAATTTAGAATCAAAATAAAGGGTCTTACGATTCTTAAGATTTATCTTGATCAGTCACCATCTTGAGCAGCAATAGCATAGATTTTACCATACAGAGTTTAAGTGAATAAGGAGAGGAAAAGGACAATGTTACAAATCAAATAACAATACCTCATAAAATTGATTAAAAAACCCTGTTGATATGATATAAGAATTAAAAAATTGGGGTTGTATCCCTAGAATAGATGGCCTAATTCGTTATTTCAATTAAAAATCTTTCAATCAAAACCCCTAAAATTCAATTTACATCCAAAATAAACAATTTGAAAAAATTATCGAAGTTTACCTTAACCGCTACTATGTTCTTCGATTTCCTAGATAATTCTGATGCTTTTACAGGTCTCGGATCTGCTGGAAATTGGTTGGTTTTTTAGCCGTGAATAAACAGACAGAGAGAACGAAGATAGGTCATCCTCCCTCGTTTCAGTAAATTCGAGCTTTTGTCTTAATCCCAAACTGCAATATCATGTTTTGAGCATTGTATTTTTTTTTGGATAAATTTTGATTAGGTTTTTTGTTTATGCTTATTTGCTGTGATTGTTAGCCGTGAAAAAATAGAATAACTGAATGAAACTGGCTTGTTATTATTTTGGGGAATCATAAGTTTCCCCAAACAGATTCATATCACAAACACCTCCTAATTCGTTAATGTACACCGACCCACTTAACAACACCTCAAGTTTTCCCAGCAGAGGCAAACACTGTCACATTCCATATATAGAACAATCTCGTATTAAGAATTGTAAAACCCGCAAGCTTTCCCAGCCGTCCAATGGAAAAACCAATCCGTAGCTTCCCGACCACCGGATACGGGTCCCCGTTGAATGACGTCCGTCTGATAGCTTTTGCTATCATGACACAAAGACCACCTTTTTTTATAACAATGATCAACGCATTAAGTTATGAAGGTGCATCTTAAATAGGCGACACAAGCAAACAATATCGTAATATAGGCGTGGTATGGAATCTGAAAGATTTTTTACAAATTTAATGCTCTGAAAGATTTTCTACAAATTTATTTTCTTGAAGGAACCGGATTTTGATGATATGTAAATATATTTTTAATAAAAAAAACGGGCACCTAGCTCAGTTGTCCATCCACGTTTCTCAAAGTTTCATGCGCTCCGGGAGGTCCCAGGTTCAATCCCCCAATGACGTAATATTGCAGGAATTAACATGGAAGGTAGAGTTAGCTTGCCCCCCTTGTGACACAATCTCAGCCCCACCATCTGTTTCGGCTCCCTTGGCAAGGTTACCCATGAGGCTCGCTGGTAGGCTAACACAACATTCAATTAATATAGTAGTATGTTGTTGGAGCTTAGCTTGTTAGGCTTACAACTAGTTAATGTAATACTCATTATTTAATAATAATAATAAATTATTATAAATAATAAAAAAAAGTTTTAGGCCTCATTAGTAGTATGTTTTTGCTTCCGTGTCTCGCAAGTTGCATAAGTACTATGAAATATGTGCAACGCATGGCTATGGCTTCCAAGTTTTAGCCTTCACTACCTTAGGTGAACTTAGTGAAGACATTATTGTTTTTTTAAAGCGTCTGAGGAATTGTTTTGTTAGATATGACGCTGACTATAAAATTGGTATCTCTCTTTTTCATAGATTATGTATTATTATTTAAAATGGTGTGAGTTCCCAGCTTGTTGTTATGTTACCACCGAAAGTTTTGTACAAATCCTTACCGGATTAAATAATAATAAAAAAAAAATTAGTAGAAATAAAAAATATTTTCTACAAAATTAATGTTCTTCAATCAAAAAAAGAAAAAAAAATCGTGTTTGTAGTATATATCCAAAGCAGTGCTTTTTTTTTTCCCAATTCAGAGTCAATTTTTTTCCTTGAGATTAATTTATTGGATCAAACTTATCATTGATGCTTAAAGTTTAGTATCCAAACATGGACTTATTATGTTTTTTGTTTTGTTAGTTAAAGTCAACAAAAGGAAAGAGGTGTGATGCAATGAGAAGAATTAACCGAAAAGAGGCTGCAAGGGCACCTCGTTGACTGAATGTGGAGTAATATGGAGTATATATATATATAGAGAGAGAGAGTTTATTGACTGATAGAATTGCCAACCTCGTAGACTGAATGTTATAACATGTACTAGAACACCGCTAGCTGCCACGGTGGGGAGGGACAACCGGGAAAAAATGAAACACCGTTGTAATGAGATATAAAAGAAATTTGTGATCCTCGACATTTTCTAAAAATATACCAAATTAAAAAAGTGAAAGTATCATTTTTTTCTTGAAACGGAGGCAGTACATCGTTTTATTATTGACCACTTTTTTGTAAAATGAAACCCCTCATAAATTTGCAATTTGATAAAAAAAAAATTGGTAGTGTGCACTTGAGAATACCAAAATATCCCTCCATTTTGGTCCAATTACCTTATGTATCATATTTCTTTAGGGGTATAATTGGAAAATAAACTTTAATATATAACATATCTAAAAATCCTTGTCTTGGAATTTTATAAATTTTATCTCGTTGGAAAGGTAATAAATAAATCTACGCAATGAGTACAAACAACAATATCAAATTTAGAGTTCTTACGAAAAATTTCTAGGTGTTTATCATTTTAGGCACAATTTTAGAAAATTAAATGTATATCCATTATACAAACCACCACAAATGATGTACTCACTCAGTTGCAACTAAGAAAACGATACGGGGAGTTTTTTCGTAAAAACTCTAGATTTGATATTGTTGTTTCTGCTCATTTAGTAGATCTCTTTAAAATATTTCTAGCGAGATAGTATTTATAAAATTCCAAGGAACAGAGTTTTAGATATGTAATATTCTAATTTGCTTGTCAATTATACCCCTAAAAAAATAGGATACATAAAGAGTTATAGTAATTGGACTAAAAGGGAGGGACAATTTTGTCGAGTGAAAAGTAACCAAAATTTTGAACACACCAAACCATTTTCAATCTTTTTATTAAATTTCACACTTGCGTTAGGCCCAACTAAAAAGGCGCAATCGGGACCTTTTATCTTGGATTATTTAGTTCCAGTCCTGTAAAGGGTGAGTTAGGTGACCATTAGTCCTTTCGAGTCCGATGCCATTCTTTCGTTTTGGTCTGATCATTTGACTGCCAAACATTTGGTTCCGGTCTGGATTCTTTGAAGAGCATGAATAGGGACTTACTTTCCACATGGTGGCAGCGTTTCAACAAAGAGAAAAACGCACTGTGGCGAACTGTGATTTTTTCAAAATATAATTCAGCAAACTTCGACAGAGAAACGAAGAAGCCTAAGCCACCAAACAACTTCCGAATCTGGAAAGGTGTATATTCACTTTTAAGCTCTTTTAATCTCTGTGCAAAATTAAAAGTGGGGAATGAAAGTACTATCAGCGACTACCAACCAACTATCAGGTTATTGGAAAGACAAGTGGATTAGCGAGAAAGCCTTTTGTTCAAGATACCCCTCAATCTGGGTTGCACCAATACCGCCACGGGTGTCTGACACAGTGGCGTGTCCGCGTGTCCAATACGGCAATTCTGAAAAACTATAATACGGGGACACAACGGTATATGTTGAGGTACCGTCAATTTTTAAGATATATATGGAAATGTAATCGAGAAAACCACACAACTGTATTTGTTTTGCACTTGTTTATAATTGCACAAGTGTATTTCTGCTAGCACATGCATGTTTTCGACTACAATCTTCCTTAGAGATAGGTGACCTTTAGTTTTCAGCTGTTTCCTAGTTTATAGTAAGATAGAAGTATTTTAGGTGTGTCCGAGTATGTGTGGCTGTGTCCATACGGGGACACACGATAAGGGGAGGCCCAAGAAGTATTGGTGCAACCTAGCCCTCAATATATATACACCATTATTTGAACAAAAAACAAGACACAATGATGGAATGTAACAACTATTTCAAATGGAGGTGCTTGGAATCTCGGCCTGGATTTATAGAAGACTATCTCAGAATCAGATTACAGAAGTCTGATCCTTAATTCAATCATTGAAGAAATCTTAGTAGCCAGGTACGTGAGAAGTGGTCACGGATCTCACTAAGATCCGCGATTTTGCACTCCTTAGTGAGAATCGTGATGGGAGCGCGCTCCTTACGTGAGAGAAACACGCTCCTAAGATGAGAGAAATGTTTCACTAGTTTAATATATCGTCCTATCTTTAATTCTTCTTAGAGAAACGTTTCACTAGTTTAGTATACAGTATCTCCCTTATAAAGCAGAGTTTGGCTAACTTTGCCTATCTGAGTGGTGGCCAGGATTTAATCTTGGCAAAGATAAATCTACGGTCGTGGGTTGTTCAGCTTTAATGTTACTTTAAGTGTTTTATTAATTGGCGTTGTCTCATTAATTGCTCATAATAAATGGTTTATTAATATTTATTTCTCCTAATTAAATTAATAAATGCATATTACATTAATTTATTAAATGATATAATTAGTATTTTATTAATTGGGGTCTTATTAATTGTATATGATGAATGATTTATTAAATTTTCATTTCCATTGATTAATCTAATAAATATATAATTTCATTAATAAATAATTTTACTAAAAACTACCTTAATTGAAACTATTAAACATAAGTGATGGTTGTGATCGGGAATAAAGATGCATGTAACGGGCTCAGATCATATGTCCCGTATTTTCCTGTTTGTTCATGTCCTAGCCAACGAAAGTACGCCACCTATTTTTCGCTATATTGTTTTATTTGTAAATTCATGGCGAGATTATATTAACCTAACATCGTTGTCGATCACTAAAACTACCCTGTCTTTAGTTCTTTGTCTTTTCAAAGATGAATTTATATCTACTCCTCCCGCCTCTCTGATAACCTTAAATAACATGTTAAAGATCGTAAAAACAATAACTATTATATAATGAGTGCAAATATTTCTTTCAGAAAACCAAAAATTAAAATAAATAAATAAATTAAGGGGATCGTCGTTCAGATCCACAACCATAAATTTAATCCACAAATTTTAGTTCATATATTTACTGGACCGTAATGACTATATAAATGAGAAAATTTCGTGAATATTATCATGACCAATGAGAACCATGAAAATAAGTGTGTCATATTAGGCGTCGTTATCTATTACTTACACATTTTTAGAGAAAACAGGTGGCGCACTGTCATTGGTTGGGTGGCGCAATGTCATGTTAAAAATAATAGTAAATAAATTACTCTATTAATGGTTATATAAATACATATTTTTTAACTAATACTTAGATTTTCTAACAATTATATAAATGTCCATAATGGTGGTTATGGTGGAGTTGATGAGCAGTGGAGTGAAGATGACAAAAATGTTATGGTGTTATGGACAGTTGTGGCGGAAGCTATTTCGGTTACAAGAGTGGTGATGGATGGTATTTTGGGGGTGGTAACTATTGTTGTACAACCTTTGCCAGTTAAAAATAAAATGCACTCATGTCCTTCAACTATACTAGCAGGTATTTGATTTTTTTTTTTTCTGTTTTTCCAAATCGAGATAGTTGCATAATCTTATATCACAATCACCTTTTTGCTTGCTCTCACATCAATTTTTTTTTTAATTTTTTATATGACTTTGAACCTCAATCAAAACAAACGACAAAAAAGGAAAATTATGATTATTTCATCGAACATGGTATGGTTTTATTTTGGATGTTCCACCGGGCTTTCGACAAGAACAATTGGGGGGTCAATGGGCTTAATCTCAATTTTTCAATGGATTACGTTATTTTCATGAAGTTCATTTCCCCGAAAATATATTTTCCATGGTCGCTTTATTCTTTATATTCTCAAAGTTTGATCATATTGCTAAATATTTTATCTTAATTTTGTTGTTATGGATTTTTAAAATGTTAGGCTTTTTGCGTGCATGATATCGTGGTTTTGAAATAGTATTATTATAAATAATAGAACAATTATTTCTTTTGCGTACATGCGTACTCATCGTAACTCTATAAGATAGTGCAAAGAAGATATTGACAACGCACACATGTTTACAACTATTATTTTGTCATCGAGACTCTTTTTCCACCTTATTAAGCGATTTTCTCAGGCGAGATAACATGATTTTAATTTTCAGGCATCAAGCGCAAAAATAATGCCAATTGATTGTAAGAATTATTACGCATCCAAGAGATTTATAAGGCATTTCACACAAAAATATCCCTTGCTAAATTTTTTGACGTTATTTATATTCAGTGATGGATAACAGAGTCTACTGTTATTCAATGTTTTGACGTTATTTAGCTAACCATGGTTTCATCATTTTTTGTGCATGGAATAACCTCACATTTGGAAGGTCAAGATCGCAAAATGTATATGAGCTTTGAGGAACATGAGATCTTATTGAATTCATAAGAACTAGAATGTGATATTTATTGTTGAGTCCATTTGGGTTTTAATATTTTTGGACTATTTTTAAGGAGGAAAAGGTTAACAAGGATCTAGACATTTTTAAGGCCTACCCAACTATCCAAGATGGATGAACTCAGGCGACGTAATTCAATGATTTGGTTTTGCACGGTCATTAAAATAAGGTATATTCAGAAGTGCAATATCATTTCAAATGACCCATAAAATACCTTTGTAAACTTTAAAACACATAACATTTTATTTATTTTTTTGGAAAGAGAGTATGAAAATTAATTATGATTAATTCGTGACTTGAGGATACAACTCCAACATATTTGGGAAGATGTAAAAGTGTCAAACATACTAGAAATAAATCATATGTGAGTATATGAAAAAGGATTTGTAGACTAAAGACCGGAAATATCAATCGATTTTTTCTTTACTTTTGATAAGGAGGGATGAACGTTAAATAATAAGTATTAATTCTAATATCGGAACACTGGAAAATGATACTATCAAATAGAAATTGTTCCCATGCCGTTATGGCACAGGTTAAGCCCTAGTAACTTCTATAAAATAATAGGTTTGGGACCAAGAAAAATTATTATTTTAAAGAGATATTATATTATCGATAATATAATAAATTATTATTTTATAATTAAATAATATATAATTATCTTAAAAAGTAATTCCTAGCTTGGAGGTTGAATAATACTTGTAGGTTAAGTAAAAAAATCGAATAATTTTATAAAAGAATTATATTATTTACTAATTGCAATACAAATACAAGCACTCCAAATATTAACGCCATTTCAAAATTACTTCTTGTTGCAGTATAACAACGTTGCCCCAGGTACTTTGATTGCATTACGAATTATTGGAGATGAAATACAACTTGATTTGAATTTTAAATAAAAACAAACCAATATTAAATCATATTTTGGGAAAGTTTAATGTGTATGAAATTATTTTTTGTTTTTCTAGTAGCATTATTATTTTATATATTATTTGGGACCTAATAATCATTAAGGGGAACTTTTAAAATGTATTATTTTATGATTTTATCGAATTTATTATTTTAGCACTAAGGGCCCGAGTCGGGACCAGAAAATTCTATTATTTTAGCGAGAATATTATATTATCGAGTATTACTTTAAAGAAGTTATATTGTATTCTCGTATATTTAATTCTTCATATGTATATATACTAAGTAGGTACATACTCTCGTATATCTTTATCTACCAAGTGTATATATTTTCAAATCTGTGTATCTTTATCTCATTGATTGTGCTAACTGTGTATATTCTCATACCTATATCTCTATCTAGTATTTCACATCTTCAAGTCTCTGTGTATGATATGTGTCATCACCTAACATACGTTACATGTTTATCCAGTTATAGTGCTGGACCCGCTTTTCCCATCAGCTTCCTACACAATTACATTTTACCACTATCCAGTTACAACAACTGGCAGACTCATGGAATTTCAATTGTCTCCGATGGTTGGTCGAATGTGAAAAATGAATCATTAATAAATATTTTATGTACTTGTCTTATTTCTTGATTACAAAATTGGAAAATTGGTAATATAACTAATATTTCTGAAAAAATGTAATTTAGGCTCCCAGCTCGCTTCTCGTATCTTATTTTTTGAAAACTTTACGATCCGCGCTTCCGTCTTCGCTCCCGCTCCCGACCTCGTTCCCGTTCCTGGCTACTAAGGAAGAAATTTCCCTTGATACAAGCGAAGACTCGATTTGTTGGTCGATAGAAAACCGAGGCATTTTCACCGTAAAATAAGCATACTCTTGGTTTAATAAAGACCATGAATTGGAAAATAAAAACCTAAGTGTGGTCAAGGACGTGGCCGCATAAGATTGGATTCTTTCTTTTGCAGGTATATCATGGCCGCATGTGGACGCATAAGATTAGATTCTTTCTTTGGCAGGTATACCATGGCCGCATAAGATTGGATTCTTTCTTTGGCAGGTATACCATGGCCGCATAAGATTGGATTCTTTCTTTGGCAGGTATACCATAAGAAGATAGCCACAATGTATACACTTCGTAATAAAGGCATGCTAATCTTCAACGGTTGTCTTTTTTTGTCGCAAAACAGGTGAATCTGTCACTCATTTACTTTTCCACTGCCTTACATCTTCTAGTATCTGGGGTCTATGTTGTATTAGGCACTAGGCAAGGCGAGGCGCCCGACCTAGCGCCTAGCGCCCGGGCGCCTTAGGCGCTCTCGGCAACCACTGTTACCATTTGTGATATTTTTCAATTATAGCAATACGTCAGTGATTACATTAACCAGAACTCCTGGTTTTGTGTTTTCTCCTTCTGATAAGTGTTGTTCTCCATGTACTTGATGCCGGAGTTAGGAAATCGGAAATCCAGACCTTTGAAGCCCTGCCTTTTACCCGATGTCAATGTAATGAATTTCACCACTGAAAAGCTTCTAGGTAAGCACATCCTATCTTGTGTTTGTTTATTCTTTTTCAGTTAATCCTCATCAATTCTTGTGATTACGATATTGACCGTGTGCGTTTAATCGTATGTTTATTACATAAAGATATGAAGAGAAGTCGGGGTATTTCTTTTACCGAAAGAACAGGCATACGAATGGAACCCACTGATTCGAATAAAAAATGGAGGAAGAGAGATGATGAAGAAGAATAGATAGAGATGACTATGATCTCTATATATCAATTTTGCTTTCCATATTTTTGTCATTCATCCCCTTGATTGATCCTTTTGCTTAAGGATATAAAAATCAATTACATCATTCATTACATTTCTTACCATCTCTTGAGCGGTGATTGATAGCATAATGAAGGAAACAGAGTAATGTATTTGAGCGTTACTAAAGAAGGAAGGAAGTGGCGTATGTCATAGAATCACACAATGAAAGATATGAGAAATTAACGGTAGCTTGATCCGAGGAAGAGAATGTAATTTGGTTTCGTTTTCTGTTTGTAAATTTATTTTCTCTTTTATTCCGTATTGACTATAGTCTCGTAATCGTAATCATGCCTGTAATCGTGTACAGAATCCCAAATATTCTTATTCTCACTGCGTATTTTTGGGTCTTTAACAACCAAGGATTAGAACAAGATTTACGGCATTCTATGGTGTGTAAAATTTTGGCACGTATATAGGATAACATTAAGATATATCTGAATCAATTTTACATCAATCACGTAATTTTCCCGATTTTTATTTCCATAGTTTGCGTCATTGAGTAAGTTCATCAATCAATGAAACAAATTACTTTAATTATATTAGGTAATAAGAATCAATCACATCAATCACGTTAGCAGATTGATAGTATAATAACACTGAAAAAGGAGAATCAATCACATCAATCACGTTAGCAGATTGATAGTATAATAACACTGAAAAAGGAAACAGATAATATTTGCATTTATGAATTAAGTTTCATTATACTTCAAAAAAATTGCACATGCCATTGTCAACTGCTGCAACATGATGGCGCGTCACTATATCTGCGTCTCCTCATTCTGCCAGTTCAATCCACTAAAAGCCTAAACCACCTGCATCAGCAAGATCCTTTGCAGCACCAGCAGTTTCTTCAAAACCCATTCAGTCATAAACCAAATATCACAGCCCATAGTTCCACCTGTTCCAGTTCAGCTGTAGGACCACCAGAGTCTCTTTGCAACCACAACAGACAAACATATCCATTCATCTTCTCTGCATCACCAGTTCCCATTCCCATTTCAGCTACAACTTCAGTACTACCAGACCCTCAAACTCCTATGTACAGCTCCACCGGATCACAGATGCAACATCATTAGATCCATCAATCTTTCTTGGCGCCTTTGGAGCTTAGTCTAGCGCCTAATAATTAGGCGAGGCGTTAAAAGGGCCAAAAGCGCTCGCTTTAGGCGGCGGAATAGAATATGAAGTCGCCTTGAATTCCTCGGGCGTTGTGCTGCGCTTAGTGCGCCTTTAGCACTTAGGCGCCAAAGGCGAGCGCCTTTTATAACATAGTCTGGGGTCACTTCTTGTCGTATTTTAATATTTAATGGGTCACGCCAAACTGCATTGATCTACTTATCAAGGGTTGCAGACGCAAAATTCTATCTGCAGATGGTCAAAAGCTATGGCATTTACTTCCGACAGCCATCACTTGGAGGATTTGGGATCATAGAAACAAAGTAGTTTTCGAACACATCGGATTAGGTGATTAAGCAAATTAAATCCCAAGCTTATTTTTGGTGCAGAAACGATGAAGAGTGAATACTTGAACAGAATCAGGAGACAGCAAAAGAAGTTCATTAATGGAAAGGCGCCCAACACTCTTGGTAGTTTGTTCGCCCAATCAAGCAAATGCATGCTATGTTAATCGATAGTATTAGGGATAAGCGATGGGAAATTTTAGAGAAAGTTTGTTATGATTGCTGCAAAATCTCTGCTTTGCTTTCTCTTGAAGCCGCAAGACTGACAGATAATCCATTTGTATACATGTCAACCACTCATACAGTTTTATTAATCACAATTTAAAGTTTGTATCAGGGCAAAATAAAGATCCATTGTCAAAGTTATCAAATATGATCGCTAGATTCGTTAATCCGAGCTAGGCAGGCAAGAATGTCCACTGAGAAATTGTTGAAGTAAATCCCAATCTCTTTTTTGCAAGATTAAACTCCAGTAGATTGTCTTCTATAACTAAGTTTAACCATAGCATTGGATCCGGAAAACCTCCATACTTCCAATGCATCCACATGAGGGAGAGTGGCTCAAATAAATTACAGGATATGAACAGTTTCCATCGCATATAAATAATGCATGGTGGCTGATGCAAAAGTAAACGCACAGTTCCCATAGTTGACGAATACAAGAGAACTCCTCCATGGCAGCTCACAGTTTTGATTTTCAGGTTCTAATGACATGATAGCAGTTTATGACTCTTAAGATCACTAGCTTTAGGAGAATATCATCTGGATCTGAAGATGCAGCTGAAGAAAAGAAAGTAGACACCCTATTTGGTATTGGCAGCTTTTGTCATGTTTTTCTCTTGTGGCAGTTGAAACACGTTTTGTATACTTGAATAATGTTAATTTGTATGCTTGACAATGAACTGAAAGAACATGGAACACGTCAGGCACAATATATACGGGTTCCCTAATTAGGCCTGCTCATTGATTTGAAGAAGTAGAACATGGCAATATGGCGTGAACCCTAAGAATGAGCTGAAAGTACTTGGGAGACTCGACGTTAAACTGGAAATTCACTACATAACATGCTAATGGTTTTTCATGGAACCAACCAATAAAACAAATACAAAAACTAAATTAACATGTGAATGGGAGGAAGGATGACAGCTAAATTATAAAAACTCAAACCTTCGGTTTTTAATTTGTGTCACATGCATGCATGACGCAGTTGTTTTATTTTTATACATGAAAATGAAATTCAGTTAGTAAAGAGAGAGTAAACTTAGATTTGGCTATAGTTGGCCATTCCTAGGAAACCAAACAACCTAGAGTCAGCACTTGGTGGAGTGGCTCAATTGAGAAAAAAATAAAAACCAATCAGCAATGGGTATTTTTCTTTTTCCACATGAGGGTGGTGATAGCCCATTTAGGGCTATAACAACCGTCTACAGAGGACTGTCATCACTTTTCTTCCGAAAGGACTATTGGTTTTGGATGATAGTCCATCTAGGGCTATTCAAATGAGCATCCAATCCATTGACAATTGGCGATTAGGATTGCAAACCTAATACAACATACATAACAATCTCTCAGTTGACTCGTCCTGTGTGGGACTAATCACTTTATACAAGTTAACGTTAAGATTAGTTCCAGGCAGAAAACTGTAACGGGCTTGGGCAATTTCTAACAATTGCAGTACAAAGAAATTGTATGTGTAGAGTATAAATCGTAGTTAATTTTCAACCATCTTTTTTGTTTCTTACGTTACACAAATTTGCAAGGTGTTATGTTACAAATTTCAAACCCATCATACAAATCCCAGGTTAGGTACCAACACATACCATACGAACCTGCAAAGGGTTTCATAACATAGACTACTAGTATGTACTATCTATAGCTGCCATGGAGTAGGAGTTATCGTATTCACCAAAATATGGTATAAATCAAAGGAGTGGGAAAAAATATCTCCCTTAAAGGAATGGGAAAAGCAGAAGATAACATTCGCAGCAGATGAGATACCAGAAGAAAATTTAAGGCGAATAGATCCCCTGGTGATTACAGTAATGGCAGAGCAAAAAGAAAGAAACGAAAGCACGAAATCATCATAAGAATGGGAGATAAATAGAACCTTGGTAGACACGGGTAGTTTGGTGGATATCTTATTTTATCGCACGTTGCAGGGTATGGGATACAAGGATGCGGATATGACGCCCTCAATATACAACATTCATGGTTTTAATAAAACGACGACCAAGCCAAAATGTGAGATAAGCATGTGAATACTATTGGGAGAAATAGAAATGAAAATAACCTTATGCGTAGTGGATGTAGAATTACCCTACAATATGTTGTTGGGACGACCATGGGTACATGCGATAAAAAGAGTGGCGTCAACTCTTCATCAGTGTGTGCTTTCCCAATACCAAGTGGAATAGGCGAAATCAAAGGAGATACTAGGAGTGCGAAATTCTGCAATCAAATAGATGTAAAGAATCATGAAGAACGCACAAAGCGGCGAAAGGATAAATGGAAGAAGGGAAGAGAATTAAAGAAGGAAGAAGAGCTAAGAGTATACATGATCGGAGAACAAGAAGGGAAAGGATTACCAAGCGAAATCCCAGAAAAGAAGGCGAACAGACGCACGAAATAAAACAACCATCACCATTAGGAGAACCAAGGGCAAATTTTACTGCAGCAGAGCCAACAAAAGACATCAACATTGGGACAAAGGAAGAACCAAAGATATTCAAGATTGGAACACAGATGGACAAAGAAGAAGAAGAAGAAGAAGAAGAAGAAGAAAGAACAATCAATCTCCTACGAGAATATAAAGATATATTCGCATGGAGCATGGATGAGATGTCGGGCATAGATCCTAGTGTCGCATGTCACAAGCTTGATATCAATAGGAACGCAAGGCCGTTCAAACAAAGGATAAGAAAGATAGAAACAACATATCATCCTCAAATAGAGGAAGAGTTCCAGAAAATGTTGGATGCGGGAATAATTAGACCAGCAAAGTACCCAGAATTGATGAATTGATTGAGTAGTATGCGATGCGTGTGTGGTGCAGCCGAGCCTCTCTACCTTCATAGCTGACTGGTTTTTGATTTTCGTTTATTATTTTTTCATTCTGGTCACTCAGTAAGTATTGGAGGTCATTCCTAGATTGATTGAGTAGTATGCGATGCGTGTGTGGTGCATCCAGGCCTCTACATTCATAGATAATTGGTTTTTAATTTTCGTTTATTAATTTTGCATTCTAGTCACTCACTAAGTATTGGAGGTCATTCCTAGATAATCTTTTTTGGTTTTGATTTATTATGTTTACATTATGATCACATTATCTATTGGTTTGAGATTAGTTTTTTATCAGAAAGAAAAACACATTATACATTAACATGATCGGAATGTATATTGGCACTTGGGAGGCATGTCTACAAGCTCTGCCTTGCCTGCACCAACATCTAAGTCAAACCCAAATCATACACCAAAGAGATACTCTAAATATTTTAAATCCTTAGATTAAAAAAAAAAAAAACATCAACCACACTAAAGAAGAATCAAGTATCATAAATAAATCTCCTAAAAACGACAAAAATTAAAACAGATAACACAAGGATCCAAAAATAATTCTTCAGTCACACACAATGTTACAGTAAAGAAATAATATGGATACAGTTCCCACTCAAATTTCATATCCATAACTGAATTTCACACTGAATTACTCTGACTCCTAAATAAAGTTTTTATTTATTGACATAAATATAGCAGCAAGTGCCCTCATTGGTTGCCTCGTATCACCTGCCTATAAACGAAATATCATACCATGGCCATGACTTAGGAGCAAGGACAAATATGTAGAAAATCTACACACCGAAATGTTGGCTAAGTAGTGAATCTACACTAACTCCAAAATATTTTATTTATTTATTGACATAAATATAGCAGCAAGTGCCTTTACTGGTTGCCTCGTGTCACTTCTCTATAAACGAAATATCATACCATGGCTACGACTTAGGAGCAAGGACGTTTCCGTAGAAAAATCTACACACTGAAATGTTGGCTAAGTAGAGACTTTCATAATACTTATATTATATAAGGAAAGGAATTTGAAAAAAGAACTGTGGATATAGGTAAAACATGCCAGTAATAACCGAATAAAAGTGGACAAATGTATATTTCTCGAAACATGATATTACAGCTACTACAAAGACCAATAAAGAAATGCATGCAACGATGCAAGGCACATACACCAACAGTTAACAGAACACCCAATCTGTTAACCGAAAATAGATAAAATGCTACCCAAACTAAATATATGTAAAGAATAATTTTATACGGTTTGTAAATTTTTGTCCACAGTTTCATTTCACATGTAACATTTAAAAAAGGAGGTTTTAGTGAAGACATGCATATCAATCATCCAGTTTAATGTACTGTTAGCTACTAAGTCCCTCGTTCAAATCAAGCAAACCAAAAGAAAGTAAACCAAGTTTAAATATGGAAATAATAGTGGCAAGCAAACCAAAAGAAAGTAAACCAGGTTAAAATATAGAAATAATAGTGAACCTAGAGACACAATTTCGTAGCCAATTTTTGGGAAAATTGGGAAACTGACCCATACTAAGATGCCCCGTTGGGAAAATGCCCCGCCAAATAAAACTTATGGGAAAATGCCATGTTGTTACAATTTCCATCCAATCTTAGTTAAATGGTCAAACTCGTCACATTGACTAGTCAATATCTCCTGCGACGGGCTTCTTATGTACTGTGTGTCTCATCCTCCATTAAACCTTAAAACCGATGACTGAGAACGTAAAATAATTTATCAACCCCTGATAATCCATCGCCTCTACCTCTATTGCATCTATTTCGTATCCTTTGACATCCTCCTCAAACCTTAACTATACCTACTACTGATGAAAAAAAAATGATTTCGATTCATTTGAAAACACATCTCCAATTCGTGATTCCGATGCTTACCTTCTTCTAGATCATTTAACTCAACAACACTAGTATCTGATTAATCATCATAATTCATCATCTCCATCTTCTAAATCATCCATTGAATCAATACCAACAGTTTTCCTAGTTCATTATTATTGAATTCTACATAGGTATGGTTCTTTGCATTTTTGGGTTTAAGAGTAATTTGAAACGGGTTTAAGAGAAATTTAAAGCATTTAATAGGGGTTTTAAATGGGCTGTAGTGTGATGTAGCAAATTGAATATTCAGTATTAATGATTGTGGACTTGTGGTTCAATTGATGAAGTTTGATTTTTAGGGTTCACAGGATTCGGGTTTTTGAATGGTTTGTAATGCACATAGATTTTTAGGGTTCATAAACTGTTTTCTTCTCAAGGGCTTAGAAGAACGAAGAAGAAGATGACTTCTTTTTCGTGCTATTCATCAACACTAAACAAATTAGATGGCATAACAGTAGCCGTTGGATTACAACGAAATGTTTCTCTTTTAGCACATGCAATCCCGCATGTGTCAACAGTTTGACCTTTTAACTAGAATCGGATGGAAAGTGTAACGGTGGGGTATTTTCCCATAAATTTTATTTTACGAGGCATTTTTCCGATTATCCCATTTTTAAATAAGAGAGCTAGTCGTAGTTATATGATTGAGTTGATCATTTAAAACTCCTTGTTAGCTTACCACCCAAATATGAAGAAGAGAGACTATAAAGGTACAAATCTGTTGTAAACCAAAGTAAATCTAATATCAATGAAAAAAAAGGAAATTATAATAATTAAAATCATAAAACAGAAGTTCCTTATTACCTTTGGGTGCTATGAAATGGAGTTCGAGATCATTATGGTGATTCTCGCATCTAGGGAGATACTTTATTTCTCATCTTCTCTATGCATTATTCATCTACACCACGCCTTGCGTAACTGGGAAGTACCAATAAAGCTTATTAGGTGTTTGGTGAGAGATAGTTCAACCTTTTAACGATGATAAAAGTATTGAGAAGGCAACGTAGGATTACCCAAATAAATCGGGTCAAAAGAAAAAATTACTCCAGAGGAAAAATGCCACCATGAAAAAAGACTCAATCATTGACTTTAAGGGAAACATGATGGCCTTCGACCCACGTGACAATAACCTCGGGTCTCAGAAGTATGGATCTTGCAATGACTCTCTTTGCTTATGTCCTGCGACATAATTAATGAGAGAAATTATACGAAAGAACTATGACATGCCTAAGAATCCTTTTTATTGTTGTCAACCTAGAGACACCCAATTTTTTAGATGAAATGATTTGAAGCACGATTTTATACATATCAGGACATTAAAAAACTTAATAGTTTCAGAATTACATAATGAAGAGGTCACCAATCCAACAAAAGGAAATATACAAATACCTGCAATATATTCCATCATACCCGGTAAATCTCATTCATTTAATGATTTGATTTATACTATTCAGACCCATTACCTTAATTTTGGTGTACAGGGGGATTTAAAAGTGATACATGTGCCAAGTCATTGATTAAATTAAGGGAGAATGTGCCCAGTAATTATTAATCACAATTAGTGCAATTTATGATTTGGTTACCAATCCAACAAAAGGAAGAATATGAATACCTGTAATATATTCCATTGTACCCGGTAAATCTCATTCATTTTATGAACCGGAAGAAGAAATACTTTCTTATGGTAATGGAAATTATATGAGTGGAGATTGGTCTATTATTCATTTCTAAAAAACTAAACAACAAATAATGTCAAACTCCAAATGAAAAAAAACAACAACAACTTGCTTAAGACGCATTATGATAAGAAATGATCACATGACGTTGAGTATATCATTGGAAATTCCCAGAAGATAAAGAGTTGGATATGAGTTGAAGTACAGAAATACAATGCAGTGTCTACCGAAATTTGGAGAAGAGAATCCAAAGTATGCACAATTCAAGATTTTAATGAAGATTACACATAATCAGCAAGTAGTTTTTGATCCTGAACAACATTAAACATATACAGGTACAGATAATTATTAAACTAGAACACCACCACCACGGTGGGGAGGGCCGATCGGGGAAAAAAATGAAAAATTGCGGCAATGACTATAAAATAAATTTTGTGATCCCCAAAACAGATGCATCCAATTTTCTTTCCTCCCTACAGTGTAATTGATAACTTTTGCAGTGGTAGATTTGCAAAAAGTGATAACTTCGTCTGTGGTACATTTGTGATAGCAAAGTGTTGCTCGTGTTGGAGGTGGTGGGGTGTGAAAAATATGACACAAACACGTACGCATGTCCACTGACACAAACACACCGAAAAAATCGATTGTTAGGCCCCTTCCTATGGGTGTGGCAAATCAATATATTTGCCATTTAAGCACCCACTATGGAGGGGGAAAACTGGAAAACTGGACTGTCTTTTAATGGAAAATTTTCCTCGTGATGTCATGCTGGTGTTCGGTCACTTGGTACACAGCCACCATTGCATATCTTGCAAAACCCCTTCCCAAGCAGCATAGCAGTGTGCGTCTTCCTGGATTCTCACTTTGCAGGTCTGTTTAGCGCTTTCTGAGAGAAAGTGCTGATCTTTTAGGTGCCGAATCCAGCCACTCCTGGAATACCCTAAACCACCGGTACCACCATGACAGCCATCATAGGAAGCAAAAGGACAGGGAAGCTTGTCAGTCTGCGACGATGATGGAGCTGTAAAGGATTGGGATTGGGAATCAAGGTTTGCATTTCTATCTAAAGAGGTTGAGGATCTTAAATGGTGTCTTGGCATCACGTGTTCCAAGTGGATTGAGTTCGTGAAAACCCTAAAACGCAAAGCAAAAAAAAAACGTGCATCCAAATGCTGTAAACAATAACCGTTGAGGAGAAAGGGTGATGAACTTGGAAATCACGGACGATGAATTGGAAGAGATCAGGTTTTCAATCACCGGAAACCTCCCATTCATGATCGCCGGAGCATCTCTCTCCTAAAGGGTTATTATTATTATTTTTATTTTATTTTTTATTTTTTAAAATAAGATTGCAACTACAATAATAAAATTAACATGGCCATGAAAGAATTACTTTACCAATTTGATCTTCACAACTTGTATTGTCTTCGTATCATAAACTTCAATAATTCTCATCTTTTGATTTTCTCTGCTCTTCCTTGAATTGTTGCTTAAAAACCTTAAACGTCTTCAAATTTCCTTGTAGATTTTGATGTCGCTCCTTTGTTGATGATGTGTTTCTATGGACCTGTTGTTGGAGAGAGAGAATGGTGCTAACTGAAAATCAAACTACAAGAAGGAGGTTTTCATCTATAGACGTCACCCTCATGATTGACAAAATTAGCACTCAAGAGATCAAAAATAGTGCTGAAAATGGTGTGAAGTTGGGTAGCTCACCATTTTACCCGGAATTTATGTATGGTGACACACACTCCAAAGAAAGCTCTTTAGTCAGCTACAAAGAAATCTGGTCTGGTGCCTCTGTTGATTTGAAAATAGGTAGTCTCCACTAATGATTGATCAGCAACTCTAATAATGCATTTCTCTATGCTCCTAATTTGCATCACCGGCATGATTAAATCCATTATATAACACTCCAATTCGTAAGAAATCCGAACGTAGTTCTCTAATACTTCCAAGTTCAGTTATGTCGGTCAGAATTCTCTATGTAAACATACCTAGAAGTATGCTAGTGACTCTAAAATCTCTATAAGTTGGAGGTTTTATTCAAATATATAATAAAAATTTTTTTTTTTTTTTTGTTGAAAATTTTGAATCAAAAAGGCTAAAAACTCTATATGCAAAAGGTCAAAACACTCCCCCATACTTAAACTCTACATTGTCCTCAATGTTCTAAAGATAAAATTAAAAGCATGAACAAGGAGAAACCATTACCATTTTAATCAAAAGAGTTAAGGAAAGATATTACCGTGTTGCATGAGCATGAGTTACCTCCCAAGAAGTGCTAAGTTTAATGTCTTCAGCCAGACATGACTGTACCTGCAAAACATTAGTCGTGATAAACTGGATCCTGTAAATTTGTAATTTCCACATCCGGGTTGGTCAATTCGATAAATGGTTTCAACCGTTGACCGTTGACTTTAAAAGTCTCTCCAGTATCATGGTTCCTCACTTCAATAGCACCGCGTGGATACACGGTCTTGACATAGAATGGTCCAGTCCAGCGAGATCTAAGCTTACCAGGAAAAAGGTGAAGGCGAGAATTATACAAGAGAACTTTCTGTCCTGGTGTAAACGACTTTCGAAGAATCGATTTGTCGTGAAAAACTTTGGTTTTCTCCTTGTAAATTTTCGCATTTTGGTAAGAATCATTACGAATTTCTTCCAACTCATTGAGCTGAAGTCTACGGTTATCACCAGCAGTAGGTAAGTCAAAGTTTAGCCGTTTAATGGCCCAATAAGCTCGGTGTTCTAATTCTACAGGCAAATGGCAGGCTTTACCGAAGACAAGTCTATACGGAGACATCCCAATTGGAGTCTTAAAAGCGGTTCGGTAATCCCACAATGCTTCTATTAAGCGCAAAGACCAATCCTTTTGGGTAGGGTTTAAGGTCTTCTCTAGAATTTGTTTGATCTGCCTATTAGACACTTCTACTTGGCCACAAGTTTGTGGGTGGTAAGGTGTAGAAACCTTATGGGTAATGGAGTATTTCTTCATGAGCGTCTCGAAAGACCGGTTACAAAAATGGGACCCTCCATCACTAATGATTGCTCTAGGCATACCAAATCGAGAGAAAATATTGTCTCTAACAAACTTGATCACAACATGGCGATCGTTTGTCTTGGTAGCTATTGCTTCAACCCACTTAGACACATAGTCAACAACTAATAAGATGTAAAAGTTTCCATAGGAATTGACAAAAGGTCCCATAAAATCTATACCCCATACATCAAATATTTCTATTATTAGTATAGGATTAAGTGGCATCATATTTCTTCGGGTCAACTTCCCTAACTTCTGACATCTCTCACAACTTTGAAAAAATAGGTGGGAGTCCTTGAACAGAGTTGGCCAATAAAGACCAGATTGTAGAACCTTAGCAGCTATTTTCTTAGAACTAAAGTGTCCCCCACAAGATCCAGAATGACAAAATGTCAGAACACTAGATATTTCGTTGTCAGGGATACAACGACGGATGATCTGATCAGGGCAGTACTTGAATAAGTATGGATCATCCCAGAAAAAGTATTTAACCTCATACAAGAATTTAGCTCTATCCTGTTTAGACCAATGGTAGGGCATTTGACTAGTTACCAAATAATTTACAATGTCAGCAAACTAGGGTAACTCAGAGATGGAAAATAATTGTTCATCGGAGAACGTGTCATGGATCGGTATCTCATCATCTCTAGTCTCATCAAAGATACGGGATAAATGGTCAGCTACCACATTTTCATACCCTTTCTTATCACGAATATCCAGAGTAAATTCTTGGAACAACAATACCCATCTAATCAGCTGTGGTTTAGAGTCATTCTTTGAAAGGAGATACTTGAGTTCGGAATGATCAGAATAGACAATGACCTTAGACCCTAGGAGATATGATCTAAATTTCTCCAAAGCAAAAACGATGGATAACATTTCTTTCTCAGTGGTTGTGTAGTTCAAATGGGCATCGTTTAGGGTCCTACTAGCATAATAAATCATACTAGGTGTTTTATCATGTCGTTTTCCAAGGAC
Source organism: Papaver bracteatum (assembly GCA_023529315.1). Taxonomy (NCBI): domain Eukaryota; kingdom Viridiplantae; phylum Streptophyta; class Magnoliopsida; order Ranunculales; family Papaveraceae; genus Papaver; species Papaver bracteatum. Next base: position 332,241 of record JAJJWX010001025.1, read on the forward strand.
AACACCAACCGCATAATCGGACGCATCACACATGAGTTCAAATGGGAGGTTCCAATTGGGTGGTTGGATAATAGGGGCAGAAGTCAACAATAATTTAAGCTTCTCAAAAGCTTAAACACAGGCTTCATCAAATACAAAGGCAGTATCTTTAGCAAGTAGGTGCGATAGAGGTAAAGCAATCTTGCTAAAGTCTTTGATGAAACGATGGTAAAATCCAGCATGTCCAAGGAAAGATCTAACATCGGTTACATTCCTAGGTTGTCTTAATTTGGAAATTAGGTCAACCTTGGATTTATCAACTTCTATTCCCTTAGAGGACACCTGATGAGTGCCAAATATTGCATATTCACACACCTTTTCATTGGCACTTAACTCATCTTTCGCGCTTCAAAGTCATATATTATCCCAAATTATGCATTCTTACCATCTTCAAGAATAAATATTTTTATTAATTAATTTTGTGTTTTTAAGTACTAAATAAAGCTTGGAAGAATTGAGAAGACAAAAGAGAAGAAAGTTGGAAGCATTGCAACCCGCTCGCGCATCAGTGGAAACCTGTTTACAAATTCATGGGATTAAACAACCCATGATCCAAAACCCAAGACCCAAATCCATTTCCACCTCACCCCCATTGGATTCTTTCCAAAACATCCACCTCACCCCCATTGTATTCCATTCTATCCATCAATTAAGAAAACATGTTTTGTTTAATTATTGAGTGGTTTCTACAGTAAATTTCGAATCCCAAGTGTGAGAGAATTTTTGTGTATAAATAGAGAGGGTTGTTGTGTTGAAAACTCATCCAAGAATAGCTTGTTCATGTTAGTTTATCAAATTTCAATTTTGTTGTAATGTTCTTCATGTTCTAATTTCATTTACTAGGGTTTAGATGAAGCCCTAATCTCATTGGTATGTATTCATATCTTGTATTTTGTTCTTGAAAGTTTAGAATTGTTTAAAGATATAATTTAATCCAAGTTTTTCAACATCTTGCTCTCACAATGTATGCCATGTATCCATTGTAGTTAGAATATCTCTATGTTGATTATGCTACAACTCATGCTTAACCAAATATTGATCTTTAGATTAGTTGTGCTTAATTAGACAATTAATTCTTTGGAGAAATACTTTAGTTGTGATTAAATTATCCATTGGAGAAACACCTTAGTTATACGGTAGACTTGAATCTACTATAAGGACAAGAATAATATTACAAGTTGAATGCATATCATAGGTTATTGGTGGATTTGAATACCCTAGTATCCATATTATCATTGTTTACATATCTTGTTATTTGCATCTTTTTCTTTTATTATTTCAGCCACTTGAAAATCATATCGTCTTATCGAAAAAATCAAACCCCTTTTGGTTACTCTCTGAATCAGGATTTAGAATCAACTTCTACACTCTCCAAGTCTCTGTGGTTCGACCTGTGCTTGCCCTGTGTTGCTTGTCGACACTGTGCACATGCAGTATACACAATAGTAGGTATCTTTCCGAGCCTACCAAGTTTTTGGCGCCGTTTCCGGGGACTCGGTAGTGGTGTAATTCATTTTTCATCTCCTGGAACTGTTCACATATCACTGTAGCAGCGCAACTATTCACAGTCAATTTTACACTTATTTTTGTTATTTTTTTGTTATTTTTGCTTTTGCTTTAAAACTTCGAAACAATAACTACCTCTTTTGAGCTCAACAGGTGCCGGAGTAGCTGTTGTAAAGGCGAAGGAAAGGAAGCGAAAGAAGTTTTTATTTTAAATAAAAAAAAAAAAAAAAAAAAGTTTATTTTATTTATTTTTAGATTGTATTAGGATTCCTCTACTCTTGTAATTTTCTTTTTCTTTTGCACTTTATTTTGGACTTTGAACTTGGACATTCTATTTTTATTTTTATTTTTAAACCCTACGGAAGGGTATTATTAAATATCAACTGTTTGCAGAGAAGGACGGTGATTACAATATCACCTCGGCCCCTCGGGTTCGTTCATGACATAGGAGTCGTGGCCCGAGTCGACAAAAACGGTTCATCCCCCGTCTGGAACGGGAGGTAAGTTTGTCGAAACACTCGCGAATCCCTTGTTAGCGAGTTACTATATTCCTTCGTTTGCATATATGTTGAGGAATTGAATACGGCTGTTTTATTTTCCTAGTAAAGGGCAAGGACTGGCCATACAAGATAAGAGTTCGGATTTCATCACCGTTCTCTTCTTGCCCGCCTTAGGAAAACGATACCTAACGTGAACCTAAGCTTTAAAATTTGGAATAGAACGAGACCTATAAGGTAAGCTTAGTAGGAAAGTCGTTCGAAAAATATTGGTTACTCTTTAAGCATACTTCGAAGTTCATGATAGTTTCTGTAAGTTGAATGCGTGACTGCGCCGCCTTGTAATACGGTGAGGCCTTGGGTATCCAAGCTCTAGCACCTTCCCTCGCCTCTATTCAATTTACTTAAACTCAGATTGATTCCAGAAGGGTTTGCTCAGATTGTAACGAATTCCCTTTCGAAGGATTAGAAGCTGGTTTAGAAAACAATCTAAGTGGATCCATCATGCTTTTTTTTTGCTAGAAATAAGTAAGTTTACTATGGTGGAGTCAGCCTTGTTTGCGATTGCATAGAACTTCCCTTCCGTTTATGATTTTTCTTCTTTTATTTTGTTTGTCTAATGTATGCCCGAGGTAATTAGAGAACGGGCTTGTCAAAAAAAAAAAAAAAACCAATAATGAAAAAAAAATATTTGGTCTGTTTTCAGTGTGTACATCCCAATCTATGCAACAAGCCTAGTTCTAGTTAAAGATCATGTCAGGAATCTGGTCTGCAGGTGGGGATGGAAACAAATCCATCAGAGAGCTTGCTTACGGGCATGCTTCATATTATGAGCCTCCAACAGACCATGATGTCAATAGTTATATGGAGTTTTATGGACATTTTCACAGTCTTGAGCATCAATACATGGACCCTAATAACTACTCACACACGTATCATCCACCACAGGGTGAAAATGAACATCTTTACAGTGCCCAACTCTCACAATCATCACTTTTGGACCAGTTAGAAGCTAGAACTGCAGCTTTAGAAATGCAAATGCATGAATCTGTCGCATATAATTCTTCTAGGCAATCGGAAATATATGCTTGTACCTTATGTGGAGGCTTAGGCCATCCTGCTGAGAAATGCTATATTTTGCATGATTTTAGGCAATCTAGAGAATATCATGAAAATCCAAAATATGAAATGCCAACATATTACAAAGATGATAGTTATTGGGACCATAATCAACCTTTCGAAGGTTGCGATCAGTATTTTATAGACCCTAATGACCCTGCACATATGTATCATCCACCACAGTGGGAAGTTGATTAATTTTGTACTTCTCAATCTGTGGAGGAAAATCTCAGACTCATCGAACAAAATAATGCTAGGAGTGTATTGCATGATAAACCATATAGCATTGATTATGAATTTCCTACTGTTGAAGACTCTCCTTCCATCGAACAACTTAATGCATTATTAAAAATGAATTTGATTCGTTTACAAAATGTAGGAAGGGAGGAATTTCAGGATGAAATGTTTGTTTGTCCTAATGAAATAAAATGTGAAAATAGTATGCATAGTCTTACTCGTGCAATAGAGATATTGCATATGAACCTGTTTTAAATGAAGGGACTAGAAATACTACGATTTTAAATAAGGAAATGCATTTCTGTGATGATGATGATGATGATGATGTTATGTTAGAAGAATATGTTTTTACTGAAAATATTGTCGAACCTTTGAGTTCAAAGACATTAGGCTTCTCTACCTCGACCTTAATGAATGATGTTTCTTCTAGTGTTACATATACATGTGATGTTGATACTGATCTTGAGCCTGTGAAATTTTCCTGTGAACAAGAGAATGACACATTTCTTGTGTCTGACTTAGAAAATGTTGAATCTCCTGTCGACACTAATGATCTTAAGCATGAAAATATAATTGACGTGTCTGATTCTATACCTAGGTCACAACATGATGTCTCTTTGGATCTGTCCATGCATGAGAATAAAACTTTGGATGATGATGATTATGAACTAGGTCTTGATGAATTGTTCTATGAATGTGAGCATGCTGCGACATTGGAAAATGATTTAGGAGTTATAGATGTGACTAATAATGATGTGCCTACCTCCCTGCCCATGTCACAAACTGGTAATCTTGCACCCAACCTAGATTTGGTTTGTAAAGTTATTGTTAAACCTATTTTTTTAAGAGTACCTAATCTAGGATTGGAACTGTGTTCCTCTCAAGTCCTCTTGGACTATTTTGCAGCTAAATATAATACCTTTGATGAGCCACGGTTGGAGTTTACTCATGTCTCTCCATCCATCCCTGACAAAATCCACTTTGAACTAGATCTTGTGCATGATGCACCCTTGAAATTGTTAGATTTTGTACCCAAAAGTTTATCTATTGAAAAATCTAGGTTTGGGGGTAACTCATTCACATATGCAGTCTCACTTGCATTGTTGTCATGTTATAAATATGTAAGGATGTTGATGTTTCCGCATTCCGTCTTTTGGGTTGATCCTCAACTTTTTAGATTGTTGGTGTTTGGGGAGTTATCATTGTATAATCTAGTAGGTAAATTTTGAATCTTGTTGATATATTTGTGTGCTAACCGAACTTTTAGTCTTGCGCTCATATTGTTTGCTTTCATAGCATTCATTCAATTATGGTTAGCACCAACCTTTTTGCATCTGGTATTCTCTTTCATTTGAATCTGTTTTGTTCTCACGTTTTGTTGTTGTTTCTGTTATCTTTTGAAACATTGAGGAAAATGTTAGATTTAGGTTTGGGGGAGTATTTGCATTTAGCGTTGTGAGTCTTTTTATGACCAGCTGTGGAGCGGGTCTTTTGTAGGTTTTCTTTTGTAGTCTTTTGCATCTTTTTATGACCAGCTATGGAGCGGGTCTTTTGTAGGATCCTTTGTAGTCTTTTGCATTTTTTATGACTAGCTGTGTAGAGGGTCTTTTGTAGGTTTTCTTTTGTAGTCTTTTGCATCTTTTTATGACCAGATGTGGAGCGGGTCTTTTGTAGGATCCTTTTTAGTCTTTTGCATTTTTTATGACCAGATGTGTAGCGGGTCTTTTGTAGGATCTTTTGTAGTCTTTTGCATTTTTTTTGTTATCTGATGACCAGCTGTGGAGCGGGTCTTTTGTAGTGTGTTATCTGATGACTAGTTGTGTAGCGGGTCACTAACAAAAAAAAATAAAAAAAAAAATGATGATCATCTGTGTAGCGGGTCTTAAAAAAAATAAAAAATAAAAAAATTGGTTACAAATTTTCATGGTTCTACGAAATTCCGATGTTCATCATCTACAGTTGAAGACAGAAGACGAAGACATTTCTATAGATGCTCTGAAATTGGAGAAGGTTTTGTGGGTACATCTTTGGTAGGCCCTCACGAGACTACAACTAGTCCACTAGGGACACCTAGGGGTTTAAAGGCTTAATGCATACGCTAAATGCATTCGAGAGACCAGCGACAGTGGTATAGTTAGGATTTCTTAAGTTCTGTTTCACTTGAGGACAAGTAAAATTCAGGTTTGGGGGTATTTGATGAGTGCCAAATATTGCATATTCACACACCTTTTCATTGGCACTTAACTCATCTTTCGCGCTTCAAAGTCATATATTATCCCAAATTCTGCATTCTTACCATCTTCAAGAATAAATATTTGTATTAATTAATTTTGTGTTTTTAAGTACTAAATAAAGCTTGGAAGAATTGAGAAGACAAAAGAGAAGAAAGTTGGAAGCATTGCAACCCGCTCGCGCATCAGTGGAAACCTGTTTACAAATTCATGGGATTAAACAACCCATGATCCAAAACCCATGATCCAAAACCCAAGACCCAAATCCATTTCCACCTCACCCCCATTGGATTCTTTCCAAAACATCCACCTCACCCCCATTGGATTCTTTCCAAAACATCCACCTCACCCCCATTGTATTCCATTCTATCCATCAATTAAGAAAACATGTTTTGTTTAATTGTTGAGTGGTTTCTACAGTAAATTTCGAATCCCAAGTGTGAGAGAATTTTTGTGTATAAATAGAGAGGGTTGTTGTGTTGAAAACTCATCCAAGAATAGCTTGTTCATGTTAGTTTATCAAATTTCAATTTTGTTGTAATGTTCTTCATGTTCTAATTTCATTTACTAGGGTTTAGATGAAGCCCTAATCTCATTGGTATGTATTCATATCTTGTATTTTGTTCTTGAAAGTTTAGAATTGTTTAAAGATATAATTTAATCCAAGTTTTTCAACATCTTTCTCTCACAATGTATGCCATGTATCCATTGTAGTTAGAATATCTCTATGTTGATTATGCTACAACTCATGCTTAACCAAATATTGATCTTTAGATTAGTTGTGCTTAATTAGACAATTAATGCTTTGGAGAAATACTTTAGTTGTGATTAAATTATCCATTGGAGAAACACCTTAGTTATACGGTAGACTTGAATCTACTATAAGGACAAGAATAATATTACAAGTTGAATGCATATCATAGGTTATTGGTGGATTTGAATACCCTAGTATCCATATTATCATTGTTTACATATCTTGTTATTTGCATCTTTTACTTTTATTATTTCAGTCACTTGAAAATCATATCGTCGTATCGAAAAAATCAAACCCCTTTTGGTTACTCTCTGAATCAGGATTTAGAATCAACTTCTACACTCTCCAAGTCTCTGTGGTTCGACCTGTGCTTACCCTGTGTTGCTTGTCGACACTGTGCACTTGCAGTATACACAATAGTAGATATCTTTCCGAGCCTACCAACACCGCATGGCCTAACACTATTCCAGATTTAACCATAAAATGACACTTTTCCCAATTAAGGACTAAGTTCTTTTCTTTACAACGTTCTAGAACTAGTGTAAGGTGGTGCAAACATTCATCGAAAGAGGATCCAAAAACCGAAAAATCGTCCATAAAGACCTCGAGAAATTGCTCAACCATGTCCGAAAAGATACTTAGCATGCAACGTTGGAATGTTGCGGGTGCATTACATAACCCAAAAGGCATACGCCTGTAAGCAAAAGTACCAAATGGACATGTGAAGGTTGTTTTCTCTTGGTCTTCCGGGGCTATAGGGATTTGGTTATAACCAGAATAACCATCTAGGAAACAATAATAGCTGTGGCCCGCTAATCTTTCTAACATCTGGTCGATGAATGGTAAAGGAAAGTGGTCTTTCCTAGTTGCTAAGTTCAGCTTACGGTAATCTATACAAACTCTCCACCCGGTAGTAATATGGGTAGGTATCAATTCATTATTCACATTCGCAACTACCGTAATCCCAGACTTCTTTGGGACAACCTGGACAGGGCTGACCCATTTACTATCAGATATGGGGTATATGATACCCGCATCTAATAACTTGAGCACCTCAGTGTGAACAACTTCCTTCATATTAGGATTTAAACGTCTCTGCATTTCTCTTGAAGTTTTGGCACCTTCTTCTAAGTAGATGTGGTGCATACAATCAGCAGGACTAATTACTTTCAAATCTGTTATAGTCCACCCTATTGCCGTTTTGTGCTCGCGAAGAACACTAACTAGTCTACTTTCCTGGTCGGGCTCTAAGTCAGAGGCAATTATGACAGGAAGAGTATTTTCATTACCAAGAAATACGTATTTCAGTGTATCTGGTAGTGGCTTTAATTCAAGGGTGGGAGCTTTAACTGATGATGGTAGGGGTTTATCTATGGTCGGCGGAAGAGGTTCTGGTTTATGCTGCCATTTTCCATAATTTATTACTGGCTCAGAGTCTAACAACGCATTAACTTCTTCAAAATGACTATCCTCATCATAGTAAGCTCCAAAATGGGCCAAGCACGCCTCTAAAGGATCGCTAACACTATTGGTGTTAAAGGTATTCTTAACTAGAGAGTCAATCATGCATATAGACTCATAGTGTTCAGGATCAGGTGGGGCTTGTAATGCCTTAAAGACGTTCACTGAGATTTTTTGATTCCCAAAGGAAAATTCTACTAGGCCATTTTGACAATGTATGACTGCATTTGCAGTGGCTAGAAACAGACGACCTAGGATGATTGGGATATTGATATCTTGACTAGATACGGGTTGAGTGTCTAAAATCACAAAGTCAACAGGATAAATAAAGTTTTCTACCTGAACCAAAACGTCTTCAATAATTCCACGTGGGATTTTGACTGACCTATCGGCTAACTGTAGTGTTATCTTAGTTGGCTTCATCTCCCCTAGTCCAAGTTGTTCATAAACCGAGAAAGGTAAAAGATTCACACTAGCCCCAAGATCTAATAGAGTATTGTCTATCATTTGTTTACCTATGACACATGTGACAGTAGGACAACCAGGATCTTTAAATTTGACTGGGTACTTTTGTGAGATTATGGAACTAACTTGTTGGGTCAAAAAGGCTTTTTTATGGACACTCGCATCTCTCTTAACAATGCACATCTCTTTTAGGAACTTGGCCATAGCGGGTACATGTTTAATTGCATCTAACAAAGGCAGGTTAATCTTAACTTGCTTAAAGATGTCTAGGATTTCAGCATATGTACTAGGCTTTTTCTTAGCTAGTTTTTGAGGAAATGGTGCAGGTGGTATGTACACTCTCTCAGGGATATCTTTCTCACTTGGACTCTTAGCACACTCAGGCCCATTAAGGTTTTCAGACGAAGTTTGGTCAACCTCTGTCTCCTTTTCAGCTGGACTTTTGTCCTTAGGTGGTTCTACCGAGTTCTCTAGAGTTTTACCACTCCTAAGGGTGATAACTGATTTTACATGTTCATTATGTTTAGAACTAACCGATATATTGACCTGGTTAAATCCTTTTGGATTTGGAGTTGTTTGACTAGGGAATGTCCCATTCTCCTTATCATTTAACCGGTTCGAAAGTTGACTTATTTGAGTCTCTAGGTTGGCAATAGCTTGGTCACTGTTTTGTTGGTTACACTGACTCGTCAGGACAAAGTCATCGAGCTTCTGACCTAAATGGTTGACATTTTGGGTAGTCTCGGTATGGTTTATCACACTACGGTCAATAAAGAGTTTTAGACTTTCCTCTAGAGATGAGACCTTTTTATCAACTAGGCTCGGTTCTTGAACTTGAGATTGGTTCCTAGAAAAACCGGGTTGTGAGCTACTCGATGGGCCACCTTGATGGTTACCTTTAGACCACGAGAAATTCGGGTTATGTCTCCAACCAGGGTTATAGGTATTAGAGTATGGGTCAAACTTGGGCCGACTCTCATATTTAGAGTTCATACCACCATGTAGGACACTAACCTGGTCACGAGTAGTTTCAGTTGGGTAAAACAGTGGGCACTGAGGTCCAATATGACTTTGATCACCACAAATGGTACATGGATATGTTCTGGGCTCACTGTTACAGCTCATAGTCTGGTTGGACCCTTGGTTCATCTCTAAGGCCTCTAGACGCCTAAGGATGTCATACCCATTATCAACTCTATTGACCCTATGGATAGGATTCCTAGTTATTTCGGGTTCCCTCATTGAAGCCCATTGACGAGTCTTTTCAGCTAACTCAACCAACTCGTCAAAACATTCATCTGGGTTTTGATGGGTAAATTCTCCACCACTCATTGTTTCTACCTGCATTCTGGTTTCACTATCAAGGCCCTCATATAAAATTTGGGCCATGTGGGCTTTATCAAAGACGTGGTGTGGGCATTGGTATAACAATTCATTAAACCTTTCTATATAATCGTGTAGGTGTTCACCTAATTTCTGTTTAAAGGTTTGGATAGACTGTCGAACAACAACAGTCTTATGGTGTGGGTAGAATTTCTTAACGAAAAACCTCTACAAGCCCATTCCAGGTAGTGATTGTCTTGGAAGGAATGATATGATACCACTCACTGGCTCTCTCTTCTAGGGAAAATGGAAACAAACGCAATCTAACATCGTCTTTGGTGACATTCGGATAACTCATGGTGTCACAAATCATCTCAAAGTCACGGATATGGGTATATGGGTTCTCATTCTCTATTCCCCTAAACTTACGTAGCATGCAAAATGTCCCAGGTTTAATATCAAACTTCACGGTAGTGGCCGGTAAAACAACCCCAGGTTCACGTATCACTCTAGACGGGTTTAAACGGTCCCTAAGGGTTTTGGTTGGAACGACTTCACCCTCATCATTTTCATTAACCATTTCGGCAAAAATAGAATTACCACCTAAATCCGTGTAACGGGTCGGACTCAAATTAAAAAGGTAGTTTTCTACAAGTCTATCTTCTACCCGTTTTCAACGTCGCATACACAAGCAATAATACTAGTGAAGCAATTGGTGTGTGCTCGTGTTTTTTTTTTTTTTTTTAAAGAAAAATTATATACAAAAGGAAATAAAGATAAATAATAAAAATAAAAATAAAAAGTTGAGTTTTGTTACTTACCTCTTTTGGTAGGCAATTCCACAATAAATATAGAATATTACCTGCACAATAAAGAAAAAGAACAAGAAAAATACCCAAGTAAAATAAAATAAAACAAAAACTAAACTAAACTAAAATTTAAAATTTAACTAAAAAGAAAATAAAAATCTAAAACCTAACCTAAAGGCAAGTCCGCGTCGATGGCGCCAAAAACTGATGCAGTTTTACAAGTGGTAAGTATAGGGATTCAATTCTCTGACTTTTTTTAAGATTCGGTTTTTAGACAAAAGATGGTGATTTTTTATAAAACTTATAAAATAATGGAAATGCTAAAAATGATTTTTGTGTTCAATTAAAGGAGATTAGGATGTCAAGATTCCATCACTACTACACATACTAAATGATTATAACTATTCCCTATAATACTCTCCCAAAATTACTCAAGACGATTTAGGACAAATAATACGTCTCAGGAAAATAAATCTTTTCAAGCAATTATTTTTCTCAAAGAATTAACAATCTTCTTCACTATAAAATGCTAGTCTCTAACATAGAATATATAAATCAATTATCAAGCATCATAGGACACATGAAGAAAATCATTATCGTTGTGAATCAAGAATAAGGACCAAGAGAATTATTATAGAAAATAGTCAAAACATTTTAGCACACATAGTAGGATTTCCTCTCTAATCCTAGATAGAAATTTAGCTACTCATAATTAAAAGTACTAACAAATATTGAAAATAAAACTAAAAATGGAAGCCTAGAGTGAAAGCCAGGAGCTTTCACTGTTTCTTGCAATAGATGAAAGAAGAATTAAAAGCAGAAGAAGAAATGAAAGAAGAATATGCAGAATAGGTGTGTGATATGGAGAGGTGTCTGTCGAAGCTCCCTATTTATAGGGAGAAAATACCCAACACAGCGTGCAAGGTGACGATGGTTTCCACTAAATTTTATCGCTGGTGCTCTCTTCTTTTTCATTTGCTTTCGGAAACAAGGTGCTCTACGCACCAAATTGGTGGATGCTTTTATTTTTCTTTTGAATTATCACTTGTCTGCCACTTGAGTGAGATCACAACTCCGTCACTGTCTCATCATCTTCAGTTTGATGGAAACAATCTTTCATTTCTTCTCGGCTGCTACTGTTATCATCTCGACCTCCATTCTCGAGCTCATCATTCTCTCAACATCACCATCATTATTCTTCTTCCTTCTCTAGCTCTAAAGCAGCAGTACCTTGCTCGAGCTCATTATTATTCACCGGAAAACCATCGTCGTCTTCCCATGCCATCATCATTTCTGATATCAACCATAGCAAACCCGAGAACCATCATCTCTTCTCGTTAATGCCATTGCTCACTGTTCACAGTTCCATAAAGAAATACACCACATCACCATTCATCTCAGCCAACAGTAGACTTCGTACTTCCAACAACTCCATGATGTCTCCCTGTTGAACTCGAGTTCTCCCAAGACAGCCAACAGCTCCATCATTATTGCTTCGTCGACAAACTCCATTTTTCTTCGAGCTTCAATGGAAGCAACGTCTCGTCCATGGATTGTACTTCCAACAACTAACAACAACAGAAAAACACCACGTATTCCCTGTTCTTGATCGAGTTGTCCATCTCGTCTCCGTTCTTCAATGGCCATGCATGCAGCTCCGTCACCGTCGTCATTCTTCTTCCGGCAACTCCAAACAGCCGAAACTTCATCAACACTACGATCACTGCCAAGCTCGTCCGAGTACCATCTCCATCACCGTGCATGCCATACTTTGATCACCGGTCAACAACTCGGCAGAAACTCGAGTATCACCATCATCATCATCGAGAAGTTTTCATAATTTTCTCAACAGCGCCATCACTCACGTCCATGAGACCAACAACATCAGTTCCTTTGCTGATATATTCCGTCGATCATCACTGATTATCCCCTGTGATATCCTAACGTCAGCAGCTCTCACTAACTCGAACAGCAACACTCCATGACCGAGCATAGGGTAACAATGGTCGTTAATGGCAGCAAACTCGAGCTCCGACCGTCTCAGAATAAACATCGATCATTTCCCTGTTTTGTCTAACTCGACATTAGTAGCAACCACATTCAGTTCCCTTGCAACGACTCCATCAATCACCATCGTGACCATCGCTCAGCACCATTAAGAGTCTGTGTAAACTCGATGGAGAAGATGATGGTGCCCTGAGTAAAACCAGCAGGTGCCTTTAACAGTATTTGAATTTTGATAGCCCCTCAAGCAAAAGACTAGACTGCCTTTAGCAATCCCTTTGAACTTGACTGCCCCTTAACCTTCGGTTAGGGTGCCAATAGTACTTCCCTTGTTAAATGACCATTTTGCCCTTTTTATTGTTTTTCCCACAACTTCTTCATACGAATTCCGAATGACTTCGTTCTTCCGCCATTGCCTTTGCCTTCTCGTCCTCTACACAATGAAGAGTAGAAATCTTGTATTTGAACGAGTTACATTTGTTCTTTGGCCCTTCTTCATTCTTAGCTAGCTTCTTTCATTGCACAACTAAGCTCAAATTCACTTCTTTTTGGATTATTCACCTAATAGCACACAAATAAGAGAAAACAAGCGTAACACACAATAATCTGCAAGAAAACCAACAAATACTAGCATGGAATTAACACAAAATATATGTGCAATATGCACTTATCAAATAGTTATCATCAAGTACTTGAAATACTTGTGACAGATGATCAAGATGTTCTTGCTCACTTCGGCTAAAAATCAAAACGTCATCAAAATACACAATAACGAATTTACTAAGAAAGGGTTGGAGAACCTGATTCATGAGCCGCATAAATGTACTTGGTGCATTAGATAATCCAAATGGCATGACAAGCCATTCATATAAACCTTCACGATTCTTGAATGCTGTCTTCCATTCATCTCCTACTCGAATTCTTATCCGATGGTATCCACTACACAGATCTAATTTTGTGAAGATAATAGAACCAGAAAGCAAATCGATCATGTCTTCAATACGAGGTATATGAAATCTATAAGGAATTGTAATTCGATTTAAAGCTATGCAATCGATACACATCATCCATCCACCATCTTTTTTGCTAACTAAGAAAGCAGGGCAAGCACAAGGGCTGGTGCTAGGTCGCATTAGACCTTTTTGAAGTAAATCATTTACTTGTCCCTGCAAAATCTCATGTTCTATAGGACTCGATCTGTAATGTGATTGATTAGGTAAAGAGATTCCTGGAATGAAATCAATACAATGTTGAATATTCCTTAATGGTGGTAGAGTAGTTGGTAATTCATCTGGAAATAAAACACTATAGTGAGTTAACAAATGTTGAATTTTGTCAGGTAACTCAATCATAGGTTTAGATTCTTCATGGGAGTTTAAAGAATGATTTTGTTGTAGAGAATGGACTATAGTAGGTATAATAGCACTTGTTTTGTTTTCACAACATTCTCGAATATCTTTAGATGATTTAGATGGACACATAATTTTTGTTTTCCCATTATGATTGAAAGTATAAGTATTATCGAAACCATTGTGTACTGCTTGAAGATCATATTGCCAGGGTCGACCAAGAAGAAGATGTGTTGCAGTCATATCAATAACATCGCAAAGAACTGAATCTTCATAACCTTCAAACTTGAAAGTTACATATCACTGGTGAGTAATATCTTGAGTAGTTGATTTATTAACCCATCCTACAGAATAAGGAGTTGGATGAAGATGCACTGGAAGACCAAGATTTTTAACCACGTGAGTAGCAACATAATTTTCGACACTCCCCCCATCAATAATCATGTTACAAATTTTACTACCAATATAGCACTTTGATCGAAAAATACTGTGCCTTTGAGAAGGACATGGTTGTGTAAGAATAAGTGGACGAATCATACCAACAAATTCGTCTTCATCTTGAGTTTCAGGTGAATCTTCTTCATTGAGTTCATTAAAATCATCATTGACTTCATTAATGAACTGAGTATCTTCAATAAAAACATTAATTTTCCGACATTCACTAGACGTGTGTCCAGGTTGTAGACATTTATTGCACTTGTCTCCTCGAAACTTGGCATAAGCATTATTATTTTGTTGTTGTGGTGGAAATTGTTGTTGATTTCTGCCAGAAAAACGATTTCCAGAAGTAGTAGCAGTTCTATTTTGTTGAACTTGAGTCTATTGAACAGCTTGAATCTCCATTAGAGTTGGCATAATAGGTGCAGTATTCAAAGGAGGAGGCATGTAAGGTGTAGTAGGGGCTAGTTTACGATAAGCATGACTACTATCATCTTGATATGAAGACTTTGAATAATACATTGGAGTAACTTCTTGAGAAAAATTTGGAGAAGAAATATTAGGTTTGTAATTACCTTGGTAACGACTTTGTCTAGGTTGGGGAATCTTAGATGAATGAAGGAGTCGACATTCAATTTTAATTGCCAGTTAAATAGCTTCAACCATGGTGAATACTGACTGAACAATTCCTTGTTGAATCAGAGTATTCAAACCCTCCACAAACCTTGTTACTAGTTTTTCTTCTGACTCATGCAGTTCATTACGAGCAAGAAGATTATAAAATTCTGCGACATATTCCTCAACTAACCGTGCTCTTTGTTTACAGTGTTGAAGTCTAATAAATAATTGTTGTTTGTAATCTTTCGGAAGAAATTTAGCTCGCATTAACTTGCGCATACGATCCCAAGTACGAATAGGAGGCTTGGAATTGTTCACTCTATCATCACACAATCTTTCCCACCAAGCAGCAGCACCTCCTTTAAGTTTATATGCAACAAGTCAAACTTTAGAATGATATGGAATCTCCATAAATTGAAATAAAGCCTCAACTTCATAAAACCAATATAAAAGTTCTTCTATTCTGAAACTGCCATTAAAACTTGGAATGTCAGCCTTCAATTTGTATTCAGGCAAAGAACTGTAAGGATTTTGTGAAGACTTAAGCCTTTTGTCTTCAATCCAAAAAATTTCTTGATGTTCTTCCTCGTTATCTTCATCTTCACTGTCAGTAATAGAAAGATTATAACTTTTCTTTGGTGTACAACCAATAAACCCCTCATTTTGTAGAGTTTTTTTTGATCTTTTGCATGATTTCGTCAGGAATATCATCGTTGCGAACAAACAGATTCTTCTTTGATGATGAAGGTTTCTTAGCTTCAGCCAATAGCTTTAAGGTTTCTTCATCCTCAATCTTAAGAGTAGTTTCAAACTTGTCGAGAATCAGATGAATATCTTCAAACTTCTTTTCAGAACTTTCATACTGGGTAAAGCAAGTTTTCTCAAGTTTTGTTAGGTTATCTGAAACCGTAGCAATATTTGTATTAATTGTAGCTATTCCTGCACTAGAGGTATTACTAGCATTGGTGCTTGCAGTAATAAGATTGGTAATCTTGGTAATAGCAGCGTCGAAAGATTCTTGAGTAACGTTTCCAGCCATATATATATATATATATATATATATATATATTTAATAGATAATAGGGTTGCGGAAGCGATTTAAACATGATCTAGTGTAAGTTGAAAAACTTAAACTAAGCGAATGATACCGATTGATGTGGTATTAGAGATAGAAAGCAATACAGAGATTGTTGTAGGCTAAGGAATAAGAGAATTGAATAAGAAGAAGAAACGTAGAGAGAAAAGAAATAATAAGATAGTTTGTAATAATAATTGATTGATAAAAGTTGTGTTTTAAACAATAATAAGACTAGCCTTTATATAGGCTTCATCAAACAACTAAACTAGGAAACGTGAAATAATAAGGAAAACTAAAAGAGTTCTAAAATAAAGAATGACATGAATTAGGAAAACTTAGAAGCCAAGCTTCTATGTGGAATCTTCTGTAACATGTATATGCCCTGCATCAAATACCATGTGTAGCAATATGGATGGCCGTGTGGATAAAAGATACCTCATTTTGTCATTCATCAATACGATGTTCGCAACAAATTTGTTGTATGTTCAAATCTTAAGAATCAAGAATACTATCACAATGACTGAGTTGCGAGAGTATCAAGAGGAATACATAGCTCTTAAGGAAAAAAATTATTAAATGGAGTCGTATCTAGTTGCGAACACAAGCTCAAAGGTAGCGAATGACGGTTTACTGCCAAAGTGAACAAATACAGTGGCGAGCACTTCGCAAGAACAACAAGGAAAGGTGATGGTTGAAAATCAACATAAGCTGGTAGCAATGGGAAGTCGTGATCAAGAAAAGTTTGTGAGGGAAATAAGATTCTATAATCATGGAGGAAATAATAAGATTCAACGACTTGACCAACCACAAGAAACTTATGGTGGTCAGAAGTACAACAACTATAGAGGACAAGGAACTAACAAGGTAGTATGGGAAGAAATAATAATGCCTCCTCTAAATTCCAGTGTGGAGAAGATATGGGAAGCCACAGTCTTGATGGAGAATATTCTAGCACCTTGTAATATGGGAAGTGAGCCATCTTCGACCCATAGAAGTCATGAATTCTGCGCATATCATCACTTTCATGGACATACAACAAATGATTGCAGAAATATTAAGAGAATTATTCTTATAATGATAGCTCAACGAAAGTTGAACCATTTTATGATAAGACCACCACCACCACCACCACCACCACCACCAGAAGATCACAAAGTAAATGCAGTGAAAAGAGGAGACACGTTTCTAATTGAAGTTGGTACAAAGGCAAAAAACCTATTCTGTAATTCCATTGTACATTCATTCAGAACAATAGAAGATTTTCACAATAATATTCTGAGCATAGTTTCCGCAAGGGATATTGATGGAAGAGAAATTATGAACATTGCGAAGGTTTCTCCATTAAAATAATGGTAGAAAAAATCTATTTCCTTCACAGCAGAAGAGATTCTTGAAGGTGGAGAAATGCACGATAATCCTTTGGTAGTAAGGCTAGAGATCAATCCAAAACCAAGTGATGATGAAGATAATGAAGCTGAGGATTCATGGGTAATTAATCGAATATTGATTGATACTGGAAGTTCTGTGGATATTTTGTTTTATCATACTTAAAAAACTATGGGAGGAAAAGACGAGGATTTGCCACCTTCGACTTACAGATTTATGGCTTTAATAAAACTTCGAACAAACCAAAAGGAGAGATTGTTATGTGAATTCCTTTGAAAGGTTTATTCTCTGAAATTCAATTATGTGTTGTTGATGTGGAATCACCGTACAATGCTCTGATTGGTCGACCTTGGTTTCATGGAATTTTGGGAGTAGCATCCACCTTCCATCAGTGCATCAAGTTTCCTCATACTAGTGGTATTGGAATCATAAGAGGAGATTGGGTCGAAGGAAAAAAGTGTCATGAAATTGATGTAGAAAAATGTGAAGAACGAGCAGCTAAGAAGAGCAATTAAAAGCATAACATCAGAGAAAAGCAAAGAAGCGAAAGATTGATGGTTGATATAGTAGAACGTGGAGGAGATGGAAGTGCTGCGAAAGCAAGCATTAAAAACACGGAGCAAGAAGAAAGTAATCTACGAAACGCCATCATCAATAGTGTGCGAGAACTCAAAGAGGCACAAACAAAAGGCAACAAAGGTAAGAAACTTAAAATGTGAAATGAGAATGATATTGGAAAAATTGAGAAGAAAAAGAAAGAAAGAAATTTTGTAACAGTGAATGTGGAGAACATCTTTTATTGATTAACATATGGAAGGGTTCCAAGAAAGAGCATCGATAGCCGCTCCTCCAATAGCACTGGTGGTTGTAACAATAACAGTCTCAATAGGTAATTTTACAACTGAGATTATTGTTAGAAAGGCCTATAGGGATCAGATTCTAAATTCCCTGAATGCTTTAGGAGAAGCAACCTTTCTGTATGTTATGATAATTACAGAAAAAATTGTTTACAGAAACCACACAGAGGTTCTTAGTTAGCAAGGGAAGCGTTAATACTTATATTTGCAATTCAATGAATTTCGATATACTGGTCTTTTCCATTCAGAAAACATGAGCGTATATACTAATTTTTTTATGTTCAATATTGTTGACATGTACACAAATACATGTAGTTTTCGATTTGTCTTTCATTCAAAGTGTAATCATATATCTCTAGCATGTAAAGGAATCACAATTACACCTAACACTGAAGAATCTTCAAGGGACTAAATAGTTCACCACTAATCTTTTCATGTCCTATATTCTAGAGGTTGTAGACATTCATTCTTATAGAGAACCCACTTCTCCAATATTAAGATACTTGAGAGAGGGTTTAATCAAAACAAAAATCAAATATGTTTGAATTCTAGGAAAGAACTCACTCGCATCTCCTGTAAAAAAAAAAGCAACATAAGAAAGTAGAAACTTCGAAAGGATAATAAAAATAAACTTCTCGAAATCTTAGATACTCACATAAAGATGTTCAGTGTGGATGAGTGGAAGATCCAAAGACTTGAATTATGTGATAAACTTTCTCATTAAAGCCATGGAACTAAGATCCAGCTCCAATACCTCAATTTTAGTAGAAGGTGTTTCTTTTATTATTGCTTGTTTTACAGTCAAATTGGCAGCTGTATGGATGATCGCGTGAATTCTCAGCGACAGTACAATTTGACAATCCTTCCATTACATTTATAATAATTAGATACAAATCCGAAAATTCGAAAGAATGTGAGGGTGCTAAATGCTTCTCAAATTCAAAATCATGAAGACTAAACGAAGTTCCTCATTTAATTCAACAAAATACTCTCCAACACAAAATCATACCTCACATCATGTGGGATTCTTCTTAGATATCAAGTAAGCCAAAAAGTTACCATTAATTTTATTCTAGGAACTGATGAACCAACAATTTGACAAATTTTGAGATGTAATAAATCAATGAACAATACCAAAAACATTAAAAACACACAACTTACAGAAAGTTTACCATTAATTAATATTGAAAGTTTACTGTATTATGATACCGTGTGCTTAAGCTAATGACATGTCATGCACTATGTGCCTATTCTATTTCTTTTCTTTTTTAAATTTTGAGAATGACATCTAAACTTTTACTAAGGAAAGCAAGAAAATATCAAATGGAATATGTTAAACCCCTGTGAGAAACTGATTAGGAGAATGATAATAAATAAAACAATACATTTATGTGAATGTGTAAATCTAAGAAGAAGATCCATCCTTTTAAAAATTCAAGAGGAACTCCTTCTCCCTTTTTCACTGTTTTCACAATGTCTTCAGGTAATTGCTTAGCAAACTTACCTTGAATTTTAGTTTGTCGATTACTTAACACTGTTGGAAGTTGGAATTGCTTAACACTGTATCTTTTATTCAGGTTCACCTTTACGTTATTTCGCAACCATACATTTTGGTATGTTCCGTTTAACATGCTTTAAATTTGAAAAAGAGGAACTTAAGAATGAAAAGTTCTTAAATAAATTATGCCCATGTGAAGGATGCGATATGAGAGATGAAACCTCCAATTTTTTCTTGTCTACCACTAAGTGACCCAAAACAGGAGCATAAGTCTGCCTAATATGGGAGGCTTGCAATATAACTAAGAGAGTCTGCAAGTTAAATCATTAAAGTCACAAAAAAATTCAACACAAAAAAACTATCTAAAGAAGAAAACATTCAGTCTAAAGAGTAGTAAAAGAGACGTTTAGCTGTGGCATAAAGAAAATTGAAGAAATCGGAGATTAATGCTCTTTGGGAAGGCCTGAAATTACCATACCAAATGATATTAACCGGGATTTGACCTGAAAGAAGTGCGCATTTATGATAATGTAATGGAGGCTGGTCTTAGACTAACTCATTAAGCTTTCTACCTGTGGACGAAGAGTAATGGAAGAGAGAAACAACAAAGGGAAACACAAAAAGGAAGTAGAAGTATAAGCCATTGACTAATGCTTTGCTTCACACTGATACTCCCGTGTTGCATTTAGTGATTAGGAGGAGCGATAGGTTCAAAAAGATGAGAGTGTGTGAGCATTGTGTTTATAAAGTATGCAGTCAGGCTGTAAAAAAAATATTACCCCTAAAGAATGATTGTCACATAAAGATTCAAGAACAAAACTCACTTTCTGTTCCTCAGAAAAGTGTTAATAAATACTCAAGATATTTAAGCAAACATAACTTCGCTTGCCATACCCCCCCATCTCTCACAAATCATGGACATAGTAAGGCTATCATACTGACATCGTAAATAAACAATATAACAAAATTTAAATATGACCAATGCTTGTACTTAAAATTACAGTGTAGCTAAAGATATCTTGTATAAATTTCCTGTAGAAAAACATATATCCAATGTGATCACTTCTTGTGATACATCATACATATCCAAATAAAATGTGTATGTCAAATCATAAATATGGGTATGTAGGCGTACCAAAGCTATAACTGGCCATTGTCATCACCCATGCATACCTCATTACCTTGTGAAAGATACAGCCTGTCATAGTGTACATAATTAAATAAAATACAAAACAATCAAAAAACTCCTCGAATACAACAGAAAGAAACAACTAATACCAATCTCGCACGCAATTTTGTCGATTTTCCCTGTAGAAGTTTCTTCTCCAACTGGACTTTATCCAATGATGCCAGCTCATCTTCTAACTTTGCAACTTCATCTTCTAAAATTATCAGACAATGAGAGAAGTTACTTAAGTATTACTCTTAAGCACATATTCGTTTAATTTAATGTTGGTAAGACAATACCAAATTAAAAGAAGAAAGAAATAATTCAGTCAATATTTTAACGTCAGGCTATATATTAGAACATAGTCTTTTTTTTAGCAATACAATACTGAAGAGAATAATTGGAATAATATAATTGAATGCTTGCCTCATGATGTAAAAACATCTCTAGATAGCATCGATCTCGCCGTGCACCTGAATTTGAAAGAAAAATATCTTTAAAAAAATAAAAACATAATGGATCCAAAGGAAGGTATACAGTGCCGCAAGCGCATCTACTTCAAGTTTCAAGCAAAGTAGATATGTAACCGAGCAACAAATCTTAATTCCAATATGCAATTGAATAATGGACAATACAAAGGAACTAAATTTGATCGAGTAGAGAAAATCACCTTCTTTTCGACTCCGATTCACCATCATCAGCATCATCCCCAAGTGATTTATATGCTTCCCTGTGTTGTCATATCTTCCTATTTTTCATGGTTTGCAAGTGTCGATGAGAGCTCTGGAGTACTTATAGAATCAAGAATACATAAATTTTTCTGTTGAGAAGGTGATAAGTGATGATCAGCTTAACATCAGATGCATATGACATCTTTATACAATGGTGGACCCAGTACTGGTTTGTGCTTAAAAACGAAGCAAGTTCTGGACCAAATACCAAAAATTGAAGACAATTTAAATTATATACTTTCTGCATATAATACATCTAGGAGAGATTGCCAATTATAATTAATACAGTAATTTTTGCATTAATCTCCAGGCTACAATCCTTTGATAAGAAAGAACAATTATTAAAATAGCTGACTACATTAAGAGAACAATTTTTTTCCCTTTTGTACTAAGAAAACTTTAGAGACGTGAAAGAACAATTGATTATCATTGGTTTATAACCGAAGATACATCTTACCAAACATGAAGATACATCTTACCAAACTAATGAGTTCTTATTGCCCATTATCTAATGAGTTTGTCAGTGGCACCTTAATTTTTTTTAATATATGGCATTAATGAAATTTAGTAAAAATCATACATAACGTGTTCCAAGCATTACCGTGTATGACATCATAGTAGATCATAAAATTTTCTATAATCTAGGCATCCTAAACAGAAAGAAATCAAGAAAATAAGTACCTTGCCAAAATAATACCTTGGAGAGTAGTTCGTTGTTGAAAGTTTACATTGAAAGTGCAAATATTAACACTGCATAAAGGAAATATGGGAAGTAAACATTAAAAGATTTCCGGCACCTACAGAGTCCCTATCTCCAACTCTTGTCATATATATGATTCACATATGATTCATCACAAACCCTTTCAATTCATTAACGGTCTGCAAATTTCTCAATTACTAAAATTTACCTACAAACAAACACTGTCTTTTAATATATTAAGACCATTGGGATTCAGTGACATAATACCTGTCTTACTTGCTACACCCTGAGAAAGCGAAATAATACCAACCATTTTTTTTGAGTATTTTGGTAGCCTGGGCGTTGTACATCAACACTTTAGCAGCTTGTACATGTTCATAGGATAGTGATTTTGAAACGGATACCCAATGTGCTGACACAGAAAATCCAATTACCATGGATGAACAATTAGTTATCATCCAACAATATATCTGCCATGACACACAAAAAGAGAACCAATTAGCATTCCCGAACTTCAGTGAAAAAAAATTATCTTGTAGAAATAAGATATTAACGTATACTAAAAATGGGTGCAGTGGCAAACAATATGACCTTCTGAATATGAGTTGTGGTAAAACCATTTGAGTGGGGATTCCTTATAAGACTTGGTGCCATTAATCAATTTTAAGAACATACTAAAAACTTCTCAAGCCATTTCATATATATAACCTACAAACTTCACAACATACTTAAATCAAAATATGCAGGCTAATGGAAACAACAATGGCATCATGTTAAATGTTTGATATTTTCTAAGCACAATGTCTTACTACTCTATTTTCATGATTAAATCATTCTTAAATCTTAACATGACACGACTAATGGTGTGGTTTAGTATAACTCCAAGCACCAGTCAGATTAAAGTTTAAAATTAGACATGTAGCAAAAAACTTCACAGAACAATGACAACATTACCAACTGATAGCATCCAAGCATCTTCAATAACCCTTGTTCAATATCCTCTTTTTGTTGTTATTGATGACGATGATACTGCTGCCCTGTAAGGCTCACAAACATGACACATATTATGCTTTAGAGTTAAATTAATGCATTAGATAGAGATTTACCAATTATTGCATTAGACTTAAATTGTAAGAAAAACAACAAACTCCTACATTAAGAATTGCAGTACTAAAAATTGTTCCTTTCTTGTATAATCATAAACTTACCAATTTAGAAAAAATCCACAGGATTTCTACTAAATTTAAACAAAACAGCAAAAAAATCTCAGAGTCAGTCTAATTTAGAATCAAAATAAAGGGTCTTACGATTCTTAAGATTTATCTTGATCAGTCACCATCTTGAGCAGCAATAGCATAGATTTTACCATACAGAGTTTAAGTGAATAAGGAGAGGAAAAGGACAATGTTACAAATCAAATAACAATACCTCATAAAATTGATTAAAAAACCCTGTTGATATGATATAAGAATTAAAAAATTGGGGTTGTATCCCTAGAATAGATGGCCTAATTCGTTATTTCAATTAAAAATCTTTCAATCAAAACCCCTAAAATTCAATTTACATCCAAAATTAACAATTTGAAAAAATTATCGAAGTTTACCTTAACCGCTACTATGTTCTTCGATTTCCTAGATAATTCTGATGCTTTTACAGGTCTCGGATCTGCTGGAAATTGGTTGGTTTTTTAGCCGTGAATAAACAGACAGAGAGAACGAAGATAGGTCATCCTCCCTCGTTTCAGTAAATTCGAGCTTTTGTCTTAATCCCAAACTGCAATATCATGTTTTGAGCATTGTATTTTTTTTTGGATAAATTTTGATTAGGTTTTTTGTTTATGCTTATTTGCTGTGATTGTTAGCCGTGAAAAAATAGAATAACTGAATGAAACTGGCTTGTTATTATTTTTGGGAATCATAAGTTTCCCCAAACAGATTCATATCACAAACACCTCCTAATTCGTTAATGTACACCGACCCACTTAACAACACCTCAAGTTTTCCCAGCAGAGGCAAACACTGTCACATTCCATATATAGAACAATCTCGTATTAAGAATTGTAAAACCCGCAAGCTTTCCGGCCGTCCAATGGAAAAACCAATCCGTAGCTTCCCGACCACCGGATACGGGTCCCCGTTGAATGACGTCCGTCTGATAGCTTTTGCTATCATGACACAAAGACCACCTTTTTTTATAACAATGATCAACGCATTAAGTTATGAAGGTGCATCTTAAATAGGCGACACAAGCAAACAATATCGTAATATAGGCGTGGTATGGAATCTGAAAGATTTTTTACAAATTTAATGCTCTGAAAGATTTTCTACAAATTTATTTTCTTGAAGGAACCGGATTTTGATGATATGTAAATATATTTTTAATAAAAAAAAACGGGCACCTAGCTCAGTTGTCCATCCACGTTTCTCAAAGTTTCATGCGCTCCGGGAGGTCCCAGGTTCAATCCCCCAATGACGTAATATTGCGGGAATTAACATGGAAGGTAGAGTTAGCTTGCCCCCCTTGTGACACAATCTCAGCCCCACCATCTGTTTCGGCTCCCTTGGCAAGGTTACCCATGAGGCTCGCTGGTAGGCTAACACAACATTCAATTAATATAGTAGTATGTTGTTGGAGCTTAGCTTGTTAGGCTTACAACTAGTTAATGTAATACTCATTATTTAATAATAATAATAAATTATTATAAATAATAAAAAAAAGTTTTAGGCCTCATTAGTAGTATGTTTTTGCTTAGTGTCTCGCAAGTTGCATAAGTACTATGAAATATGTGCAACGCATGGCTATGGCTTCCAAGTTTTAGCCTTCACTACCTTAGGTGAACTTAGTGAAGACATTATTGTTTTTTTAAAGCGTCTGAGGAATTGTTTTGTTAGATATGACGCTGACTATAAAATTGGTATCTCTCTTTTTCATAGATTATGTATTATTATTTAAAATGGTGTGAGTTCCCAGCTTGTTGTTATGTTACCACCGAAAGTTTTGTACGAATCCTTACCGGATTAAATAATAATAAAAAAAAAATTAGTAGAAATAAAAAATATTTTCTACAAAATTAATGTTCTTCAATCAAAAAAAGAAAAAAAAAATCGTGTTTGTAGTATATATCCAAAGCAGTGCTTTTTTTTTTCTCCCAATTCAGAGTCAATTTTTTTCCTTGAGATTAATTTATTGGATCAAACTTATCATTGATGCTTAAAGTTTAGTATCCAAACATGGACTTATTATGTTTTTTGTTTTGTTAGTTAAAGTCAACAAAAGGAAAGAGGTGTGATGCAATGAGAAGAATTAACCGAAAAGAGGCTGCAAGGGCACCTCGTTGACTGAATGTGGAGTAATATGGAGTATATATATATATATATATATATATAGAGAGAGAGAGTTTATTGACTGATAGAATTGCCAACCTCGTAGACTGAATGTTATAACATGTACTAGAACACCGCTAGCTGCCACGGTGGGGAGGGACAACCGGGAAAAAAATGAAACACCGTTGTAATGAGATATAAAAGAAATTTGTGATCCTCGACATTTTCTAAAAATATACCAAATTAAAAAAGTGAAAGTATCATTTTTTTCTTGAAACGGAGGCAGTACATCGTTTTATTATTGACCACTTTTTTGTAAAATGAAACCCCTCATAAATTTGCAATTTGATAAAAAAAAAATTGGTAGTGTGCACTTGAGAATACCAAAATATCCCTCCATTTTGGTCCAATTACCTTATGTATCATATTTCTTTAGGGGTATAATTGGAAAATAAACTTTAATATATAACATATCTAAAAATCCTTGTCTTGGAATTTTATAAATTTTATCTCGTTGGAAAGGTAATAAATAAATCTACGCAATGAGTACAAACAACAATATCAAATTTAGAGTTCTTACGAAAAATTTCTAGGTGTTTATCATTTTAGGCACAATTTTAGAAAATTAAATGTATATCCATTATACAAACCACCACAAATGATGTACTCACTCAGTTGCAACTAAGAAAACGATACGGGGAGTTTTTTCGTAAAAACTCTAGATTTGATATTGTTGTTTCTGCTCATTTAGTAGATCTCTTTAAAATATTTCTAGCGAGATAGTATTTATAAAATTCCAAGGAACAGAGTTTTAGATATGTAATATTCTAATTTGCTTGTCAATTATACCCCTAAAAAAATAGGATACATAAAGAGTTATAGTAATTGGACTAAAAGGGAGGGACAATTTTGTCGAGTGAAAAGTAACCAAAATTTTGAACACACCAAACCATTTTCAATCTTTTTATTAAATTTCACACTTGCGTTAGGCCCAACTAAAAAGGCGCAATCGGGACCTTTTATCTTGGATTATTTAGTTCCAGTCCTGTAAAGGGTGAGTTAGGTGACCATTAGTCCTTTCGAGTCCGATGCCATTCTTTCGTTTTGGTCTGATCATTTGACTGCCAAACATTTGGTTCCGGTCTGGATTCTTTGAAGAGCATGAATAGGGACTTACTTTCCACATGGTGGCAGCGTTTCAACAAAGAGAAAAACGCACTGTGGCGAACTGTGATTTTTTCAAAATATAATTCAGCAAACTTCGACAGAGAAACGAAGAAGCCTAAGCCACCAAACAACTTCCGAATCTGGAAAGGTGTATATTCACTTTTAAGCTCTTTTAATCTCTGTGCAAAATTAAAAGTGGGGAATGAAAGTACTATCAGCGACTACCAACCAACTATCAGGTTATTGGAAAGACAAGTGGATTAGCGAGAAAGCCTTTTGTTCAAGATACCCCTCAATCTGGGTTGCACCAATACCACGGGTTAAACCGACACAGTGGCGTGTCCGCGTGTCCAATACGGCAATTCTGAAAAACTATAATACGGGGACACAACGGTATATGTTGAGGTACCGTCAATTTTTAAGATATATATGGAAATGTAATCGAGAAAACCACACAACTGTATTTGTTTTGCACTTGTTTATAATTGCACAAGTGTATTTCTGCTAGCACATGCATGTTTTCGACTACAATCTTCCTTAGAGATAGGTGACCTTTAGTTTTCAGCTGTTTCCTAGTTTATAGTAAGATAGAAGTATTTTAGGTGTGTCCGAGTATGTGTGGCTGTGTCCATACGGGGACACACGATAAGGGGAGGCCCAAGAAGTATTGGTGCAACCTAGCCCTCAATATATATACACCATTATTTGAACAAAAAACAAGACACAATGATGGAATGTAACAACTATTTCAAATGGAGGTGCTTGGAATCTCGGCCTGGATTTATAGAAGACTATCTCAGAATCAGATTACAGAAGTCTGATCCTTAATTCAATCATTGAAGAAATCTTAGTAGCCAGGTACGTGAGAAGTGGTCACGGATCTCACTAAGATCCGCGATTTTGCACTCCTTAGTGAGAATCGTGATGGGAGCGCGCTCCTTACGTGAGAGAAACACGCTCCTAAGATGAGAGAAATGTTTCACTAGTTTAATATATCGTCCTATCTTTAATTCTTCTTAGAGAAACGTTTCACTAGTTTAGTATACAGTATCTCCCTTATAAAGCAGAGTTTGGCTAACTTTGCCTATCTGAGTGGTGGCCAGGATTTAATCTTGGCAAAGATAAATCTACGGTCGTGGGTTATTCAGCTTTAATGTTACTTTAAGTGTTTTATTAATTGGCGTTGTCTCATTAATTGCTCATAATAAATGGTTTATTAATATTTATTTCTCCTAATTAAATTAATAAATGCATATTACATTAATTTATTAAATGATATAATTAGTATTTTATTAATTGGGGTCTTATTAATTGTATATGATGAATGATTTATTAAATTTTCATTTCCATTGATTAATCTAATAAATATATAATTTCATTAATAAATAATTTTACTAAAAACTACCTTAATTGAAACTATTAAACATAAGTGATGGTTGTGATCGGGAATAAAGATGCATGTAACGGGCTCAGATCATATGTCCCGTATTTTCCTGTTTGTTCATGTCCTAGCCAACGAAAGTACGCCACCTATTTTTCGCTATATTGTTTTATTTGTAAATTCATGGCGAGATTATATTAACCTAACATCGTTGTCGATCACTAAAACTACCCTGTCTTTAGTTCTTTGTCTTTTCAAAGATGAATTTATATCTACTCCTCCCGCCTCTCTGATAACCTTAAATAACATGTTAAAGATCGTAAAAACAATAACTATTATATAATGAGTGCAAATATTTCTTTCAGAAAACCAAAAATTAAAATAAATAAATAAATTAAGGGGATCGTCGTTCAGATCCACAACCATAAATTTAATCCACAAATTTTAGTTCATATATTTACTGGACCGTAATGACTATATAAACAGAAAATTTCGTGAATATTATCATGACCAATGAGAACCATGAAAATAAGTGTGTCATATTAGGCGTCGTTATCTATTACTTACACATTTTTAGAGAAAACAGGTGGCGCACTGTCATTGGTTGGGTGGCGCAATGTCATGTTAAAAATAATAGTAAATAAATTACTCTATTAATGGTTATATAAATACATATTTTTTAACTAATACTTAGATTTTCTAACAATTATATAAATGTCCATAATGGTGGTTATGGTGGAGTTGATGAGCAGTGGAGTGAAGATGACAAAAATGTTATGGTGTTATGGACAGTTGTGGCGGAAGCTATTTCGGTTACAAGAGTGGTGATGGATGGTATTTTGGGGGTGGTAACTATTGTTGTACAACCTTTGCCAGTTAAAAATAAAATGCACTCATGTCCTTCAACTATACTAGCAGGTATTTGATTTTTCTGTTTTTCTGTTTTTCCAAATCGAGATAGTTGCATAATCTTATATCACAATCACCTTTTTGCTTGCTCTCACATCAATTTTTTTTTTAATTTTTTATATGACTTTGAACCTCAATCAAAACAAACGACAAAAAAGGAAAATTATGATTATTTCATCGAACATGGTATGGTTTTATTTTGGATGTTCCACCGGGCTTTCGACAAGAACAATTGGGGGGTCAATGGGCTTAATCTCAATTTTTCAATGGATTACGTTATTTTCATGAAGTTCATTTCCCCGAAAATATATTTTCCATGGTCGCTTTATTCTTTATATTCTCAAAGTTTGATCATATTGCTAAATATTTTATCTTAATTTTGTTGTTATGGATTTTTAAAATGTTAGGCTTTTGCGTGCATGATATCGTGGTTTTGAAATAGTATTATTATAAATAATAGAACAATTATTTCTTTTGCGTACATGCGTACTACTGTAACTCTATAAGATAGTGCAAAGAAGATATTGACAACGCACACATGTTTACAACTATTATTTTGTCATCGAGACTCTTTTTCCACCTTATTAAGCGATTTTCTCAGGCGAGATAACATGATTTTAATTTTCAGGCATCAAGCGCAAAAATAATGCCAATTGATTGTAAGAATTATTACGCATCCAAGAGATTTATAAGGCATTTCACACAAAAATATCCCTTGCTAAATTTTTTGACGTTATTTATATTCAGTGATGGATAACAGAGTCTACTGTTATTCAATGTTTTGACGTTATTTAGCTAACCATGGTTTCATCATTTTTTGTGCATGGAATAACCTCACATTTGGAAGGTCAAGATCGCAAAATGTATATGAGCTTTGAGGAACATGAGATCTTATTGAATTCATAAGAACTAGAATGTGATATTTATTGTTGAGTCCATACTGGGTTTTAATATTTTTGGAATATTTTTAAGGAGGAAAAGGTTAACAAGGATCTAGACATTTTTAAGGCCTACCCAACTATCCAAGATGGATGAACTCAGGCGACGTAATTCAATGATTTGGTTTTGCACGGTCATTAAAATAAGGTATATTCAGAAGTGCAATATCATTTCAAATGACCCATAAAATACCTTTGTAAACTTTAAAACACATAACATTTTATTTATTTTTTTGGAAAGAGAGTATGAAAATTAATTATGATTAATTCGTGACTTGAGGATACAACTCCAACATATTTGGGAAGATGTAAAAGTGTCAAACATACTAGAAATAAATCATATGTGAGTATATGAAAAAGGATTTGTAGACTAAAGACCGGAAATATCAATCGATTTTTTCTTTACTTTTGATAAGGAGGGATGAACGTTAAATAATAAGTATTAATTCTAATATCGGAACACTGGAAAATGATACTATCAAATAGAAATTGTTCCCATGCCGTTATGGCACAGGTTAAGCCCTAGTAACTTCTATAAAATAATAGGTTTGGGACCAAGAAAAATTATTATTTTAAAGAGATATTATATTATCGATAATATAATAAATTATTATTTTATAATTAAATAATATATAATTATCTTAAAAAGTAATTCCTAGCTTGGAGGTTGAATAATACTTGTAGGTTAAGTAAAAAAATCGAATAATTTTATAAAAGAATTATATTATTTACTAATTGCAATACAAATACAAGCACTCCAAATATTAACGCCATTTCAAAATTACTTCTTGTTGCAGTATAACAACGTTGCCCCAGGTACTTTGATTGCATTACGAATTATTGGAGATGAAATACAACTTGATTTGAATTTTAAATAAAAACAAACCAATATTAAATCATATTTTGGGAAAGTTTAATGTGTATGAAATTATTTTTTGTTTTTCTAGTAGCATTATTATTTTATATATTATTTGGGACCTAATAATCATTAAGGGGAACTTTTGAAATGTATTATTTTATGATTTTATCGAATTTATTATTTTAGCACTAAGGGCCCGAGTCGGGACCAGAAAATTCTATTATTTTAGCGAGAATATTATATTATCGAGTATTACTTTAAAGAAATTATATTGTATTCTCGTATATTTAATTCTTCATATGTATATATACTAAGTAGGTACATACTCTCGTATATCTTTATCTACCAAGTGTATATATTTTCAAATCTGTGTATCTTTATCTACTGATTGTGCTAACTGTGTATATTCTCATACCTATATCTCTATCTAGTATTTCACATCTTCAAGTCTCTGTGTATGATATGTGTCATCACCTAACATACGTTACATGTTTATCCAGTTATAGTGCTGGACCCGCTTTTCCCATCAGCTTCCTACACAATTACATTTTACCACTATCCGGTTACAACAACTGGCAGACTCATGGAATTTCAATTGTCTCCGATGGTTGGTCGAATGTGAAAAATGAATCATTAATAAATATTTTATGTACTTGTCTTATTTCTTGATTACAAAATTGGAAAATTGGTAATATAACTAATATTTCTGAAAAAATGTAATTTAGGCTCCCAGCTCGCTTCTCGTATCTTATTTTTTGAAAACTTTACGATCCGCGCTTCCGTCTTCGCTCCCGCTCCCGACCTCGTTCCCGTTCCTGGCTACTAAGGAAGAAATTGCCCTTGATACAAGCGAAGACTCGATTTGTTGGTCGATAGAAAACCGAGGCATTTTCACCGTAAAATAAGCATACTCTTGGTTTAATAAAGACCATGAATTGGAAAATAAAAACCTAAGTGTGGTCAAGGACGTGGCCGCATAAGATTGGATTCTTTCTTTTGCAGGTATATCATGGCCGCATGTGGACGCATAAGATTAGATTCTTTCTTTGGCAGGTATACCATGGCCGCATAAGATTGGATTCTTTCTTTGGCAGGTATACCATGGCCGCATAAGATTGGATTCTTTCTTTGGCAGGTATACCATAAGAAGATAGCCACAATGTATACACTTCGTAATAAAGGCATGCTAATCTTCAACGGTTGTCTTTTTTTGTCGCAAAACAGGTGAATCTGTCACTCATTTACTTTTCCACTGCCTTACATCTTCTAGTATCTGGGGTCTATGTTGTATTAGGCACTAGGCAAGGCGAGGCGCCCGACCTAGCGCCTAGCGCCCGGGCGCCTTAGGCGCTCTCGGCAACCACTGTTACCATTTGTGATATTTTTCAATTATAGCAATACGTCAGTGATTACATTAACCAGAACTCCTGGTTTTGTGTTTTCTCCTTCTGATAAGTGTTGTTCTCCATGTACTTGATGCCGGAGTTAGGAAATCGGAAATCCAGACCTTTGAAGCCCTGCCTTTTACCCGATGTCAATGTAATGAATTTCACCCTGAAAAGCTTCTAGGTAAGCACATCCTATACTGTGTTTGTTTATTCTTTTTCAGTTAATCCTCATCAATTACTGTGATTACGATATTGACCGTGTGCGTTTAACTGTATGTTTATTACATAAAGATATGAAGAGAAGTCGGGGTATTTCTTTACTGAAAGAACAGGCATACGAATGGAACCCACTGATTCGAATAAAAAATGGAGGAAGAGAGATGATGAAGAAGAATAGATAGAGATGACTATGATCTCTATATATCAATTTTGCTTTCCATATTTTTGTCATTCATCCCCTTGATTGATCCTTTTGCTTAAGGATATAAAAATCAATTACATCATTCATTACATTTCTTACCATCTCTTGAGCGGTGATTGATAGCATAATGAAGGAAACAAAGTAATGTATTTGAGCGTTACTAAAGAAGGAAGGAAGTGGCGTATGTCAGAGAATCACACAATGAAAGATATGAGAAATTAACGGTAGCTTGATCCGAGGAAGAGAATGTAATTTGGTTTCGTTTTCTGTTTGTAAATTTATTTTCTCTTTTATTCCGTATTGACTATAGTCTGTAATCATGCCTGTAATCGTGTACAGAATCCCAAATATTCTTATTCTCACTGCGTATTTTTGGGTCTTTAACAACCAAGGATTAGAACAAGATTTACGACATTCTATGGTGTGTAAAATTTTGGCACGTATATAGGATAACATTAAGATATATCTGAATCAATTTTACATCAATCACGTAATTTTCCCGATTTTTATTTCCATAGTTTGCGTCATTGAGTAAGTTCATCAATCAATGAAACAAATTACTTTAATTATATTAGGTAATAAGAATCAATCACATCAATCACGTTAGCAGATTGATAGTATAATAACACTGAAAAAGGAAAATCAATCACATCAATCACGTTAGCAGATTGATAGTATAATAACACCTGAAAAAGGAAAAGATAATATTTGCATTTATGAATTAAGTTTCATTATACTTCAAAAAAAATTGCACATGCCATTGTCAACTCGCTGCAACATGATGGCGCGTCACTATATCTGCGTCTCCTCATTTCGCCAGTTCAATCCACTAAAAGCCTAAACCACCGCATCAACAAGATCCTTTGCAAGCACCAAATAGTTTCTTCAAAACCCATTAGTCATAAACCAAATATCACAGCCCATAGTTCCACCTGTTCGAGTTCAGTGTAGGACCACCGAGTCTCTTTGCAACCACAACAGACCCAACATCTCCATTCATCTTCTCTGCATCACCAGTTCCCATTCCCATTTCAGCTACAACTTCAGTACTACCAGACCCTCAAACTCCTATGTACAGCTCCACCGGATCACAGATGCAACATCATTAGCTCCATCAATCTTTCTTGGCGCCTTTGGAGCTTAGTCTAGCGCCTAATAATTAGGCGAGGCGTTAAAAGGGCCAAAAGCGCTCGCTTTAGGCGGCGGAATAGAATATGGAATCGCCTTGAATTCCTCGGGCGTTGTGCTGCGCTTAGTGCGCCTTTAGCACTTAGGCGCCAAAGGCGAGTGCCTTTTATAACATAGTCTGGGGTCACTTCTTGTCGTATTTTAATATTTAATGGGTCACGCCAAACTGCATTGATCTACTTATCAAGGGTTGCAGACGCAAAATTCTATCTGCAGATGGTCAAAATCTATGGCATTTACTTCCGACAGCCATCACTTGGAGGATTTGGGATCATAGAAACAAAGTAGTTTTCGAACACATCGGATTAGGTGATTAAGCAAATTAAATCCCAAGCTTATTTTTGGTGCAGAAACGATGAAGAGTGAATACTTGAACAGAATCAGGAGACAGCAAAAGAAGTTCATTAATGGAAAGGCGCCCAACACTCTTGGTAGTTTGTTCGCCCAATCAAGCAAATGCATGCTATGTTAATCGATAGTATTAGGGATAAGCGATGGGAAATTTTAGAGAAAGTTTGTTATGATTGCTGCAAAATCTCTGCTTTGCTTTCTCTTGAAGCCGCAAGACTGACAGATAATCCATTTGTATACATGTCAACCACTCATACAGTTTTATTAATCACAATTTAAAGTTTGTATCAGGGCAAAATAAAGATCCATTGTCAAAGTTATCAAATATGATCGCTAGATTCGTTAATCCGAGCTAGGCAGGCAAGAATGTCCACTGAGAAATTGTTGAAGTAAATCCCAATCTCTTTTTTGCAAGATTAAACTCCAGTAGATTGTCTTCTATAACTAAGTTTAACCATAGCATTGGATCCGGAAAACCTCCATACTTCCAATGCATCCACATGAGGGAGAGTGGCTCAAATAAATTACAGGATATGAACAGTTTCCATCGCATATAAATAATGCATGGTGGCTGATGCAAAAGTAAACGCACAGTTCCCATAGTTGACGAATACAAGAGAACTCCTCCATGGCAGCTCACAGTTTTGATTTTCAGGTTCTAATGACATGATAGCAGTTTATGACTCTTAAGATCACTAGCTTTAGGAGAATATCATCTGGATCTGAAGATGCAGCTGAAGAAAAGAAAGTAGACACCCTATTTGGTATTGGCAGCTTTTGTCATGTTTTTCTCTTGTGGCAGTTGAAACACGTTTTGTATACTTGAATAATGTTAATTTGTATGCTTGACAATGAACTGAAAGAACATGGAACACGTCAGGCACAATATATACGGGTTCCCTAATTAGGCCTGCTCATTGATTTGAAGAAGTAGAACATGGCAATATGGCGTGAACCCTAAGAATGAGCTGAAAGTACTTGGGAGACTCGACGTTAAACTGGAAATTCACTACATAACATGCTAATGGTTTTTCATGGAACCAACCAATAAAACAAATACAAAAACTAAATTAACATGTGAATGGGAGGAAGGATGACAGCTAAATTATAAAAACTCAAACCTTCGGTTTTTAATTTGTGTCACATGCATGCATGACGCAGTTGTTTTATTTTTATACATGAAAATGAAATTCAGTTAGTAAAGAGAGAGTAAACTTAGATTTGGCTATAGTTGGCCATTCCTAGGAAACCAAACAACCTAGAGTCAGCACTTGGTGGAGTGGCTCAATTGAGAAAAAAATAAAAACCAATCAGCAATGGGTATTTTTCTTTTTCCACATGAGGGTGGTGATAGCCCATTTAGGGCTATAACAACCGTCTACAGAGGACGGTCATCACTTTTCTTCCGAAAGGACTATTGGTTTTGGATGATAGTCCATCTAGGGCTATTCAAATGAGCATCCAATCCATTGACAATTGGCGATTAGGATTGCAAACCTAATACAACATACATAACAATCTCTCAGTTGACTCGTCCTGTGTGGGACTAATCACTTTATACAAGTTAACGTTAAGATTAGTTCCAGGCAGAAAACTGTAACGGGCTTGGGCAATTTCTAACAATTGCAGTACAAAGAAATTGTATGTGTAGAGTATAAATCGTAGTTAATTTTCAACCATCTTTTTTGTTTCTTACGTTACACAAATTTGCAAGGTGTTATGTTACAAATTTCAAACCCATCATACAAATCCCAGGTTAGGTACCAACACATACCATACGAACCTCCAAAGGGTTTCATAACATAGACTACTAGTATGTACTATCTATAGCTGCCATGGAGTAGGAGTTATCGTATTCACCAAAATATGGTATAAATCAAAGGAGTGGGAAAAAATATCTCCCTTAAAGGAATGGAAAAAGCAGAAGATAACATTCGCAGCAGACGAGATACCAGAAGAAAATTTAAGGCGAATAGATCCCCTGGTGATTACAGTAATGGCAGAGCAAAAAGAAAGAAACGAAAGCACGAAATCATCATAAGAATGGGAGATAAATAGAACCTTGGTAGACACGGGTAGTTCGGTGGATATCTTATTTTATCGCACGTTGCAGGGTATGGGATACAAGGATGCGGATATGACGCCCTCAATATACAACATTCATGGTTTTAATAAAACGACGACCAAGCCAAAATGTGAGATAAGCATGTGAATACTATTGGGAGAAATAGAAATGAAAATAACCTTATGCGTAGTGGATGTAGAATTACCCTACAATATGTTGTTGGGACGACCGTGGGTACATGCGATAAAAAGAGTGGCGTCAACTCTTCATCAGTGTGTGCTTTCCCAATACCAAGTGGAATAGGCGAAATCAAAGGAGATACTAGGAGTGCGAAATTCTGCAATCAAATAGATGTAAAGAATCATGAAGAACGCACAAAGCGGCGAAAGGATAAATGGAAGAAGGGAAGAGAATTAAAGAAGGAAGAAGAGCTAAGAGTATACATGATCGGAGAACAAGAAGGGAAAGGATTACCAAGCGAAATCCCAGAAAAGAAAGCGAACAGACGCACGAAATAAAACAACCATCACCATTAGGAGAACCAAGGGCAAATTTTACTGCAGCAGAGCCAACAAAAGACATCAACATTGGGACAAAGGAAGAACCAAAGATATTCAAGATTGGAACACAGATGGACAAAGAAGAAGAAGAAGAAGAAGAAGAAGAAAGAACAATCAATCTCCTACGAGAATATAAAGATATATTCGCATGGAGCATGGATGAGATGTCGGGCATAGATCCTAGTGTCGCATGTCACAAGCTTGATATCAATAGGAACGCAAGGCCATTCAAACAAAGGATAAGAAAGATAGAAACAACATATCATCCTCAAATAGAGGAAGAGTTCCAGAAAATGTTGGATGCGGGAATAATTAGACCAGCAAAGTACCCAGAATTGATGAATTGATTGAGTAGTATGCGATGCGTGTGTGGTGCAGCCGAGCCTCTCTACCTTCATAGCTGACTGGTTTTTGATTTTCGTTTATTATTTTTTCATTCTGGTCACTCAGTAAGTATTGGAGGTCATTCCTAGATTGATTGAGTAGTATGCGATGCGTGTGTGGTGCATCCAGGCCTCTACATTCATAGATAATTGGTTTTTAATTTTCGTTTATTAATTTTGCATTCTAGTCACTCACTAAGTATTGGAGGTCATTCCTAGATAATCTTTTTTGGTTTTGATTTATTATGTTTACATTATGATCACATTATCTATTGGTTTGAGATTAGTTTTTTATCAGAAAGAAAAACACATTATACATTAACATGATCGGAATGTATATTGGCACTTGGGAGGCATGTCTACAAGCTCTGCCTTGCCTGCACCAACATCTAAGTCAAACCCAAATCATACACCAAAGAGATACTCTAAATATTTTAAATCCTTAGATTAAAAAAAAAAAAACATCAACCACACTAAAGAAGAATCAAGTATCATAAATAAATCTCCTAAAAACGACAAAAATTAAAACAGATAACACAAGGATCCAAAAATAATTCTTGGTCACACACAATGTTACAAGTAAAGAAATAATATGGATACAATTCCCACTCAAATTTCATATCCATAACCTGAATTTCACATGAATTACTCTGACTCCTAAATAAAGTTTTTATTTATTGACATAAATATAGCAGCAAGTGCCCTCATTGGTTGCCTCGTATCACCTGCCTATAAACGAAATATCATACCATGGCCATGACTTAGGAGCAAGGACAAATATGTAGAAAATCTACACACCGAAATGTTGGCTAAGTAGTGAATCTACACTAACTCCAAAATATTTTATTTATTTATTGACATAAATATAGCAGCAAGTGCCTTTACTGGTTGCCTCGTGTCACTTCTCTATAAACGAAATATCATACCATGGCTACGACTTAGGAGCAAGGACGTTTCCGTAGAAAAATCTACACACTGAAATGTTGGCTAAGTAGAGACTTTCATAATACTTATATTATATAAGGAAAGGAATTTGAAAAAAGAACTGTGGATATAGGTAAAACATGCCAGTAATAACCGAATAAAAGTGGACAAATGTATATTTCTCGAAACATGATATTACAGCTACTACAAAGACCAATAAAGAAATGCATGCAACGATGCAAGGCACATACACCAACAGTTAACAGAACACCCAATCTGTTAACCGAAAATAGATAAAATGCTACCCAAACTAAATATATGTAAAGAATAATTTTATACGGTTTGTAAATTTTTGTCCACAGTTTCATTTCACATGTAACATTTAAAAAAGGAGGTTTTAGTGAAGACATGCATATCAATCATCCAGTTTAATGTACTGTTAGCTACTAAGTCCCTCGTTCAAATCAAGCAAACCAAAAGAAAGTAAACCAAGTTTAAATATGGAAATAATAGTGGCAAGCAAACCAAAAGAAAGTAAACCAGGTTAAAGTATAGAAATAATAGTGAACCTAGAGACACAATTTCGTAGCCGATTTTTGGGAAAATTGGGAAACTGACCCATACTAAGATGCCCCGTTGGGAAAATGCCCCGCCAAATAAAACTTATGGGAAAATGCCATGTTGTTACAATTTCCATCCAATCTTAGTTAAATGGTCAAACTCGTCACATTGACTAGTCAATATCTCCTGCGACGGGCTTCTTATGTACTGTGTGTCTCATCCTCCATTAAACCTTAAAACCGATGACTGAGAACGTAAAATAATTTATCAACCCCTGATAATCCATCGCCTCTACCTCTATTGCATCTATTTCGTATCCTTTGACATCCTCCTCAAACCTTAACTATACCTACTACTGATGAAAAAAAATGATTTCGATTCATTTGAAAACACATCTCCAATTCGTGATTCCGATGCTTACCTTCTTCTAGATCATTTAACTCAACAACACTAGTATCTGATTAATCATCATAATTCATCATCTCCATCTTCTAAATCATCCATTGAATCAATACCAACAGTTTTCCTAGTTCATTATTATTGAATTCTACATAGGTATGGTTCTTTGCATTTTTGGGTTTAAGAGTAATTTGAAACGGGTTTAAGAGAAATTTAAAGCATGTAATAGGGGTTTTAAATGGGCTGTAGTGTGATGTAGCAAATTGAATATTCAGTATTAATGATTGTGGACTTGTGGTTCAATTGATGAAGTTTGATTTTTAGGGTTCACAGGATTCGGGTTTTTGAATGGTTTGTAATGCACATAGATTTTTAGGGTTCATAAACTGTTTTCTTCTCAAGGGCTTAGAAGAACGAAGAAGAAGATGACTTCTTTTTCGTGCTATTCATCAACACTAAACAAATTAGATGGCATAACAGTAGCCGTTGGATTACAACGAAATGTTTCTCTTTTCGCACATGCAATCCCGCATGTGTCAACAGTTTGACCTTTTAACTAGAATTGGATGGAAAGTGTAACGGTGGGGTATTTTCCCATAAATTTTATTTTACGAGGCATTTTTCCGATTATCCCATTTTTAAATAAGAGAGCTAGTCGTAGTTATATGATTGAGTTGATCATTTAAAACTCCTTGTTAGCTTACCACCCAAATATGAAGAAGAGAGACTATAAAGGTACAAATCTATTGTAAACCAAAGTAAATCTAATATCAATGAAAAAAAAGGAAATTATAATAATTAAAATCATAAAACAGAAGTTCCTTATTACCTTTGGGTGCTATGAAATGGAGTTCGAGATCATTATGGTGATTCTCGCATCTAGGGAGATACTTTATTTCTCATCTTCTCTATGCATTATTCATCTACACCACGCCTTGCGTAACTGGGAAGTACCAATAAAGCTTATTAGGTGTTTGGTGAGAGATAGTTCAACCTTTTAACGATGATAAAAGTATTGAGAAGGCAACGTAGGATTACCCAAATAAATCGGGTCAAAAGAAAAAATTACTCCAGAGGAAAAATGCCACCATGAAAAAAGACTCAATCATTGACTTTAAGGGAAACATGATGGCCTTCGACCCACGTGACAATAACCTCGGGTCTCAGAAGTATGGATCTTGCAATGACTCTCTTTGCTTATGTCCTGCGACATAATTAATGAGAGAAATTATACGAAAGAACTATGACATGCCTAAGAATCCTTTTTATTGTTGTCAACCTAGAGACACCCAATTTTTTAGATGAAATGATTTGAAGCACGATTTTATACATATCAGGACATTAAAAAACTTAATAGTTTCAGAATTACATAATGAAGAGGTCACCAATCCAACAAAAGGAAATATACAAATACCTGCAATATATTCCATCATACCCGGTAAATCTCATTCATTTTATGATTTGATTTATACTATTCAGACCCATTACCTTAATTTTGGTGTACATGGGGATTTAAAAGTGATACATGTGCCAAGTCATTGATTAAATTAAGGGAGAATGTGCCCAGTAATTATTAATCACAATTAGTGCAATTTATGATTTGGTTACCAATCCAACAAAAGGAAGAATATGAATACATGTAATATATTCCATTGTACCCGGTAAATCTCATTCATTTTATGAACCGGAAGAAGAAATACTTTCTTATGGTAATGGAAATTATATGAGTGGAGATTGGTCTATTATTCATTTCTAAAAAACTAAACAACAAATAATGTCAAACTCCAAATGAAAAAAAACAACAACAACTTGCTTAAGACGCATTATGATAAGAAATGATCACATGACGTTGAGTATATCATTGGAAATTCCCAGAAGATAAAGAGTTGGATATGAGTTGAAGTACAGAAATACAATGCAGTGTCTACCGAAATTTGGAGAAGAGAATCCAAAGTATGCACAATTCAAGATTTTAATGAAGATTACACATAATCATCAAGTAGTTTTTGATCCTGAACAACATTAAACATATACAGGTACAGATAATTATTAAACTAGAACACCACCACCATGGTGGGGAGGGCCGATCGGGGAAAAAAATGAAAAATTGCGGCAATGACTATAAAATAAATTTTGTGATCCCCAAAACAGATGCATCCAATTTTCTTTCCTCCCTACAGTGTAATTGATAACTTTTGCAGTGGTAGATTTGCAAAAAGTGATAACTTCGTCTGTGGTACATTTGTGATAGCAAAGTGTTGCTCGTGTTGGAGGTGGTGGGGTGTGAAAAATATGACACAAACACGTACGCATGTCCACTGACACAAACACACCGAAAAAATCGATTGTTAGGCCCCTTCCTATGGGTGTGGCAAATCAATAGATTTGCCATTTAAGCACCCACTATGGAGGGGGAAAACTGGAAAACTGGACTGTCTAAGTGGAAAATTTTCCAGTTAGCCAGCTAGGTGGAGTTTCTACCGAGCGGTCGAGTCTCGACCGCTCGGTCTATTTAAAACCGTTCGGTGTACACTAAACCGGTAGAGGTTCTTGTAAGACCAGTAGGTGTAGTTTACATCACTGTGTAGAATCTGATCTAACGGCCATTAATCTTCACCCCTATAAATCCAACATTCCTATACCATGTTAACTCACACCTTTTTCCTATCTTCTTAGATTTTTTAATGGCTCAAAACATGTCTATGGCTCAATTCATCGAAGAGCAACATGCGGTCGAAAATCGAAGTTTTGCAGATCGAGCTAGAATGAAAAATGAATTAAGAAGAGGAAATAGTTGGAGAGTTGCACAACATCGCGATTTTAGCACGTTAGAAGATGAATGCATCTGCAGAAATTATGTTATCTTCACAAACCATCCAATTGTTGATGGATCGTTATGGCTTATTCGGTTTTGGGGATGCGTTTTAATGAAATTTGAAGAAGAAACAACGAACCTCAACAATCGCAATTCGATGGTCTTAAGTGCTCGGTTCTCCATAATTTCCAAGAATGTTAACAAGTATATTGGTATGATAAGGGAACATGCTCGAAACATGAAAAGTGGTGAAACCATGCTGTGCATTGATCAAAGATGTCGTGAAAAGTGGCTCCGTGACACCGGAGAGAAGTTTCGATATGCCAGTTGTTATGAAATCTTAAAAGTGTTGCCCCAATTTAATCTAGCTTATCAATTCTAAGTTCGTAATTATGTAGAAAACTTGAAATGCAGATTATTATTTATCAAACATTAACGATTTAAACAAACCAAAATTCATATTAACGACTAAACAAAACTCTAAAACTAACGATTACCATGAAATACATAATCCCCAAAGCCTGTTGAATCTTGTGAAAACTCATTATTTGGAGTCTGAGATGGTGGTTGGGTAGCATCAGGTGATTCATAACCTTGAAATGGTATCGGAGCCATTGGAGGTGCTTAAAATCGGTGAAATGTTGAACTTGGGGTATAAATTACGGATTGCCTAAATGCATCCAAATTGACGTGTTCACCAGCAGGAGTAAGTATAGGACCTTGGGGCATGAAACCAATAGGAGACTGCAAATCTGTTATTGGTTGTAGCTGAGTCTCTTCCACCATAGTCTCGTCCATCATATTTGGAGTGTGTTGACGACTTGTACGACCTCCACGTCCACGACTTCCATTTCCACGACTTCCACTTGCATGACTTCCACTTGCACGACTTCTATCTCTTGTATTGCTTTTACTGGGAG
Organism: Papaver bracteatum; assembly: GCA_023529315.1. Taxonomy (NCBI): domain Eukaryota; kingdom Viridiplantae; phylum Streptophyta; class Magnoliopsida; order Ranunculales; family Papaveraceae; genus Papaver; species Papaver bracteatum. Next base: position 375,061 of record JAJJWX010001025.1, read on the forward strand.
TCTCAGGCATTTCAAAACTCAGACTTTCCCTCAAAGACTACATCTCACTCAATTGAAAATTTTGGAACCGATGGATAAAATGCTCATAATTGTTACACTGCTTCTGATACTCATCTCTTATTGGATCCACAACATCATATGGATAGGTCAGCTGCATACCTTCAGTAATGAGTGGAACTGGAACAATATCTCCAGTTGTTGATAGAGTATTGACTTCCCATCACAATTGAGGCTTATGTGACAACCCAAATTGACTGCTAGGGTACGTACATGGTTCGCCCGTAGGTGGTGGGGATTGGGATGGAAGATCTATAAGTGGCAAATTGTCCATTGCTGGAAAGTGAACACTACCTAAGCTATGTGGATGAACAACAATATTTATCTTGCATACCTTTTGGAACCAACTGTAGTAATCATAGTCATTTTCTGGTTCTTGGATCAAATCATCAGCTGCTTCCCAAGGTTGTCCATTATTTATCAACTTTATCCAATCATCATGTGAAATAATTGAAGATGGAAAAGGGTTGATTATTTTTACCTTTCTTACTTGTAGCTGAAACAAATGTCTTTCTCCATAGTACCAAATACCTTGACCCCTAACTGGACTATAAAACACAGTTCGCTTTAAGCTTAACTGAAGCATGGATTGTTCCATTGGTTGTTGGAACTCATCAATTTCCGTATACGGCGTGGGCCTAATGTTGGCATTAGAGTATATGCCAATCCAATTCACATGATTGATCTAGATATTCTCTTGAAAAGAACAGGTAAGAATATGAAACTAGAAATACTGGTCCATCCTTTGTTTGAGAAGATTTAATCTTTATTAAAACATTTCAACATTACAGGCGTGGGTATTATTGGAAAGAGTGGATGCTAGAGGAACGTTCCGAGATGGTCAAACAATCAAGAATACTGGGAGTCGCAGACCAAATATGTCATTGGATATTGACAGCTTAGTAGCTCTGTTCTTCTTTAAGGGAAGGGGTAAAATATGAAGAAGAAAAAAAAAGAAAACTTTTCTCTTTATCTGGTTCTAGAATATAATGTTACAGGACTGCAGTGTGGGATTGTAGGCATGTATTCATTGGTGGGTAAAGAATTGGGAACTGAACTTTATTTGTGAACTATACAATACTTTCTTGTTAGAATGAATGTAAATATGTTACATGTTAATGTGAATTACTTTCGACAAATTCGGTTTCATCCCTAAATTTTTTTTCAAAATAGTTTTATGCACACAACTCCAAACAAAAGTTGTAGTTACACATTCATCTACTGAAAACAACAGATGTATTTACTTCAAATATTACAACCTTTAAGGATGTTATATTAGATATTATGACTACACAAGACAAAGGATGTGACAGAAAGTTCTACAACTCTAGCAAGTGTAGTGACCGTAGTATTCACAATACTAATAAATGTTGTCTTTCATATTTCAACTACACAAACCAGTATTCACAATACTAATAAATGTTGTCTTTCATATTTCAACTACACAAACCAGATATTGTGAAATAATGTCTTTACAACATAACTATGTGTTGTCCAAGATAGTTCCACAGTTCATACAAGTGTGGTGCAAATCTTATTCATAATACTAATAAGGGTTGTTACATACGTTTCCACGATACCCTACTTGTGTTTTCCAAGATATTCCTATAACACAATCAAGAGTTGTGTTAGGCTTTCAAAAAAAAATCGAAAGAGAATCACAACTTTGTCAAAATATTGTGGAACCATGAATCACAGCACCATTTACAACTCTTAGTCAAGTATTGTAGAAACGCTTGGAATTTTTACAATACCCCCCCCTTCCATAATGCATGAAATGGAGTTTCCGTAGGGGTACTACAACTCTTAGATTGTGTTGTAAACGTTGTTTATTCCCGTAGTGCCTCCAAGTATAATAACTAAGAAGCTATCATCAAAAGGTTTTCTCTAAAATTGTAAAAACAATTAAAACTTTTTGCTAAAACAATTTAAAGCCGACTTCGGGTTTCACTTCTTGCAATTAAACCCTAATTAACTTGCAATAACAGCGTGAAAATACTTCCCGAATTCGTGACCTTTGAGAACATCTGAATGAAGGGTAAGAATAAATTTTTTCAATCAGAAGTAGTAAAATCGATTGATAAGATGAAACAATCAAAACAAAATTAAACAAAACAAACCGAGATTGATATGAACTCTTGATGTAAAACAATTAATCAACACTAAACAAAAATAGGAATAGAAAAAACAGTTAAAAAGATCTTGCAAAACTTGATTGGTTTAGTGTTTACCTTCTTTCGTTGTAACAGAAACTCCAAATCTTCACAAACGTTTGAAACCAAGTTACCCAAATCATAATCAATCTTTCTGTAACAATCCATAAACCCAAAACCCAAATTGAAATTATCTTTGAAAGAGATACTATACCAATTTAGAGAAATCTTTTACTCAGTATAGAGATATTCATGTTTATGCATAGGGTTTACAGGGTTCAAATTCTAATGGAATGATAAAATTCAGAAATAATACCTATTTGAGACAGTAAATTTCACATCTTAAGATTGATCTAACATCATCCCTTGCAATGAATAAGGGAACAATCAAACAAAATTAAACAAAAGAAACCAAACAAAACAGAAAAAATGGGATTTTAGGTTTAGGGTTTGTAAGAACCGAGAGCTAGGAGAAGAAATTGAATTTAGTCAAGGAAACAGACGATAAGATAAATAATCTGCTTAGTGCTACCAAGGAAGCAAAAACAATCCAAAATTCAAGCCATGTAATCTTTTCCTTTATGTTTATTATCTATCACATAAAACCTTTTATTTTTCGGATCCTTCTCCTCTATTTTCCGCTCCAAAGTTGGGATCAAATTCTTAACTATGACGACTGATTCATTGGGCCAAGAAACATATAAGAAAATCATCTATCAGGTTTCCAAATTTCCAACCAAAATTTCCAACCTAATAATCTATAATAGAAGAAAACTGTTTTTGTTCCCAGACAACAACATGGATGGGTTATGACATGACATGACATTCTATGTTATATGTATATTAAATGACTGATGGATTAAATTTTGGTGCCCTTGTAGCCTCTTTTCGATTAATTCTTCTCATGGCATCACACCTCTTTCCTTTTGTTGACCTTAACTAACAAAACAAAAAACATAATAAGCCCATGTTTGGATACTAAACTGTAAACATCAATGATAAGTTTGATCCAATAAATTAATCTTAAGGAAAAAAAACTCTGCTTTGGATATATACTACGAACACGATTTTTTTTTGCTCCAGCAACGTACTACTACATTAATTGAAATTCCTGTAATATTACGTCATTGGGGGCTCGAACCTAGGACCTCCCGGAACGCATGAAATTTTGGGAAAAATGGATGGCCAACTGAGTTAGGTGCCCGTTTTTTTTTTATTAAAAATATATTTACATATCATCAAAATCCGGTTCCTTCAAGAAAATAAATTTGTAGAAAATCTTTCAGAACATTAAATTTGTAGAAAATCTTTCAGATTCCATACCACGCCTATATTACGATATTGTTTGCATATGTCGCCTATTTAAGACGCACCTTCATAACTTAATGCGTTGATTATAATATAAGATTCTGTTTTTATGGCGTATAATGTTGTTCTGTCTATTTAGCCTATTTCGATGTTGATTTTGATGTATATAATAAACTGAGGTCTTAGGCTGTATGTAGCATAAGCATTCTATTCCAACAATGGCTGTTGAGAACGTTCTGAGGGGGGGAAATGAAGAGCATGTTAATGGTTGGTTTTCTAAAATATTGATTCATTTGGGAATAGGTTATATGGGAAAGAAAATATTACGTACCATCTACTTGATAAATTGTTATATCTTTGACTACCACCCCTTCAAAACAATGTGGTACACTTAAACCTCAAGATTACTTCAACGGTCAAGCTGAAAATTTCTCAACACCCTTTGATTAAAATGGATAGGAGAGAAAATAATGATAATCAGAGTCATCTCCTTCTTACATCTTCTCCTGATCAAGAACATGCAGAACCTACAAATCTAGAAAATGAAGAAAGCATGTCAAGAAGTCAGGATCATGCAGAAGAAGGGGTGTTAGTAATCTCTCAAGACCTGATGTAAATGTCGAAGATGGAGTGGGTGAATCGACTACGGGGATACCAGAAGGTGATGTTACAGTCGGTTTGCCTAGGTGTTTTGTCCAAGGGGAATCAAGAAGTGTTGCCGAGATTGATCCTTCAAGTTTGGTTTTTCACCCCGGTCTTGCTACAAAATCGGGTAAAAAGACCAGAAAGAATAAGAAAGTTCAAGGCATCAGAATTGGTATGAAGGAGGGTCAGCCATCGAACCCATTACCAGACCTAAACCGCTTTCCATCTTGTTATGAATGCCATAAGGAATTCTTTTCATGGAAATCTGTACATGGGCACATGCGAACCATGTTCGACTTCTTCAAATTAACGGGCTGCCCTCATTGAAGAAATTATGGGCTACAGATAATTTAAACAGCCTGCCCAGTGGAGTGCATGTGCCTCTCCATCCATTCATTTTTTTTTTCTTGGCGCTCGTACAAGGTTTACTATGGAGTTAGTTGCTGCATGCAAGAACAATAGTAAACCTTGTACGAGAGCCAAGAAAAAAAATGAACCCTGTAATTTAAAATTCTGTCACAAGTGCCTCACAAATAGGTCGGATCCTTATATTTTGTTTGAAAAAAATGTGTATTTCTTCTTGTCTTTCATATTAATTGGGTATTGTTTTATGAGAAAGTTTTAATAAATTTGGATTTTGGTTTGTATTTAATTTGGGTATGGAGAAACAGCAGAAGTGGTAAAATTACTGGATGGGTGGCACTGTCCCAAATGTAAAGGGATTTGTAATTGTAGTTTTTGTAGGTAACTGCTTAGAAATAGTGATGTAATAGTTTGTTGCTTAATTGTTTAGACGATGGCTAAGAATTGAGTTCTTGTGCCTGACTTGTTAAATATTGGCAGGCAGTTTTGACTTATCCAACAGGATTATATTTTGCTTCTGTTCCAATTCAGCTATTGCGATAGCTAGTACATTTGACTCCCAAGTTCTTTCGAGTTTATTGTCAAGCATATATTTAATATTCTCGCGAGATAAAATATGACTAAAAGACTGCAATCACCAAAATAAGGTCGAAATGTCCATTACCAAACTATTGTTCACTTTTCTTAAATTATCAGGGAATTTGTTCCTTCACTCCGATGGAGCTTCCTGAATTGTTATTTCACCACATACCAACACAACCTGTGGCAGAGTTGCGGGCGTTTAAAGGCAAAAGACACAAGAGTTAAAAAACCAATCCTATAGGACTATTAGATTGAGCATCCAATCCATTGCTAATTGGCAATTAGTGGTCCAACCCTAATTAAATAAACATTGATACTATAAAGGTTTTTGCTGTTTCCGATCTTCGGAGTTTCTGTTCAAGTATTTACTCTTAATGGTGTTCGACTGGACTTGACGAAATCCTAAACTTTGTTACGGAAGGCACAATCGCTTGGATTGGGCCATTTAACTACATGTTATAACACCCAGTCTACCAAGTTGGCAATTCTTTCAATCAAGAAATTCGATATAAACTACAAAAACGTTTTTATTTTATTTTATTGAAGAACATTAAATTTGTAGAAATCTTTTTTATTTTTGATTGAAGAACATTAATTTTGTAGAAAATCTTTCAGATTCCATAGCATGCCTATATTACGATATTGCTTGCTTGTGTCGCCTATTTAAAACGCACCTTCATAACTTAATGCGTTGATTATAATATAAGATTCTGTTTTTATGGCGTATAATGTCGGTCTGTCTATTTAGCCTATTTCGATGTTGATTTTGATGTATACAGTAAAACTTTTTTAAAATAATACTCGGTAATATAATAATCTCGCTAAAATAATAAAATTTTCCAGTCCCGACTCGGGCCTTTAGTGCTAAAATAATAAATTCGATAAAATTATAATATAATACATTTCAAAAGTTCCTCTTTAACATTAATAGGTCCCAAATATTATATAAAATAATAATTCCATTAGAAAATAAAAAATAATTTTCATACACTTTTGAGATGAGAAAACATCCTAGTGATTTAGAAGCATGTATTGTTTGTGACTATACTGAATTGTAAGGTGTATGTTAAATATAAAAAAATTCTGTATAAAAATCTTTATTCATGGAAATTAATAATATTTATTACTTTAAAAACAAATGCATGTCGTTCTAAAAATATTTCTTGTTTATGTTTTTTTATCTTTTTCTATATTTTCCACTTTTAAAAATCTATTTCGGTATTTATTGTAAGTTACTTTATTTTTATTTTTTTAATATGGAAATTCTTGTTTTTTCCAAAGATTTTTTTTTTAAATTACTAAGAATTATTTTTTAAATTAATATTTTATTATTATATGTATAAAAAAAAATTATATGTATAAAATAATAAATTATTATTTTATCGATTAAGTAATATCTCTTTAAAATAATAGGATTTAGGTGGTCCCAAACCTATTATTTTATAGATGTTTCTAAAATATTGATTCGTTTGGGAATAGGTTGTATGGGAAATGGAGTTCCGAAAGTTGATTGTCATCATAGCTTCGACGGCTGCACTTATAGGTTTGGTTATAACTGCGATATCGGCGGATTGCGTCAAAGCTAATGATGTAATGATGTTTGAGTCTATGATAAGAGTCCTGGCTATGAAGTTTGTGTTGGTTGTATAGTAAAAAAAACCAATCAGCAATAGATTGAGAGGCTCATCAGAGAGGCTCGCAAAGCTGAGCCCTACCACTACGACAAGCTGTGACAGTTACATACACAAAACTGCGGAATCACAAGCTCCCAAAAAAAAAACAATTAACGATGGTAGGAGAGGCTCTTCCGAGCAACCAGAGGCTCAACTAAACCAATCCAAAAAAACCAATGTGGTACACTTAACCTCAAGATTACTTCAACGGTCAAGCTGAAAAATTCCTCCATTGTTTAATGCCATGTTCGACTTCTTCAAATCAACGGGCTGGCCTCATTGAAGAATCCATATTGTGCCTGACTATTTAATTATATTTACACTTAAACTTAAACTTAACCTTAAGATTAATTGTTGCTGAATGAAAACTACGTTTGCTGTTCATGCCTGTCCTTTATTTTTCTTTTTTTGCTTAATTAAATTTTTTTATTGAACCAACAACGACCCTTGGGTTGTTTTGTTTCCAACTTTTTCAACATATCATAATTTTAACACGTAGAATTATCTTTCGGTAATTCGATCCATTTTAACATGCTTTAGATTTACTGCTGTGGAGCCAAAAAATTGATCCATCAAAATCAGAAAATGGCTCAGGCAAGCTACCACAAAGGTAAAAAACCAATCAACAAAGGATGGAGGGGCTCAGCCAAGCCACACATCACACAAGGCGAATCACGTTGCTACGCAGAATTATCTTTCGGTAATTCGATCCATTTAAACAGGCTTTAGATTTACTGTTGTGGAGCCAAAAAATTGTTGGAAAATGTGGGTATAAAACGGAGGATGGAAACACTAAAAGAAATTGTTGTACTCCAAACTTTCAAGGCTCATAAGATTTCTTTTAGACGATTATTTCTACCCTCCCAATATCAATTGGCGATTGCAACAGGTACGCGAAATAATGCCTTCAGGATACAATGAAAGCCCTACAACAGAGAAATTGGATTCAAGGTTTGCACCCCTTGTCCCAATCAAGAACACACAGTATTAAGTTTCTGATGATGCTTAGAGAGAAAAGAAATCAGATGTGTTTTCCATTGATTGAATGAAAACAAACCATCACTATTTATAGGGAATTCATGCCCATTGGAGATGCCTTTTCACTTCCAAAAGACACCAATAGTGTTTAATGGGAATGGATGTGTCTCTTGTGAACCATCACACCCTATGGAGATGCCTTTTCATCTCCAACTAACATCCATTACATCTATTAGGCTCATGACACTCCCCATTGTAGTGGCTAACCAAAAATGAAAACCATTTTATTTTCTATATTATTGAAAATATCCAACAATCTCCCCCTATTTTCAATAACCAAAAAATCATGAAAATAAAACAAAGTAAAACTTACAAAACTGGAGTGGCTACATCACTCAAGTGACTGCCTACGTACCCGGGTGCGATCAAGCCAACGTAGTTCAAGCTTAGTTGGAAAATAAGCATCATCGTTGAAATCAATACATAAATGATAGGTATCTTTTGGATATGAACCTTCACTTAGTGTAAGAAATTCAAAGCCTTATCGGGGTTCAGTGGTGAAACCAGTCTTGAACCAAGTACCCCATGTGATAAAACCGGAATCTCAACACATACTGATTTCAGGGGTTGTGTGTTCTATAGCCAGCACATTAATGGCCATGTGCTTATCCTGTATTCATGAGTCTCTTAGAGAACGGTCTTTTTCTCTTAGGAAACGACCTGATTTCCATACTCATATAGGTAAGTCTCGAAGGTATTTCTGCGAGACACCTTGTGATAAAAGTTAGACTTATTAAGGATTTTCTGAGAAATTTTTTTTTTCTTGCAGAACCTGAACTAATCAGAAATGAGAAGTTTTTACTTAGTGCACCATAATCACATCCATAACTTGTTGGTACCACATTGAACCTTGTTTATCTTTTTCAAAACATAGGTTGGGTTTCTGCTATGAGTGATCGAACTTTCATTCACAGACCATAGTCCCATTTCTGTATATTTCATTGACAACAATTCCTTTGGGAGACTCTTCATAAATAGGTCTACCAAGTTTTTCTCCGTTTCAATGGCCAACTGCAATTACTCCTTTCTTGAATAATTGACTTACCGTTCAATGTACAAGACTTGTATGTCTTGACTTTTCATTATAAGTCTTTGTTAGAGACGTTATAGATCATAGCCCGATTCACAATTAATCAAGACCGCTTGAGATGGCTTCTTCCAAAAATGGGATCTCTACAAATTAAGTTCTAAGCCATTCCTCCTCATTTGATTGCATCTACTCATGCAATCAATTCCGAAAACATTATTAAAAATGTTCCTATTTGATTTTGAAAAATAATTGTAACTTCTCTAGTGATCCTAATTAACATTAACGGTTAATTCACAAGATATCATTATAGACTTGCATACACTAGAGGCATAGAAAATTTGTAGGCAACTTTCTATTTCAACAAGCACATTATTACGATGAGTAACTCCTCTACTCATGCCCAATCTTCTACAAATTTATACCCAAATACATAGACAATGTCTATTTAACATTTTACATTATGTAATGCAAATGTTCATAATTTATGCATCGGTAATATCATAACATCGTTGGATATTTGGTCGCGCGCCCAATCTTCCAATATGTTACATATTCACCGGTATTCCACTTTAATTCTGGGACTAAACATGATTTAATGCATGATTAATCATTATTCAATTTGGAAAATCAAATCTTTTGACTAACCAGTTACCATTAATTTCAATGTCTTTATTAAGACCATAATGAATTTAAATTTCTGATCCCTTATCCAAAGAACGGAACAATCTAACCTTTTTGGATACACAAAATCAGATATTCCAAGGGATAAGTCTCGTTACTTTCCCCCCGTATTTCATGATCATTTTATATGTCATGAAATTACAGCAGTTCCACAAGAGAACCATCTCCAATTGACAATTAGAACCATCTTCACAACCTTGTCACAGTTGTGCAAAATCTAACAGATCACTGAACTATGCGAACCGTGTGTTCCAATTATATACAAACTACTGTACAAAGTAACAATGGTGGACGTTATCGTAATCGGGCATGACTTGGTTAAGATCAGAGTATCTTGACTAATCAATCCCTTACCGAGGCCTTTCAAAACTCGGTAATATGATAACATGCCATCGCCGATCAGCACTTACGACTCCACGTCATGTTTGACAGGATACATTCCAAGTCGGCGCCAACAGAATTTGAATACAACTCCAACCCCAAGCCAATTGTATACTATTGTGTATGCAAAAGTGGCTTTTCAACTGCCTCTTCCTGACAATTAAGATGATCTTATTATCACCAAAAACGGCAGTTCATTTTTTTTTTTTCATTTTTTTTCCCATCTAATACGGGGTCAAAACGCAATGCAAACCTCAAATCCTTAACAAACCTTAAAATCCATCTTTAAAGTTAGTCGCATTCTTTTGCGGATTTCAATTGCGAACTCCGAGATCATTTTGTAGATACATCTCGTATCTCCTCTTTGACTCAAAAAAACATGTGATACGAAACCTTATTTGGCTAATGAACCAAATAAAATCGCATCTCCGGTTTTGTTCAAGGATCACATCAGAGCACACACCATTTTCCTAAAAAATGGTTTCTAAATGGATGGGTAAGGACGCTTCTCTTGAAGAAGAGGGTTGTGTCATGTAACTAATATAGAAAGGCGTTAAACGGTATCAAATAACAGAGAGGAGGTCAACCGTTTCCATTCAAATCATAAGCTGGTTGACAAATGGATCACACCAACACAAATAAGATTTCATCTTAATCAAAACACTATCGTTGTACCCGGATTCTAAAGGATCACAACCATATTGATTTGTATCCCAAACTATCACAAAAAATGATATGTTTCCTATTTAATCTTCACATGGGAAGTTATCGTGATCAGCCACATGAAAGATGTCTGGGTGCAACTGCATCTAAGTGTCATATATGAATATATCATACCTATGACGACATAAGGGAACCTTTTGTTGCAATATCATGTTATTACGATTGATGTAAAAAATCAATTTGTACTAACCGTTTTGTTTGCGTTGTCCACTCTTGAGGGAAACTAGAAAGTCATCGCATGATTTATCATTTTTTTCACACGGCTAGACCAGGAGCATGGCATCATCAATTCTCCAGATGACAGTCTCTGTCTTCCTTTCCTTTTTGTTCTTTTAGTTTAAGTTTCTCTGACCAAAACAAAGAATTAAACTCATTAAAAACAAAGAAGGAATGAATCCAAAAAAGGAAGAAAGAATTGATAACCAAAGAAGGCAAACAGTAAGTGTCAGAAAAGAATCCATATCTTTTTCCTCTCTTGTCCTTTTCCGCGTGTTTCTTGTAAAGACGATAACAATCAGACTTTCATCAATACCAGAACCCGTTTCATCCTCCGTTGTCGAAAGAAATAATCGTCTAAAACTGTTGGAAAATGTGGGTATAAAATGGAGGATGGAAAAACCAAAATAAATTGTTGTACTCCAAACTTTCAAGGCTCATAAGATTTCTTTTAGACGATTATTTCTACCCTCCCAATATCAATTGGCGATTGCAACTGGTATGCGAAATAATGCCTTCAGGATACAATGAAAGTCCTACAACATAGAAATTGGATTCAAGGTTTGCACCCCTTGTCCCAATCAAGAACACACAGTATTAAGTTTCTGATGATGCTTAGAGAGAAAAGAAATCAGATGTGTTTTCCATTGTTTGAATGAAAACAAACCATCACTATTTATAGGGAATTCATCCCCATTGGAGATACATTTTCACTTCCAAAAGACACCAATAGTGTCTAATGGGAATGGATGTGTCTCTTGTGAACCGTCACACCCTATGGAGATGCCTTTTCATCTCCAACTAACATCCATTACATCTATTAGGCTCATGATACTCCCCATTGTAGTGGCTAACCAAAAATGAAAACCATTTTATTTTCTATATTATTGAAAATATCCAACAAAATTGATCCATCAAAATCAAAAAATGGCTCAGTCAAGCTACCACAAAGGAAAAAAACCAATCAACAAAGGATGGAGAGGCTCATCCAAGCCACACATCACACAAGGCGAATCACGCTGCTACGTAGAATTATCTTTCGGTAATTCAATCCATTTTAACATGCTTTAGATTTACTTCTGTGGAGCCAAAAATTTGATCAATCAAAATCAGAAAATGGCTCACGCAAGCTTCCACAAAGACAAAAAACCAATCAACAAATGATGGAGAGGCTCTGCCAAGCCACACATTACACAAGGCGAATCACGTTGCTGAAAGCAGGAGATGGATGATAGCCCATGCAGGACTATTAGAATGAGCATCCAATCCATTGCCAACTGGCGATTAGTAGTATAACTTTAAGATATTATATAGAAGATCCTCATAATTGCGTCGTCCAATATGGGACTAATTAATTATATTTACACTTAGATTACTTGAAACGGAATGAAAAGTACGTTCGTTGTTCTATGCCATATTGCCATGTTCTACTTCTTCAAATCAATGAGCACGCCTCATTATATATTGTGCCTGACATGTTTTATGTTAGCAGTGCGCGGTTAATATTAATTTCCTTCTGTTTCAAGTTCTTTCAGTTCATTGTTGGCATACAATTAACATTATTCAAGTATACAAAACATGTTTCAACTTCCACAAGAGAAAAACATCACAATAGCTGCCAATACCAAATAGGGAGTCTACTTTCTTTTCTTCAGCTGCATCTTCAGACCCAGATGATATTCTCCAAAATCTAGTGATCTTAAGAGTCATAAACTGCTATCATGTCATTAGAACCTGAAAATCAAACTGTGAGCTGCCATGGAGGAGTTTTCTTGTATTCGTCAACTATGGGAACTGTGTGTTTACTTTTGCATCAGCCACCATGCATTATTTATATACGATGGAAACTGTTCATATCCTGTAATTTATTTGAGCCACTCTCCCCCATGGGGATGCATTGGCAGTATGGAGGTTTTCCGGATCCAATTTTATGGTCAAAGTTAGTAATAGAAGATAATATACTGGAGTTTAATCTTGCAAAAAATAGATTGGGATTTACTTCAACAATTTCTCAGTGGACATTCTTCCCTGCCTAGCTCGGATTAACGAATGTAACGATCTCATTTGATAAACTTTGACAATGGATCTTTATTTATCCCTGATACAAACTTTATATTTTGATTAATTAATCTGTATGAGTGGTTGTCATGTATACAAATAGATTATCTGTCATTCTTGCGGCTTCAAGAGAAATCAAAGCAGAGATTTTACAGCAATCATAACAAACTTTCTCTAAAATTCCCCCTCGCTTATCCCTAATACTATTGTTGTGACAAATGGCTCTTCCAAGCACAATCAATCAAGAATTGAAATAGAAATGAAATCAAAAGTAAAATAAGCACACACAACACAAGGATTTATAGTGGTTCGATCAAGATGATCTACATCCACTTTGGAAGACGGCGATAACGGTTTCACTATGATTCAAACAAGGTTACAAGAGTATGATTCAAAACCCCCTCTCAAGATCAGGCCTCTACTGCCTCTTACTCTCTCTTAGTTACATTGGTTTCTCTTGTTAGAAAAAGAAGAAGAAGTCTCTCTTTTATACACAAAAAACTCACCTACTTAGCAAACCACTTTTGACTACTAGCACCTCCTTTTGGGCTCACCTACTAGCACACCCTTTTGGACTCACCTACTAGCACACCCTTTTGGACTTACTAAACTAACATTCAAAACACATGCTACAAATCTAGAAGTATTAGACTTTCTAGAAGCCAACCCTCTTTGAATACTAAACCGTATTCAAGGCACATATGCTATAAATATTCACCTTGACTTGAATACGAATCTCCACCTTGGATAGAATACACACCACCTCACCACATCTTTTCGTATGCTACCAATTGAACAATGATTACTGCCACCAGATGCTCTTGGAACACTACTCATACTTTGAGATTTCCTGGTTCCACCTGCGACCTTCTGACTACCGGCATTACTGCCACCAGATGCTCTTGGAACACTACTCATACTTTGATTTTTCCCGGTTCCACTTGCGACCTTATGACTACCGGCATTACTTCCACCATATGCTCCTGGAACACTACTCATACTTTGAGCTTTCCTGGCTCCACCTGCGACCTTCTGACTACTGGCATTCCATAACCACTTTTCATCCTAATTCCGGCAGCTCCACATTGCTCTTGAATACCATAACCACTCATCATCATCGTCTTCGCTCAGCCCCTCAAGGGTTCTCAACACCTGTTGACACTAACCAAGTCCAAGAAATGCTTGAACTTGATACTAGGAACCGGCTTCGTCAACATATATCTACCACCACCATGTGAATCAACCCGAGAAGGACCCCAAAGATCAGAATGAATATAATCCAAAATACCATTGGTGTTATGAATATATGTACTAAACTTGACTCTACACTGCTTTCCAAAGACACAATGTTCACAGAAATCAATCTTGCATGTTTTATGACCACAAAGCAATCTCTGCTTGCTCAAAACAGCCAGTTCCCTCTCGCTCATATTCCCTAGCCGCATATGCCATAACTTGGTAGTATCATCTTCAGAACTTGAAGAAAATACAGCTGCATTACCCGTCACAGTAGTACCTTGCAGCGTATAAAGACCATTAATTCTCTCGCCCTTCATAATTTGTAAGACTTCCTATTGATACACGAATAACTCCACCTTCACCTTGATACTTGCAGCCATTTGAATCAAGCGTACCCAAAGAAATCAGATTTCTTCTCAGGTCCGGAACATGCCTAACTTTAGTTAAAGTCCTCACCATACCGTCATACATCTTAATTTGAATTGTACCTACACCCACCACTTTACAAGTGACATTGTTTCCCATAAGAACTTTACCACCTTCTCTAGCTTGATAAGTAGTAAACCACTCTCTATGAGGACACATGTGAAAAGTACACCCCGAATCAAGAATCCACCCATTTTCGGAGCTTTCGGTATGAACTGTGAGGACTGTTCCATCATCACTTTCTACTTCAACATTTGATGTGGTGCCTTGGTTAGTATTCTTCTCAACATTCTTCAATTTTGGACAATCCTTCTTGAAATGCCCCTTTTCCTTACAATGAAAACAATAGAATTTACCGGATTTTGATTTAGACCTTGACTTTGATCTACTCCTATAAAATCCGCCCTTTTGGTTTCCTCTTCCTCTAACAAACAACCCATCTCCCAAATTATATTTACCATCAATACTCGTCTTCTTTAACTCCTTAGAGTTCAAAGCCTCTTTAACGTCTTCCATGGAAATTGTGGTTTTTCCATACATTATGGTATCAACAAAATTATCATAAGATGGTGGTAAGGAACAAAGAAAACCCAAAGCTTGGTCTTCATATTCAATTTTGACATCAATATGATCTATAATAGACATTCCTTCATGCATTTTAAGAGTATGTAATTTCTTCTTGAGATATAAACGATTAGTTACGGATTTAGTCATATACCTATTTTCCAACTTGTTCCATAGCCCGTCCGGTGTCGTTTCCGTCGCAAATTCTCTCAAGACCTCATTGCTCAAACGCAATAAAATTGTTCCATGAGCTTTCTCCATTATTTATTCCTTTGCTTCATCCGACAATGTTGTTACTAGAGCCTTTTTCCCTTCAAAGTTTTCACCAAACCTTGTTGCACCAAAACAGTCCTCATCTTTAGCTTCCATAAATTGAAATCATTCCTTCCATCAAATTTCTCAATCTCATACTTTGCCACCATTGTAGCTCACTTCCACCCGGAGCTCTAATACCAATTATTGTGACCAATGGCTCTTCCAAGCACAATCAATCAAGAATTGAAATAGAAATGAAATCAAAAGTAAAAGAAGCACACACAACACAAGGATTTATGGTGGTTCGATCAAGATGATCTATATCCACTTTGGAAGACGGCGATAACGGTTTCACTATGATTCAAACAAGGTTACAAGAGTATGATTCAAAAAACCCTCTCAAGATCAGGCCTCTACTGCCTCTTACTCTCTCTTAGTTACATTGGTTTCTCTTGTTAGCAAAAGGAGAAAAAGTCTCTCTTTTATACACAAAAAACTCACCTACTTAGCAAACCACTTTTGACTACTAGCACACCCTTTTGGGATCACCTACTAGCACACCCTTTTGGACTCACCTACTAGAACACCCTTTTGGACTTACTAAACTAGCATTCAAAACACATGCTACAAATCTAGAAGTATTATACTTTCTAGAAGCCAACCCTCTTTGAATACTAAACCGTATTCAAGGCACATAGGCTACAACTATCAATTAACATAGCATGCATTTGCTTGATGTTGGAAAACGATTAATAAAATGTGATTTTTAAAAAAATTGTAAAAATTTTAATTTATTGTTTTTTCTTTTGTGAATGAAAAACTTATTAGTCCCACACCGCGTTGTTTCCACTTTTTAGTTGTTTTAAGAGACTATATAATATTTTTAGTCCCACATCGGGGAGTTGCTCTTCTTAGGTTGTATTTGTCAATTATATAAACAAATTCACTACTTTGTAAAATATATGGGAAAGGGGATTCTCTATTTTTAGAGAGACCCCCAAGGGAAAATATTTTGTATTGATTTCTTTAACGTTCGCGATTTTCCTTAAAGGTTTTTTCGGAGTTGCCATGCTCAAGTTGAGCATGTACTACATATGCTGGTAGTAGGTGTCAAGTTGAGCATATACAACATATGCTAGTAGTAAGTGTAGTAGGGTGTTTTATCCTGGAGATATCCGTCCTGTGAGGGCTAAAGCATCACTCTTGAGTGTATCCGGGAGCTAATTTATTAAGGGGAGCGTGTTGAACACGTGACTCACTCTGTTTTTCAAAGTTTTGCCTTGTTGTTGTTGTGGAGATATGGGAAGCTCGCTCGTTTCGTCAAATCCATCACTTCCATTAAAAAGGATCTAAGTATCAATAACTTTTTCTTATTTGATTTTTTATTTGTTTTGATTATTGCACCCAACAATCTTAAGACATTATAAGTTTGTAATAATCATGGATGTTAATTGTGGAGTGAAAAAATAAAAACGAATTTTTGGTCATCTGTAGAGTTTTGAATTTATCTCTCAACCTAGAACGTATTTCGATGAACCCTTTTGACATAACGTAGTAGACATCCTGATAGTTACCACATAAAATTTCTGAATTTTTGGAGTTGTAAAAGTATTTTTTTCATATTTTACAAAACAGAGAAACGTTCCTGAAAAATTCTGACGAGCAAAAATTTGATGTTAACTAAAGTAGTTTTTATAGGTAACCATGAGTTTTTTTTTATATGGTGATTCAAATGAAGTTTGTAGATCTAGATGTTACCTTCAAAACTTATATTTTATTTTCCGATTCGGAACTAAGGTTTGTGAGATGTGGTGTATTATGTGATTGGGAAATTACCGTGTCAGTGGTCAGAGTATAAACAAATATTATGACATGAAATTGAAAAGGGACATGGCTACCCGACGCATGTGGATGAACACAAGTCTTCCAAATCTGACAAAGAAGAGAACACCAAACACAAATCTAATCGTAGTCTTCATAACAAAGGTATGTTTGTAAAATTCCTGGCCACGCGGCAGTAAATTGTAGACAACATAAAAACCTTAATAAGTAGAAAGTTAATGTTAATTTAGTTGAAACAAACTAGAACAAGTTCAGTGGCATGATTTCGGAAGTTATTTTAATAACCAATGTGAGAGACTGGTAGGTGGACTCTAGAGCCACCAAGCATGTTTGTTGAAACAGAAACCTGTTCACCTCCTATCAGAGGATAGGGGATGTCGAGAAACTCTTTATAAGTAACTCATCCGCAATAGAGGTTGCATAAAAGGAAAAGGTCGAGCAGAAGCTCATATCTGTAATATTCTCACATTGAATGAAGTTTTCATGTTCCGGGCATATGCAAGAATCTTGTATCTTGTTCTTTTGTAGTTGGTAAAAGATTTAAGATATTAATTGAATCTGGAAAACTTTTCTTTAATATGGGAAGTGATTTTTTAGGCAACGGTTATAAGACTTAGGGTCTATGTAAGCTTAACGGAAAAAATAATGAAGTGAACATAGTTGATTCTTGGGTTTTATTTTGTGTGATTGAATGTTTTGCATGGTGGACTAGGAACCGTAAACTTATAAGTCAATGCATAAACTGGCTAGCGTAGGCTGTGTATCCAAGTTTAGTTTGGATTGAACACAAAAGTTAAATCCTTGCGGAATCAAAATATGCTATAAAACCTTTTACGGAACCAAAACTAAGGTGGTAAAAGGTGGTTTATTACTTTCATAGATGATTGTACGAGGTACTCTCTTGTATACTTGCTTAGGGGTAAGGATGATACCTTAGAATCCTTAAGAGTATAAACTTGAAATTGAAAGCGAAGTAAATGTTACCACTAAATTGGTTAGGTATAAACCTGATGGAGAGTATGAAATTCATATAGGAGAACTTTACTTGTTAAATGGAATTATTCATGAGATCGCACATCCTTATTCACCATAGTCTAATAGTATAGTTAAATGTAAGAACAGAACCATCAAGGAGATGATTTATGTCATGTTGATTAAAGAATTAACCGCCAACTTGTGGGGGAAAGTAATCCTCTAATTTTGTTATATCCTGATTCGAATAATATTTAAAGAATCAGATGAAACTCCATATGATTATGGAAAGATAAACAACCTTCTTCTGCATACGTCAAAATATGGGGGTGTTTAGATAAGATATCCTGAGTATCCTATTGCATAGTTTTTGGTTGTGAGTTATGTTATTTCTGATATTGGTGTGAATATTTTTATAGAGTCTAGGGATGTTGAGTTCTTTGAACATGTTTATTTTGAAACATGTCTCTTCTTAGGGATGTGTTGTTGATCGCCTAGATGTCTTTCAACTAGTGAGAATATACCTTCGAAAGAAGATTAAGTAGCGTTGATCCTAGGAGAAGTAAAATGTTTAGAACTGAGACTTCTTAGATACTTGACTTCATAATATGCTTAGCTTAGTCTGAGTTCTGGACTTGTAAAGAAGCCTTAACATCTACTGAAACCCCATTCTTGTAAGAAGATTCATTTAGTGAAATGGACTTAGTCCGTCATAACCAGAATTGAGAGCTTATTAATTTACCTCTACGGAGTAAGACCATATGATGTAAATGAGTGTTTAAGAGGAAACATAAGTGTTGATGGTGGTTTTTAGCTTAGGGTTAAAATCGTAAAATCCTGGTCAGATAATGACGTCACATAACTTGAGTAATAATGTCTCCACCAAGCACATTTATTGAACCCTTTAATATGACTGCGAGAAAATTACCATGGTATTTTTTTTTTTAATGCTAATTAGGGTTTCGATAGGCCAAAACCATAATTCTCACACCCGTGTGCCAATGGAAAATTGTGCAGCCACACCTACCGCGCTAAGGCATGCCAACCATGCTAGCCGCACCCCTGTGCCAGTGGAAAATCGTGTCAGCCACACTTACTGCGCCAAGGCATGCCAACCATGCTAGCCACACCCCTATGCCAATGGAAAATCGTGCCAGCCACACCTACCACGCCAAGGCATGCAAACCATGTTATCTCCACCCATGTGCCAATGGAAAATCGTTCCAGACACACCCACCATGCCAAGCCAAATGCACATTGCCTTGTCCCTAGCCATGCTAGCCGCACCATGCACCCATGGCATGCCAATCCCTTGGCCCCACCTTGCCAAGCCAAACCATCCATGCCAAACCCTTGTCCCCACCATGCCAAGACAAATGCACCTTGCAATGGCATGCCAACCTATCCGTGCCACCATGCTAGACTTCCCTGTGCGGCTACCCAAAAGAAGGCGTACGACAATCAACGGTCGTCATTCAATCCCAGGAGCAAATCCTAGCCAACCAAGGTTACCAGACGACATATGGTAACTTTGGATCGAAACCCTAGTTTGGCCACGCCAAACCGCGCCGGGGAATACCATGCCAATGGCATGCCAACCTAGCCTCACCACCATGCTGGCCTTCCCTATGTGGCTACCAAAATGAAGGCGTGCGAGAATAAATGGTCGCCCTTCAATCTCAGGAGAAAATCCTATCTGTCCAAGGTTATCAGACAACGCATGGTTACCTTTATTCTGAAACCCTAGTTTGTCCATGCCAAACCATTTCAATGGCATGCCAACCTAGCAGTGCCACCATGCTGACCTTCCCTATGCGGCTACCAAAACTAAGGCATGTGAAAATCAATGGTCACCCTTCAATCTCAGGAGAAAATCCTAGTCGTCCAAAGTTATCAGACAACGCATGGTAACCTTTGACCTGAAACCCTAGTTTGACCATGCCAAACCGCGTCAAGGTATGCCAATCCAGCTGCGCCACCATGTTGGCCTTTTCTATGTGGCTACCGAAACTAAAGTGTGCGATGATCAACGGATACCTTTCATCTTAATATGTAAAATCTCAACCATCGAAAGTCACCAACCAAGGAAGTCTCCCAAGCTCGACTTTCCAAGCAACAACAATATGCTACATGTTTTCCACAAAACATTCGAGATATCAACACATATTAGAAACTGGGGGATCCACTTTAGGTATTGGTTTGGCGGTTTACAGCGTGCGGCGTATACTATGCCCGTCATAAGGAAGTGTCATAAGGATGAGGCGGCTAGTAAATACAGGGAGTTAAAGTTGAAATGCTCTTTTTATGGAACATAAATTCCATGCATTAACGGTTTTATGGAACATCAATTCCATGCGTTAACAGGTACCACCTCCTCCCATTTACTCACCCATTTTTCTATTCCTTAATGAGACCAGAGTACGTTTCACTTCGACTTGTATATATAGGTCTTACCTATTTCCACCGAACAACAAGTTCGGTGAGGGAGCATACACCACTCAGAAAATGTTTACTAGCTTTCCATCTGCTATCTTCCTACTTTCTGACACAATTCATAACACAACTACTCTTCTAGAATCAACTATTCTGGTCTCTCACTTTCCTAGCTTCCCTCCCCAAAACCAACCCATTCTCCTTCACTTTGTGACCGAGGCAAGTCTGGAACGACCATTTCTTGGTTTAGTCCGGACTTGTTGATAAGCACGTAAGTGCTACATTTTATACCCATATTTATATTAGCTAGGACTCGATATTTTTTCTAACGATACTATTTTAGTGCTTTTGTAGAAAGTACAAGCATATTTCGATCATCGAGGAATAAACGTCTAAGTTGCATCTTGATTGGAATTTGTGAAGAAAATTACTATTGCGTCCACCCGAGGCACTAAAACCCACTATGGCCAGTATACCTCTTCCACTTGTTAGCTAGCACCACACAGCTGGAGAGTATGTCAATTCCATTATTGGTGCTATGATTAACATGCAAAAGGGAGTGTGGACGTGGCCAACTCTATTTCCACATGTCTTATTGTATTCTAAAGCTCATTGAATCTTCTTGGTCTTCACCATAAATAGAAGAAATCTTGATTTCTTAGAACAAGCAGCAACAAAACTCGTTTTATATGGAGCTGTGGTCGTGAGCTAATGGCAAACTGAAGTTGGATCCCAAGGAGCAGTAATTGAAGATGGGTCGTGAATTCATATTCTTGACAGTGGACAAGAAGTATTGCAGTTGCGAAGATGAATGGGTTGTGTCCCGATGCCTGCATTTTGTGGAGCTGCTGCAGTCGTCAATACTCGAAGGTGCTTCTTATATCAAGGGTTTTTGAAGGCTAAGATAATTACAGTTAGCAGGGACGAGGTTCAGGGTGAAATCGATGGAGTGAAGCCTGGAATCTGTTAGGTAGTATGGTGGCAGTGGTTGTTCTTACTCGGACTAAAATTGGATTTGTTTAGTTGGTGGAGCTGATTATAATCGGAGGAAGAAAGATGTATTTGTTCAATGGATGATCGCCGCTGTTAGTAGAGATAGCTGATAGGTGTAGAATACATCGTATTTACTATCCATAGAGTTTATTATTTCCTTGCTATTTTTCTTTTAAATTATGTATTTTACGTGTGTTTTTGTGTTATTAGGTACTTTGGAGTCACGAGGAAGAAAAGAAGAAGAAATCATTCAATTTGAGCCGAAAGGGCAAACATGGGTTCACTTGAATAAAGTATGTTGATGGTTAAAATGAGATCTGGTGCTATGAGTTTGCTGCTGCAATTGATTAAGAAGAAATAGAGACTGGGCTTCGAAATCAGTGAGTGGAGAAGGAATTGCTGATGTTGTGTATGTTGGGAATTACAGGGAAGTTCAGTAGCTTCT
Source organism: Papaver bracteatum (assembly GCA_023529315.1). Taxonomy (NCBI): domain Eukaryota; kingdom Viridiplantae; phylum Streptophyta; class Magnoliopsida; order Ranunculales; family Papaveraceae; genus Papaver; species Papaver bracteatum. The sequence continues at coordinate 397,138 of JAJJWX010001025.1, forward strand.
ATTGGTATGAATATGGGTCTGAGAAGCTGTTGATGATATTGAATCGGAGAAGGTAATGTTGTGGATTAATTGATGGATCTAATGGTTACTGCTCATTCAAGATTGGGTTGATGATAAAAGGGTTATAGATGAATGTTTTATGAAATTGAATGTGCTAGATGTATGTGTTAGGCGTGTTACAGAGAGAAGATAGAATAGTCCTAAAGCTGGTCTGGAAACTATGGAGAAACAGACAGAACTCAGCCGGATTTCTGTCTGGCGAGTTAACTCAGTTAGCTGATGAACGATCCGAATAGACAACTCAGCTGAATAAGACTCAGTTACACAGCTAAATCAACCTGACTTAATGGATGACTCTCCTCCTTTGACTAGATTGACTAACAGAGACCGTCAGTTAGACGGTTAACTTTGACGGCGCTGTGACGGATTCTTCCGCCGACGGAGAAGAATATTCAGGTAGCCGACGATCACTTTTCTGGACGGATTCCGGTTGCACCAGGATTCTTACGGCGAACAAAAATTACAGATTTCTATGTGGATTTTTCTCATGGGTGTGAAGACTTAGACTTGAAATTGGATGAAGAATTTGGCTTGAACTTGGAAAGAGGAGATGGAAGATTTGACAGAGACTTGAATTTGGAAGTTGATCTACCAAAGGAAAGGGATTCTATTCCTTAGAAGATTTGGAGAGCATTGAAGCCTATAAATAGAGAAGTTCTCTACTTTTCTATACACACATTTTGTATACTTTTTGCACACCCTTTTTACACACACAACACTTGTGTTTTTGCATTGTTTTCAAAATTCTTCTTTTAATTATTTGTGTGAACTTCAAAACTTCTCCTTTTAATTATTATTGTGTGAATTTCAAAAGCATGAGTAGCTAATATTCTTATTGATTGAGGATGAATTCATAGTTCTTAACATATGATTTGAGTTTTTGTTTCAATTCTATCTTGAAGTTTTTCATATGATTATCGTTTGTTTTTACTAATATTAATGTTTATGATTGATTGATAGGTTGTTTAGAGTGCACGCTAAATTGATTTGTTAATTTGATCTAAATCTAGTGAAAGTTAGGGGATAAGTAATCGTTTCTTGACTCTTTACATAAGTAGAAAACACAAGACCTTGCAGAGGGATTCCGTGGAGCAATTGTGTGTGAAAACAACGCTAGAAAGTGGACCAAGTGAACCGATTCTAACTACTAGTACTATACCTAAATTCATAAATCTTAATGCGTTCGGGGAATCACATCTTGTAAGCGAACCTCAAGGTGGTTCTTTTGAATAGAATCTGATAACTAAGCGAACCTGTTACTCAGTGAAATAAGGAATTTTGGGGTTAGCTAAGCGAACCTGCTATCCTACGGTTGGTGATAATCTGTGACTAATAAAAAGTGGAAAATAACATAACTTGAATCATTGTTTTGCAACGAAGAAGGATTTCTTGATCTAATCTCTTATTAATTTCAACTTACACTTTTCATTGCTTTATTTAGTTTCTTTTGCTTTTAAAATCTAAAACCAAACCCCCACCCCCCTTTTTGTGACAATTTTACAACTAAAAATCTCTTGCTCCTCGTGGGAACGAACTTGACTACCCTATATTACTTGTTAATTAGGTAGTAAAATATTAATTAATTTGTTGTGGTTACGACACGCATCAAATTTTGGCGCCGTTGCCGGGGAGGAACGGACGATTTTAGTTGTTTTCTTTTTACTTTTTGCTTTATTCTTGCTTTGTTAGATTCTATTATCGTATCTAACTTAGTTTTGTGAATCTTATTTTAGGTGCTATATCTTTGGTGAATGCTTAAAGAGGGCAGACCAAGTCCAATACGTCTTCGATCCGGCACTCAACTAAAGGATATCATTCGAGCGGTTAACACTCCGCTTACTCGTTCTACATCAAGTGAGTTCGCAGATTCAGACATAGAAGAAGAATAAATGGGTGATCGTACACTCAAGGACCTAGATTCTCACATGCTCGATACACAACAATGGTGTATCCAAACTAACTCAACCTTCGAGATCAAGACGGGGTTGATTAGAGAATTACCAAAGTTTCATGGCATGGTGAATGAAGACCCAAACAAACATCTTATGGACTTCAATACCATAGTCATAGCCATGCTTCCACCGGATACTAATGTGGATGGAGCGTTGTTAAAAGCTTTTCTGTTCTCTTTGGCGGGCAATGCTAAGGAATGGTTGTACTATTTTCCTTCCGGAAGTATCACAACATGGAATGGGATGAAGAAACTTTTCCTCGAGAGATATTTTCCCACATCAAAAGCTACTTAAATTCGCAAGGAGATTTGTGGGATGAAACAACATGTGGGAGAGTCATTATATGAATGTTGGGATCGGTACAAGAGATTGGTGGAAAGTTATCTGCACCATCAATTTAGTGACGCCATGATAATTCAATACTTCTATGAAGGTCTCCAAACAAGTGATAGATATATTCTTGACGCCGCGGGTGGTGGTGCACTAGTAAACAAGACGGTGGCCGAAGCTAGAGAGTTGATTGAAAGTATGGCGGAAAACTCGCAACAATTCTATGCAAGAGGTGAACCAATGGTTAAGTTGGTGCATGAAGTTAGTGACTCGTCTTCACAGTCCGATCAACGATTAAACAACATAGATAGGGTAGTGCAACGATTGGCCGTGGTAATTATTCCGGATAATGAAACCGAACAAGTAAATGCTTTATATCCAAATCAAAGTCCAAGGTACGATCCATACTCAAATACCTACAATCCCGGTTGGAAGGATCATCCTAACTTTAGTTATGCAAAAAAGAAAGCGGTGGCTCCTAGTCCATATGTGCAACAAGGTGGATTCCAACAATCACGTTTCCAACCTCAACAACAATAATTCCAACCACAACAAGTCAAGGAGAAATATTCTTCGAATGATGACAAGTTAAATGTGATAATGCAAAGCATGCAAGGTCTCACTTTTATGTTATAACAAAACCAACAAAAGACCGATTCGGCACTCAAAGCTTTGGAACAAAAGACCAGTTCGGCAATCAAGGATTTACAAACTCAAATGGGATAATTGGCGACCGATATGAACTTAATGAAAGCTCAAGCATCCACAAAGCTTCCTTCACAACCATTTGTGAAACCAAGAGACAGTGTTAATGCGGTTACTTTACGAAGTGGAAGACAAGTAGAGAGTCCAAGTCATCATGAAGAAGCTAGTGAAGAGGTAGTCAAAGACAAGGAGAAAGCCGAACCAAGGAAGAATTCAACACCAACCTCCCAATCCAAGGAACCGGTTCCTACTTTTACTACTCCACTTCCTTTTCCTAGTCGTTTTGCTAAGTCCAAGAAGGAAGCTCAAGACAAGGAACTCATGGATATCTCCAAGAAGATAGAAATCAACATCCCCTTCATCGAGGCCATCAAGACAATGCCAAGGTATGCAAAGTTCATGAAGGAGTTATGCACAAAGAAGGATAGGTTGCTTGATAATGAAATTACTAAAGTTGGCGAGAGTGCGTCGGCTATGCTTTTGAAGAAGATGCCTACAAAGTGCACGGATCCCGATGGTTTCATGGTGCCAATTACTATTGGTAAGAAAAGGTTTGAACATGTTTTACTTGATTTGGGAGCTTCCATTAGTGTGATGTCGGCCGATATATATGACTCCTTGAATCTTGGACCATTGAAAGAGACAAGAGTTATTATCCAATTAGCAAACAAGTCTAACATTTATCCAAAGGGACTTCTAGAAGACGTTCTAGTGCAAGTGAATGAGTTAAATTTTTCGGTGGATTTCTTTGTGGTGGATATGGACAACAATGAGAATCGTTCGTCTACTTCTCTACTTCTTGGGAGGCCATTTATGAAGACCGCAAAGACGAAGATTGATGTTGATAAGGGTACACTTACTATGGAATTAGACAAGGAAGTAATACACTTCAACATATTTGAAGCCATGTGCTACCCAAGTGATGTGCATTCCGCTTACTCCATTGACGAGGTTAGTTCATTAGCACAACAAATGGTGGAATTGAATCAAGAGGATGAACTTGATATGGTGATGCAAAAGAGCATTGAATTGGATGTCCATGGCTTGCCTAACTTGGATGTTGAAATTTCCAAGGAATTGGTGGAGAAGTGTGGTGCATTGACGGAATTACAAGAAGCTAAGGGTAATGTTTCATATATTTCTTTACCCATGAATGATGAATTACTTGTACCATATATTGAGAAGGCGCCTAAACAAGAGTTGAAGCCACTTCCGGACCATTTGAAGTATGCATTTTTGGGAGATGGAGATGAGATTCCGGTGATTATTGCAAAGAATCTCACACCGGTACAAGGAGATCGTTTGCTTAGAGTCTTGAAAAAGCACAAAACGGCTATTGGGTGGACAATTGCGGACATCAAAGGCATTAGTCCATCCATGTGCATGCATAGGATTCCAATGGAAGAGAATGTGAAGCCGGTACGTGATGCTCAACGTAGGCTTAATCCTCCCATGATGGAGGTTGTGAAGAAAGAGATACTCAAATTGCTAAGTGCGGGGGTAATTTACCCAATTTCTGATAGCAAGTGGGTTAGTCCGGTACAAGTGGTACCAAAGAAGTCCGGTGTTACGGTTGTTCGAAATCAAGACGATGAACTTGTTCCTACAAGAGTTCAAACCGGTTGGAGAGTGTGCATTGACTATAGGAAGCTTAATTCCGCAACCCGGAAGGATCACTTTCCTTTACCTTTCATTGATCAAATGTTGGAGAGGTTAGCGGGGAATTTGTATTATTGTTTCTTGGACGGTTATTCAGGATACAACAAAATTGTGATTGCACCGGAGGACCAAGAGAAGACTACTTTCACTTGTCCGTTTGGAACGTTTGCGTATAGACGGATGCCGTTTGGTCTTTGCAATACACCGGCTACTTTCCAAAGATGCATGGTAAGTATATTCTCGGACTATGTGGAGCGCATCATTGAGGTATTTATGGACGACTTTAGTGTTTATGGCAATTCTTTTGATAGTTGTTTCGACAACCTTGAACTAGTTCTTAAACGATGCATAGACACAAACCTTGTCCTTAATTGGGAGAAATGTCATTTTATGGTAAACCATTGCATAGTACTTGGTCACATTGTGTCCTCTCAAGGGCTCGAAGTGGACAAGTCAAAGATAGATTTAATAAGAAACTTAAAATATCCCACTTCGGTGAGGGAGATCCGTTCTTTTCTTGGACATGCAGGTTTCTATAGGCGGTTTATCAAGGATTTCTCCAAAATCTCCATGCCAATGTGCAAGTTATTACAAAAGGATCCTTTTGACTTCAACAAGGAATGCAAGGATGATTTTGACAAATTGAAGGCAATGTTGACTAGTGCGCCGATTATTAAGTCACTGGATTGGAATCTTCCATTTGAACTAATGTGTGATGCTAGTGATTATGCGGTTGGAGCCGTTTTGGGTCAAAGAGTGGACAAGTTGTCCCATGTTATCTATTATGCATCTAGGACTCTCAATGATGCACAAATCAACTATTCTACCACGGAAAAGGAGTTATTGGCTATAGTTTTTGCATTAGAAAAGTTTCGATCATACTTGGTGGATACAAAGGTTATTGTGTATTCCGATCATGCCGCACTTAAATACTTACTAAAGAAGAAAGAAGCTAAGCCAAGACTAATCCGGTGGATCCTATTACTACAAGAGTTCGACATAGAAATTCGAGATAAGAAAGGTATGGAGAATACCGTTGTGGATCATCTTAGTATACTTGTTATGTCTCAAGAAGAACTTAATTCCATTACAAGACCGCTTTCCGGAAGAACAACTTTTCTCCTTGGAAGAATCAACACCTTGGTATGCGGATATAGTGAATTACTTGGTGACAAGGAAGGTACCTAGTACAATGTCTAACTTCCAAATGATGAAACTTAAGAAGATAGCCAAGAAATATGTATGGGATGAACCATACTTATGGAAATATGGTGTTGATCAAATAATGCGAAGGTGCGTACCTAATTCCGAATTTCAATCCATTCTCTCCTTTTGTCATACTTTTGCTTGTGGTGGCCACTTTGGTTCTAAACCTACCGCTCTCGAAGTTCTTGAGAGTGGATTTTATTGGCCCACCTTGTTTGAAAATTCATATGTTTTTTGTAAATCGTGTGATAGATGTCAAAGTACGGGCAATATAGGTGCTCGAAATCAAATGCCACTCACACCAATTCTCGCCGTAGAGATTTTTGATGTGTGGGGAATTGATTTTATGGGCCCTTTTGTCAATTAGAATGGAAACTTTTATATACTTCTTGCCATAGATTATGTTTCGAAATGGGTGGAAGCTCACATTTCAATAAGTCTTTCCACGCTCTCCTCAAGAAGTACAACATAACACACAAGATTGGTACGCCTTATCATCCACAAACTAGTGGACAAGCTGAAATTTCAAACCGTGAGATCAAGTCCATTCTTGAGAAAACGGTGAATACCTCAAGGAAAGATTGGAGATTTAAGCTCAATTATGCACTTTGTGCGTATAGAACGGCGTACAAGACACCGATTGGTATGTCTCCATATCGATTGGTTTATGGAAAAGCTTGTCATCTTCCGGTTGATCTTGAACATAAGGCTTATTGGGCGATAAAAAAATGCAACATGGAGTATGATGAAGCGGGGAAACAAAGAAAGTTATAACTAAATGAGCTAGAGGAGATACGTAATGATGCTTACAAGAGTGCCCGGATTTACAATGAAAAGACCGAGTTTTTTCATGACAAGATGATTTCTCGGAAAAGTTTTGTTGTGGGGAAAAAAGTTCTTTTATTTAATAGCCGTTTACGTTTATTTCTAGGTAAGCTTAAGTCCCGTTGGGTGGGACCATTTGTTGTTACTAATGTTTATGATCATGGTGCAGTTGAAATTGTTAGTGACAAAACAGGACAACCCTTAAAAGTCAACGGCCATAGGTTGAATCCATATTATGAAAACTTTCCAACGGAGCATGTGGACGTGATTGGACTTCGAGATGTGATCCCTATGGAGGAGTAATGTGAAGAAAGAGCTAAGTCGGGCCGTCGACTTTAAAACAAGCGCTAAATGGGAGGCAACCCATAGGTTTTGTATTTCTTATCCTTTTATTTTGCTTTTTATTTTCGTTTATTTATTTTTTCTTGTTCCATATCATATTAGCATTTCCCACCTTGACTTTACTTGGACGATTCAATTACATTGAGGACAATGTAAGGTTTAAGTATGGGGGAGTGGTTAAGCATATATTTAAAAAAAAAAAAAATTGCATAAAACCTCCAACTTGTAGAGATTTTAGAGTCACTAGCATACTTCTAGGTATGTTTACATAGAGAATTCGGACCGACATAATTGAACTTGGAAGTGTTAGGGAACTACGTTTGGATTTCTTATATGTTAGAGTGTTAAAAAATGGATTTAATCATGTCGGTTATGCAAATTAGGAGCAGAGAAGAATGCATTATTAGAGTTGCTGATCAATCATTAGTGGAGACTACCCATTTTCATATCAACCAAGGCACCGACCAAAAATTCTTCCTTGGATAAAGAGCTTCTTTTGAGTGTGTGTCACCGTACGTTAATTCTGGGTAGAATTGTGAGCTACCCAACTTCACACCAATTTCAGCACTATTTTTGATCTCTTGAGTGCTAATTTTTGTCAATCATGAGGGTGATGTCTATGGATGAAATCCTCCTTCTTGTAGTTCGATTTGTAGTTAGCACCATTCTCTCAACAACGGGTCCATAGAAACACCATCATCATCAACAAGGAGCGACATCAAAATCTACAAGGAAAGTTGAAGACGTTTAAGGTTTACAAGCAACGGAACAAGAAAAGAGCAAATTTCATATACAAGTAAAGCAATATACAATGAGCAGATTTTTACATACATGTTGAAGACTTACAATATAATGAGCGGAATTTTATTAAAGTTGAAGACTTATTTACAAAAGCGAAGAAAATCAAAAGGTGAGAATTATTGAAGTTTATGATTTCTAGATGATACAAGTTATGAAGAATCAAGCGGTAAAGTACTCTTCCCACGGCTATGGTTTGTTTTATTTCCACTTTGTTTTATATTTTATTTCTCTTGTCTCCATTTAAAAAAAAATGAAACAATGAAAAAAAAAAATGAGACAAGAGAAATTTTATTTATTTTTATGTAATAAGCCGTGGGGAAGGAAAATCTATAAGGAAGTTTCAAGCGACAAGGATTTTAAGGAAAAAAGGTTACAAATTGTCAAGGATCTACGAAGCTCGAAAGTTTATCATCAATAGTTGAAGCCGAAGACGAGGATTAAGAAGACAAAGACGAGGAGAGGAAGACGTTTCTATTAGATGCCGTGAGAGTGGTGTTATCATAATTGGCAATCGGATGTGAAGGTAAGTAAGTAATATCATCCTCGATAATAGTGGTTGATTTCCTTTTTTAGAGATCGTCAGAAAAAAAATGGTTTTTCAAAATATTAAAAGATGTGGTTTTCAAAATATTTTGGAAGTTTTCCTTCCCACCATTCAACGTGTTGCGGGAATTCTCTCTTTATTCCTACCTGCACACATGTGAGACCCATAAAAAAAGTCGTATTTTTAAGTGAAATTATCATAAAATCCTTTTTGGTGAGGCAGAAGTCGAGGCGAAATGCTTATTGATCGTTTCTCAAACACATGTTCTCTCATTATGGTGTGGTTATTTCTCACTCAAAATTTAAGAATGAGAATATGTTCTTTAGTATTTCTAACTTCTTATTACTAGCATGCAGAAACTCTATGTCCTCATAACTTTTTGGATGCTTGGGACGCTGGAACGCTTTGAAGTTGTAAGTTTTATTTTGATTTGCTCGAGGACTAACAAAGTCTAAGTGTGGGGGAATTTGATAGGTGTAGAATACACCGTATTTACTATCCATAGAGTTTATGCTTTCTTTGCTATTTTTCTTTTAAATTATGTATTTTACGTGTGTTTTTGAGTTATTAGGTACTTTGGAGTCACGAGGAAGAAAAGAAGAAGAAATCATTCAATTTGAGCTGAAAGGGCAAACGTGGGTTCACTTGAATAAAGTGTGTTGATGGTTGAAATGGGATCTGGTGCTATGAGTCTGCTACTGCAATTAATTAAGAAGAAATAGAGACTGGGCTTCGAAATCAGTGAGTGGAGAAGGAATTGTTGATGCTGTGTATGCTGGGAATTACAAGGAAGTTCAATAGCTGTTGTTGGTATGAATATGGGTCTTAGAAGCTGTTGCTGCTATTGAATCGGAGAAGGTAATGATGTGGATTAATTGATGGCTCTAATGGTTGCTGCTCATTCAAGATTGGGTTGATGATAAAAGGGTTATAGATGAATGTTTTATGAAATTGAATGTGCTAGATGTATGTGTTAGTCGTGTTACAGGGAGAAGACAGAATAGGCCTGAAGCTGGCCTGGAAACGATGAAGAAACAGACAGAACTCGGTCGGATTTCTGTCTGGTGAGTTAACTCAGTTAGCTGATGAACGATCCGAATAGCCAACTCAGCTGAATAAGACTCAGTTAGACAGCTAACTCAACCTGACTTAATGGATGACTCTCCTCCTTTGACTAGATTGACTAACAAAGACCGTCAGTTAGACGGTTAACTTTGACGGCACTGTGACGGATTCTTCCGTCGACGGATAAGAATATTCAAGTAGCCGGCGATCACTTTTCTGGACGGATTCCGGTTGCACCAGTATTTTTCCGGCGACCAAAAATTACAGATTTCTATGTGGATTTTTCTCATGGGTGTGAAGACTTAGACTTGAAATTGGATGAAGAATTGGGCTTGAACTTGGAAAGAGGAGATGGAAGATTTGACAGAGACTTGAATTTGGAAGTTGAGCTGTAAAGGGAAAGGGATTATATTCCTTATAAGATTTGGAGAGCATTGAAGCCTATAAATATAAAAGTTCTCTACTTTTCTATACACACCTTTTGCATACCTTTTGCACACCCTTTTTACACACACGACACTTGTGTTTTTTCATTGTTTTCAAAATTCTTCTTTTAATTATTTGTGTGAACTTCAAAACTTCTCCTTTTAATTATTATTGTGTGAATTTCAAAAGCATGAGTAGCTAATTTTCTTATTGATTGAGGATGAATTCATAGTTCTTAACATATGATTTGAGTTTTTGTTTCAATTCTATCTTGAAGTTTTTCATATGATTATCGTTTGTTTTTACTAATATTAATGTTTATGATTGATTGATAGGTTGTTTAGAGTGCACGCTAAATTGATTTGTTAATTTGATCTAAAGCTAGTGAAAGTTAGGGGATAAGTAATCGTTTCTTAACTCTTTACATAAGTATAAAACACAAGACCTTGTGGAGGGATTCCGTGGAGCAATTGTGTGCGAAAACAATGCTAGAAAGTGGACCAAGCGAACCGAGTCTAACTACTAGTACTATACCTAAATTCATAAATCTTAATGCGTTCGGGGAATTACATCTTGTAAGCGAACTTCAAGGTGGTTCTTTTGAATAAAATATGATAACTAAGCGAACCTGTTACTTAGTGAAATAAGGAATTTTGGGTTAGATAAGCGAACCTGCTATCCTACGGTTGGTGATAATCTGTGACTAATAAAAAGTGGAAAAGAACATAACTTGAATCATTTTTTTGCAACGAAGAAGGATTCCTTGATCTAATCTCTCTTATTAATTTCAACTTACACTTTTCAACTTACACTTTTAGATGAAGGGTTGGTGAAGGTCAGGAGGTCGAAGTTGCTGCTGTAACCAAGTTTGTCAACATCACGAGATGGACTTGGTTTTTCTTTGGTTGATAGAGTTGCTTGCAAGAGTTTTGATTCCATGGCCGAGATGGAGAGCGCGACATGAAAGAAACGTAAGCAGTGAATCAAACTAGTGCTATCCGTGGATGGAGTTTGGAAGGAAATGACTGAGAATATTTTGGTTTTGTTGTTGATGGGGATGTCAATGTATCGGTGACTGATAGTGGTGGTCGGACTTACGAGACTTGTGAGGGTAAAATACCCGATGGCCACGTGTTAACATCTCAAAGGATGACTTCATGATGAGATGATAAGGTAGGAGCACCGAATTATTCTCCATAAAGATGATTTCGTCCGAATCGAGATGCTTTCCACTAGCATCGCATGAACGATGCATGTGAAGGAGTGGTCTAATAGATTCAGTCGGTCAAAGTCTAAAAAGTAGCACTATATTTAATGAAGGGTCAGAAGGAGTGAGAGAGAGTCTAATGATGTAGTAGAGAACTCGGACGATCTATACTATAACTCGTGAGTAGAGAAGCACGAGGACCTTTGGAGAAGAGCTTCACGAGGCCTGACCATCACGAATAGGGCAAGATAACTCGGGGGAGAACCCGGGATACCACCACGAGGGATAGTATAGAACCAGTCCGAAGAAACGAAGGCGATGTAGGATGACTCCGAGAGCTCGACGAGGCCTGACCTTCACGAGTATTATTTGTCTATAAATACCAACCCATGTAGCAGGAAATGGGCAAGTTATCTTATGTATTATTAGATGGTATTTCTATATAGAATTCTTGAGAGATCTAGACAGAGAAAGAGTGAGAGATCTAAGTGAGATCTGTAACTCTTTCAAGGGTATGACCTTATAATCAATAAAGAAACTATCTTCTTTCCCGTGGATGTAGGTCTTCATGGCCGAACCACGATAATTATATGCTTGTGTCAATCTTTACTTTTATGTTGTTTACATCTTGTTTATATTTGAATCTTGAATGTTAGAGTAAGTTTTAGTATTTATCTTCATTTGGATGTAACCATTAGAAAAGTTGCGGTTACATTTTGGCGCAAGAAACAGGGAGGTATGAAGATATAATCTACCTCTCTATCAATAGCTCTTCATAAGTTTAGTATATTTCTGAAAATGGTGATTCTCAAAACACTAGGTAGCTTCCTGTCAAATAATTCAAGATTTGAGCTTGGACTCGACACGATCTCTACGATCTGTGTAGTCTAGAAGAACCTCACGAATCGACATATCTACGTATTACTAATGTTTTTCTTGAGATCTTTAAATTCTTAGAAATAGCTCCTATCTTCCTCAAGGTGTTCAGGAGGGTAGAAGGTCATGGTGAACATGAAGTTTTCAAAACTTCAATACCTAAACGATCTCCTCTATGAACAAGTTGGGAAAATATCCACCAGTAAACCTCTTAAGAAAGTCAAATTCTTATGAAGGTTCAAAAGGAGAACTGTTAAGTAATGGCTTTTCCGTTTTCACATAAAACTCCATACAACTCATAATCTTCTTCTTAGAAATTTTACTCTAAGTCAAGATGAGGGTTTAACGAGTATAGAATCATTCTTCAAACTCAAAGTTTGTTCGAAATCAAAAGATCAAAGGCTGGTGAAAAAATACTTCCTAAAAATGGAATGATATGCTTCATCATCATGATTAGATTTTTTCTAACATAAGAATGACGCATGGGGATAGGTACTTTCTCTTGAGAAGAGAAACTAACGAAATACCTTTTTCCATCACTAAAAGTCTTATGCATGAAAGAGAATGTTTTGACATCTTCACATGTCTCCAGAATTTGCTTTAAAGTCTTCATGTACTTAAAGTCTTCATGTACTTAGCAGTTGCACGTGACCTGCAAAACTTGGGTTCCACTTTTATGAAGGAAAAGACAAATTGAGTATTATTGCATGAATCGCAGGTAAGGCGATGGTGACGAGGCGTTCGGCTCGTACGAGCCAAGGCGAAAATGGTGGAGCCATACCATACGGCCTAGATGAGATGGAACTCGGAGAATCCATGCACAACGGTGCACCCCAGAAGATGGACAACCGGATGAGAAATTTTGGGAAGGGTTAAAAGATAACTCTAGCTCGGAGGGAAGTGAAAACCCATTCGAGGGACAAGATGATATTCATCTAACTCAATCAGGAGGGTTGGAACGTTTGCTAAGGCAGATAGTAAACAATAGACTCAAGAAGGCTAGCGATTCTATCTCGGATGATACCAAGGCCGTACTCACTGCCCTCCTAAAAGATCAAGAAGCGCAGGAAGAAAGAATAAGAAAATTGGAGAAACATAACAGAAGGCTAGAACGGAGGAACCGACGGTTGAAGCGAAAAACCAAGAAGAAGGCGCCCAACATCCCAGAGGAAGAAGTTCCCTAGGAGGAAAGACTTTTGAAAAACTGCAGGATGACGAAAGGGTCAACATTCTCAATACCTCCAACGAAGAGACGGCAGACCGCTTTTCCAAGGAGAGCAGAAGAGTACTGGATATGGAGGACAGCCCATCCGAAGGATCATCTGACGTCGATCCTAAGCATCGATGAGAAAATAATAAAATAAATGGAGGAAAGATTAATTGCGAGTCCGAGAAAACTCGTAATCACTAACCCAAGGAGAAGCGAGGCGTCGAAACCTATTCCCGCCAAAATAGTCTCCCAAGTAGAGTTATCATACGAGGATTCAGGGCGATCACGATATCGCTAGTCAAAAATTTCCTTATCACCCGAGAGAGCACAAGGAAGGAAGAAGAAGGCCTAAGGAAGGCTCCTAGATGACAAATTGCAGAACCGAATCTGCCAGCTCGAATAAATGTGCATGGAGGTAACCGGGAGGAAAGATAGTAACAAGCTCGTGGAGGTAATGCAGGAGGAAAGACAATATCCCCTAGCGATGCACCTATTAGCTCAGCCCTTCCCGAAGAAATGCTCTCTCCCAACCTTCATAACTCCCTTTAACGGGACAGGCGATGCTATAGAACTTCTCATGTCATATCGAATGACGCTAACACAGTGGAGCCATTATGACGTAGTAATGTGTAGATTATTTCCCTCTAGTCTAAAAGACGAAGCCTTGTTGTGGTTCAATAACCTCCCGAAGGAGTCGGTCGGGTCCTTTTCCCACCTATCCGAGTTATTCTTGGAAGCATACATACATAACAGCAGGGTCAAGCCAGAGATCGATATGATGTTTCAATTATCCCGAGGGCCAAATGAACCACTCCGATCACTAGTCACCCTATGGAGGAAACTATGCGCTGAAATCGGAAGGGTCCTAGAGGCCTATGCGATCTTAGGCTTCAATAATAGCCTAAGAAAGACGGACTCGATGTTTGTTCGCATGTACGAAACCCCGCCAACCAATTTAGGAAAATTAAGGGAAATCCAAGAGGATTACATAGCTCTAGAAGAGTTACAAGATGGAACTTATGACAAATTAGCCAAAGGGTCCACCCGAGGTGCAAATGTGGTAGAACCACAAAACCCCGAGGTACCTACCCGAGGAGAAGGACGAACCAACAACGGCGCGGCCCAGTTCGATAAACATCGGAGTGGAGGATGGAAAGGGAGAGATCAAACCCGAAGTAAGATGGAAAAATTCGTAGACCCTGTCTACACGAAGCTGAATGTTCCCATAGCCGAGGTCTTAAAAAAGATCGAGGGGAAATACAAGGTGACCTATCCATGGAACCGAGGCCAACAGCCAGAGCGGGCCAAGAATCGTACTGACTTTTGCGAATTCCACCAATTTCTCAGCCATACCACAAATTCTTGTAGAGATCTGAAAAAGATGATACAAGAAACGGTAAATGAAGCTAAACTTCAGGAGTACATCGCGCAACCAGCGATCCAACCCACGGTAGGGGCACCAGTCCATCGTGTGGAAATACCATGTGAGGCACAATATCTAGGATGCAACACGATATCACACACAGCTACCCCCACATCCGAAGGAGGCGTTATAGGGCGAATCCATAAAAGGGACTTTAAAGGAAATGAGGTTTTTAATATAAAAAAAAGAACTTCCGATGCAGGATTGGATGAAAATACCTATTAGCTTCTTAGCTTCGGAGGCACCAGACGAGGGGCGTAACCACAATGATCGCATGATGATTACGATGGCCATCGAACTCCCCGAGCAAGAGGAAGAGGAAGAAAAAACCAGGGCACTACCCTGGGCGATGCCCAAGATCCTAATAGACAGAGGGAGCTCTGTCGAGATCTTGTTTTACAAAACGTTCAAACAAATGGGCCTCCGAGATGAATAACTGATTCCTTCGAACTATAAAATATTTGGCTTCAATGGCTTGTCAACACGACCCAAAGGCGAAATCGCGTTGGAGATTAGAGTATGGAAAATCCTTACTTTAACTACTTTATGCGTTGTAGACGTAATCTCGCCGTATACATCCATAATTGGAAGGTCATGGATTCATGGGATCAAAGGTGTGGCTTCCACATACCACCAAAGGCTGAGATTCCCCACCCCCGATGGTGTCGCTTAAATAAGGGGAGACTCAAACGGGGCAAGATACTGCTACGCCATGGAAGTACAAAATGGTGACAATAAAATAAATTCTCAAAAGGACAGAAAGAAAAGAGCCAAGATCGCTAAAGATCAGGCCGAGATCGATGCTTACATAGAAACAACAAACGAAGCAAGACGGCCCAACAAAGAAGAGCCCTCCACGGCTATGGACGTACCTATTGGGCCCATACAGAACCTCTCCGAGGTCGATAAACATCAGACAAATTTTTCTGCTTCGGAACCCACCAAGGAGGTCAATATAAGGACACCCGGGAATCCGGGAATAGTCAGAATAGGTACCCTCCTAGACAAAGAGGATGAAGAAAAATTAATGCAGGTACTCAAGGAGTACTACGATGTATTTGCTTGGCAAATGAAAGACATGCCAGGAATAGACTCGGATGTCTGTTGCCACCACCTAAAAATAAATCCAAAGCATAAGCCTGTGAGACAAAATATGCGCAAAGTGGCATCAGAATATCATGAGGAGATTCAAAAAGAATTAAAAAAGATGGAGGTCGCAGGAGTCATCCGAGAAGTCCAATATCTAACATGGATATCTAACATAGTAATCGTGCCAAAGAAAAATGGAGGGGTACGAATCTGTATCGACTTCAGTGACCTAAATAAAGCATGTCCGAAGGACAACTTCCCACTCCCTAACATCGACTAGTTAGTTAAAGCAACATCAAGCTACGGGTTATTATCCCTGATGGACGGATATTCTTGATATAACCAGATTCCCCTCGCCGAGGAAGACCAAGAGCATACTGCTTTCTTCACTCCTCGAGGATTATACTCTTACATCAAGATGCCCTTCGGACTCAAAAATTCTGGGGAGACGTACCAAAGAATGGTGGAAAAAATGTTTGACAGGTTGGTGCGTAAAACCCTAGAAGTCTATGTCGACGATATGCTCATCAAAAGCAAATTCAATCAGAACCATGCAAGCGATCTCAGGGAGATATTTGAACAGATGAGAAAGTTTAACATGAAAATTAACCCAGCCAAATGCGCCTTCGGGGTTACATCTTGGAAGTTCCTAGGATACTTGGTCACCAAACGAGGCATCGAAGTGGACCCCGCCAAGGTACATGCCATACTCGAAATGCCCTCGCCATCCACTGTCAAAGACGTACAACGGCTCAACGGACGGTTAGTATCCTTGGGAAGGTTCATAGCCCGATCCTTAGATAAGTGCAAAGAATTTTTTAACACTTTGAAGAAAGGCAAAAAATTCTCATGGAGTACCGAGTGTGAGCACGCATTCCAAAAAATAAAATAACATTTGGCCACCTTTCCAGTCCTTCAAAAGCCTAGCCCAGGAGAGAACCTATACATCTATCTCTTCGCTACCAACCTCTCGATTAGAGCAGTGCTGACTCGCATACACAACAAAGGGGAGAAACCCGTCTACTTTATAAGCAATACTCTGACATCAGCAGAGAAGCATTACTCAAAAATTGAAAAGATCGTGTTGTCCCTGGTATACGCGACATAGAAACTGCAAACATACTTCCATGCCCACACAATCACGGTCATCACAAAAGCACCGATAGAATCCGTATTGGACCATGCCAATAGAGCAGGGAGGATCTCCAAATGGGGGGCCCAAATCAAGCAGTACGGAGTGCACTATCAAACCCGGACCGCCATTAAAACACATGTCATGGCGGACTTCCTTGCCGACTTCCCACTAGAAGAAACAGACGAAGTAGAAGATATCCCCGGAATGGAGGACGAACTAGAGTACCCTCCTGAGCTGCTTCGCTTGGAACATCCCAGACGATGGGAGATCTTCGTTGACGGGTCATGCAATTCGGAAGGATCTGGCATCGGAATGGTCTTTCCGATCCTAACAGGCCGACAGATTATCTACAGCCTAAGGCTCGAGTTCCAAGCCACAAATAACATAATGGATTACGAATCCGTCATACACGCTCTAAGAGTGATCATTGAACTGGGTATAGACGAAGTCAGACTCACGAGTGATTCTAAGTTCATAGTGTGACAGATAAATGGGGTATACCAAGCCTCGGATGCTTGTTTACAGCAATACCTTGACCTCGCAAGGAATTATATTAAACAAATACCAAACATTACGTTTAGGCATTTGACCAGGCACAACAATAGGCATGTAGATGCCCTCTCCTTCATCTCCTCCATGACAGCAGATCCTACAGTAACATCCGTAAGGATCGAAAGGATATCAATCCCTTTCATACCCATTCCAGGAGAAGGGGAAACCTTCAATATAAATATGGCAGATGAACCACAATCTTGGCCTGAAAATGATTGGCGAACCCCAATCGTGAAATGCTTATCCGATGGAACCCTCCCGAGTGATCAGCATCTCGCACACAATATCATCGCCCGATCAGGGAACTACCAATTAAGAGATTCCATACTTTATAAGAAATCGTATCTGGGACCTCTGCTCAGATGCCTCTTATTCTCAGAGGGTTAGGAAATTGTAAGGGAAATACACCACGGGTATGCCGGCAACCATAGTGGGGGAAGAACTCTAGCCCACAAAGCCATCCTCCAAGGTTATTTATGGCCTCGTATGAACGAGGACTCTAAGAAGATCGCAAAGTCATGCTTAGAATGCCAAAAATTAATCAAAAAAAGGCATGCACTGTCAATGGATCTAAAATCTGTGCTCATCCCTTGGCCATTTTCCAAGTGGGGAGTCGACATTGTCAGACCACTCCGAACTGGCACGGGACAGCGGAAATACCTCATAGTGGCCACAGATTATTTCACCAAATGGGTAGAAGCTTCAGCCTTGAGGCACATTCGTGACCACGATGTCTTCAAATTCCTCTTCGAGCACATCATTTGTCGTTTCGGTATCCCGGCGGCCATTGTCTCGGACAACGGAGCACAACTCGGAGGAAAAAATATCGACCTACTTTTCAATTGTTTCAAAATCAGAAATCTCAAATCCACACCCATCTACCCCGAGAGTAATGGTTAGGCAGAGGCAACTAACAAAATTATTGCCGACATACTCAAGAAGAAGCTAGATGGTCACAGAGGAAGCTGGTGTGAATAATTGCATAATATTTTATGGGCCTACATGACCACTCGGAGAGACGCCACAAGAATGACTCCCTTCTCCCTAACTTATGGAACGAAAGCAATCATAACCACAGAAGCAATGATCCTAACGACTAAAACCGAGGCATGGGAGAAAAACCTCACCTCGGACATGATACTAGCTAAGCTAGACGATCTCGAGGAAAACCGAGAAATCTCCTTACAAAAGATGGAAAACTACCATCGAAAGCTGGCCCGGGAGTATAACAAACGAGTTCATATAAGACACTTCAACATAGGCGATAAATTCTGGCACGAGATTCCACCATATCAGCGCGAATCAGGAAAATTTTCTCCCATATGGGAAGGGCCACTAACGGTCATTGGAAAAGCAGGTGACGGAGCTTACAGGTTACTCAAGGGGGATGGGGAAGAGCTAGAGAGCCCTTGGAATATCAAGTATCTTAATCCATATAACACCTGAATGATTCAGGACCTGACACTCACCGAGACACACAACTGCTAGAGATGATAGCTCGGAAAGAAGGATTGTCCCTCCGAGAAGTCTAGCTACTCAATCTTGAGGAAAATCTTACTATAGCATGACGTAGCATTAAGATTAGAATCCTCATGTCATAGGTCATGATACCTTACTAAAATATAATAAGGGTTCACAACCCTCTTTCGAAAGTAATAAAATTAGACCTTTTTGTTTTAATCATTTCTTATTTCCTTCAGTCTTCGTTGTTTGTTATTTTTTACTTTTCACTTTATTTATTTTTCGCACTAGCTATGTTTGTTAGATTTATTACTTGATGGTCTTATATTTTTCTCACCGTGTACATATTTGCATATCCAAACAAGCCCATCAAAACTATGGCATGGTGTTAGCCACACCTTCTACAACGAATGATGCGGGTAAATACCTAAGCTGCCCGATACAGACGTAGACCTAAGTCAATGCCATCTTCCCAAACGAATCATGATGATGCAGGGGACACCCTAAGCTACCTAATATGGATACAGACCTAGGGTAATTCCATCACGACCCAGCGGTCGGATGATGTCCTTCCATAACAGGAGATGCTCAGAATCAAGGTCATAACCTTTGGCTAAGGGAAGGATCGCTTGACCGAGGTATCACCCTCTAAACATTGGTTGACAAACAGGTGGCTCACATGCTGAACCACACAACCATAGGAAAGTGTAACCTACAAGAGGACACGATTAAATCAACCCGGTACCAAATGGCCAAAAGGGAAATAACCATATTTCATGTCCACCACTGTAAGCGATGACTTAGTCATGTAAGGAACTGATAACTCCGCGACTATGTCACCCACGGTTGGACAAACAAAATACATTAATAATCCCAAGTAGCTATTACAAATATCATCTTCGCCAAAACCGTTCCAAACCTCGCCCTCGATGACAGCAGGAGCAGCGTTCCTTTACCAGCTCGGGTCGGAACAGCCATAAGATGATGACTCCACCATCCAAACAACCATGTAGCTAATTTGCCTGATGTATCCGATGCTAAGGCATAAACCAAGGGGAAAGATTTACATACATACGAGTAGAAGACGAAAACGGTGTTTTATACCTTAGCATCCCTATCAGCTCGGACGACCCATACCCATCGGCTGGGAAGAGAAGGACAGGTTGCACAAATAAAAACTATCAAACGCAAAACCTATGTGACGAACACAAGATATTCCAAAGGGCAAGCGCACGAAGAAGCACCTTACCAAAGTGTTTCCAAGCTTGCACGTAAGAAAAACAACAATGATGAATACGAAGTCTCCCAACATAGAGCACAGTACGCTGACAGACAAACCAGGTCCTCTAAAACACCGGAGGACCAAGAAATAAATAGGAAAAAATGAGCCTTCCAGAGGATACATCGGTGATGATCTAGAAACCAGATCAAGAAGTAACAAAAAGATATACAAAAGAGAGGGCATACCATCATGATTAAGGAAACATAAACAGACAATTCCTCGACAAGAAAGATGAGAGGGGCATGCTCATCAGGCATAGTAAAACTCTCTTGACAAAACCCTCAGGAGGAAGAGAAAGAAGAAATGAAATTTGAATCCCCCACCACAAGAAGATTTATACGAAGATAAGATCCTCGAAAAAACACCTAGGACTTATCCAAAAGAATTAGGATACAATAAACAACATCGACCAAAAGGAGAAAAATATCTCCATTTAACCCGGGGATAACCAACAGATGACCTAGAACCGACGAGTAAAGGAGCGCATTAAAACGTGGACATGATGGAGATCTCACACGTGGCGAAAAAGCAGAGACGATTACGAATTTTTCTTCCCATCACGCCCTTGGCAAGTTGCAAAGAAAAGGAGCAAAATGTGAGGGTAAAATACCCGATGGCCACATGTCAACATCTCAAGTGATGACTTCATGATGAGATGATAAGGTATGAGCACCGAATCATTCTCCATAAAGATGATTTCCTCTGAATCGAGATGCCTGCCACTAGTATCACATGAACGACACGTGTGAAGGAGTGGTATAATCGATTCAGTCGATCAAAGTCTAAAAAGTAGCACTACATTTAATGAAGTGTCAGAAGGAGTGAGAGAAAGTCAAATGACGTAGTAGAGAACTCAGACGATCTATAATATAACTCGTGAGTAGAGCAGCACGAGGACCTTTGGATAAGTGCTTCACGAGGCCTGACCATCACGAATAGGGCGAGATAACTCGGAGGAGAACCCGGGATACCACCACGAGGGATAGTATAGAACCAGTCATAAAAAGCGAAGGCGATGTAGGATGACTCCGAGAGCTCGACGAGGCTTGACCTTCACGAGTATTGTTTGTCTATAAATACCAACCTATGTAGCAGGAAATGGGCAAGTTATCTTATGTATTATTAGATGGTCTTTCTACAGAGAATTCCTGAGAGAGATCTAGACAGATAAAGAGTGAAAGATATAAGTGAGATTTGTAATTCTTTTAAGGGTAAGACCTTATAATCAATAAAGAAACTATCTTCTTTTTCGTGGATGTAGGTCTTCATGGCCGAACCACGTTATATGCTTGTGTCAATCTTTGCTTTTATGCTCTTTACATCTTGTTTATCTTTGAATCTTGGATGTTAGAGTAAGTTTTAGTATTTATCTTCATTTGGATGTAACCATCATAAAAGTTAAGGTTACAAGACTTGCGTGAACCGGATGATTAATTATATAACAGAATGGGAAGTGTAGCCGGTGGCCAGCCAAACTAGAGTAATGGGATGAATATGCAAGTTTGGATGTGTTGATTAAAAGTTGGGCTTTTTAGGATTTTCCAGGTCTTCTTTTGACTTCTACAACAGAAGCTGTGATATAAAAACAACGGAGGTCATTTTACGGAAGGAGTTTTGGGGGTTTTGGCTCTGTTGGTGACAAACAGAGAAGCAGAGGTTACCGGCCGCGAAGGTTTTTTTATTTTTAGGGCGGAAGAACAAGAGAAGACGAGGACAATCAATTTCGGTTTAATCATTTTTTTCTCTTATTATTATTTTTGATGGGTTTTAAGAAACCTATAATTATGTCTTGCTAGGTTTTTATAACTAGGGTTTATGTTGAAACCATTTCGGGTAATATGCTATTTTTTATTGAATCGAATTATGAAGCAATAGACCGTTATGATTTGAATGGATTAATTTCTTGATATTTGTTTATCGATTTATCAAAATATGAGTTGTTGCTTCACCGGTTTTATATAACCTTTGTGCATTATTGTTAGGATCGAAAATATATTTGTCTACTTATTTGATATTCCATGCTTAGGTTAAATCTTTTTGATGGGGTATGCTTAGAATAGCCAGGTATTATTTGAGGACCTAAATTTAGTTCGTATAATTTTATCGCTAACGCAATTTGATGGTGCATGCTTTGGTTTATTATTTTGATGTGCCATGCTTAGGGTGTCCCAGCGATATTTGCGACTCTAATACATATAATAGATGATGTCGATAGAACAAACGATAAATAAATCTTGAATTATGTTTCATTTCAGTAATTGAATAGAAATAGTAGTGGATACAATAAACCCTGGTTACCAACTTTCCTGTTGATTTCATTTTATTAGTTTAATTTTATTATTTCATCCTCATTATAAATATTCAAAAACATTATTGTTGGTTACTCTTAATTGAGATATTGATTATAGTATTTCCACCGCTCCTCATGGGAACGACCCGTACTTGCCGTTGTCTGCATTGTAGACACCGTACAATTGTGGTTAATTACATATAGGCATCTCCGGATCCTATCACTTGTACAGATTGATCTCTCGAATCTAAAGTACTCCCTTGCAATACATTATTTAGGGTTTAAATTCATTTTTCACCCACATACACGAAATTACCGAAATCAGCAGAAACTGTTTTCACCCTCAAACAGTAAGGTAGATGGAATTGTGAACAAATATAAGGCTAGGTTGGTAGCTAAAGGCTATAAACTTAAATAAGTTGTATATTTCCTTGATTCTTATTCACCTATAACGATAATTACTTCCTCTGAGATGCTAATTGCTATTGATGCCATAAACAACTTAGAGATACATCATATGGATGTTAAGACAACTTTTCTAAAATCGTGAATTAGATAAAGAAATTTTCACAGACCAACCTGGGGACTTTGTAGTGAAAGGTTTTGAATACAAAGTTTGTAAGTTGAAAAAATCTTTGTATGGTTTTCAAATAAGCACGTAAACAGTGACATGAAAATTTGATCATTTGATAATGAGTAGTGGATTTAAGTTAATGAATTTGACAAGTAACTGGTTAAGGATGCATGTGTGATTGTATGCTTGTATGTTGATGATATGCTTATACTTGATAAAAACATAGATGTAATTAATTCCACTAAAAAGATGCGCTGAATGAGAACGCTGACTTGAAAGACTTAGGCCCTATTGATGTGATCTTAGGGATGAGTATTAGAAGATAATCTAATATTTATATTATTAGTCATTCTCATTATATTGAATTCGTTATTAAGAGATACAATCATTCTGATTGTAAGCCTTCTTGCACTCCTTACGATTCTTCTTATAGACTCAAGAAAAATAAGTGTAATGGAGTAGAGTATCTTAACTTGAATACTCAAGAGTTATAGGATGTTTGATGAATTTAATAAACTATAAGAGTCCATACATTGCCTATATTATGAGTAAGTTAAGTAGAAATACTTGTAGTCCAGAGCAGGAGCATTGGGATGCACTTAATAGAGTACTACGGTACCTAAAATACTCTATTACCTTTTGTTTGATTTATGAAAGGTATCTTGATGTCCTTGTGGGACTTTGTAATGCAAATTGGCTAGTTTACTCAGAGGAGTCTAAGTATAAGAGTGAATAAGTTTTCACTTTAGCAGGAGGGTTTATTTTTGGAAGATTTTCAAACGGATATATATTGTTCAATTTATTATGGAATCTGAGAGTATTGCGTTAGATAAATCACGATAGGGGGTCGAGTTCCTAAGATGCTTTTTAGAAGACATTCCTCTCTAGCATAGGCATGTGCCAACTATATCTATACATTGTGTTAGACAAGCTATAATAGCTAAAGCTAAAACTAACTAATCTCAATCGGCGTTATTTCTATTGATTAGATAAAGTACAAGGAGAATATCGTGGAACCTTTGACGAAAGGTTTATCCAAAGAGATAGTTAGAGATGCATCGAGGGGATGGGGCTTAAGCTCATAAATTAAACTTTCCATGAAGGATACTCAACCTTGATGACTGGAGATCCCAAGATCAAGGTTTCGAATGAGACAACTAATTTGTGGTGGGTAAAGGTAAACACTATCAGAGAATTTCATTCTTTGTCCCTTCCCTATTGTGTATACGTGATAGTGTGACTGCATATGAAGGATGACTTTTCAGAAATCTTAATGAGCTCTATAGTTTTAATTTAAGATTGAAGTGGGGTGTAGCAGTATCACTCTTTATGGAAACTCACCTGTCTGAATGAGGAAGTGGGGCCGCTTTCTATAAGAATATGAGCTTTGATTCTCTAGAGCATTCTGAGAAACAAGATATGTCCAGGGACAAATTGGACAAAACGAGACGAGCTTGGAAGCAACCTTGGAGATATCATATGTGGTTGTTATCGCGAATTACATCAAACGTTAGTAGTTCAAGACATAGTTCACTATCTCTAGCAAGTAATTCTAGTAATATCGCACTAAGCAAAGGTTCAAGACCTCATGGACACCTCTTCCTAAAATGGTATTTCCTGCGCTTTTTATGTGATTTTTGTTTTGATGGTTTTGGTATTACTAGAACTTAGGACCTAAGGGTCACTAAGTAAATGCCATAGCTTTTGACCATCTGCAGATAGAATTTTGCGTCTGCAACCCTTGATAAGTAGATCAATGCAGATTGGTGTGACCCATTGAATGTTAAAATACGACAAGAAGTGACCCCATATACTAGAAGATGTATGGAAGTGGAAAAGTAAATGAGTGACAGATTCACCAGTTTTGCGACAAAAAAAAACGTTGAAGATTAGCATGCCTTTATTACGAAGTGTATCCATTGTGTCTATCTTCTTATGGTATACCTGCCAAATAAATAATTAAATCTTATGCGGCCACGCCCTTGACCACACGCTTAGGTTTTTATTTTCCAATTCATGGTCTTTATTAAACTAAGAGTATTCTTATTTTACGGTGAATATGCCTCGCTTGTCTATCGACCAACAAATCGAGTCTTCGCTTGTATCAAGCGCAATTTCTTCAATAATTGAAATTAAGGATGAGACTTCTGTAATTTGATTCTGAGATAGTCTTCTATATATCCTGGCCGAGATTCCAAGAACCTCCATTTAAAATAGTTGTTGCATTTCATCATTGTCTAGTTTCTTGTTCAAATAATGATGTATATTGAGGGGTATCTTATACAAAAGGATTGCTCGCTAATCCACTTATCTTACCAAAACCTGATAGTCCTTTCATTCCCTACTTTTAATTTTGCACAGAGCTTAAAAGTAAATATATACATTTCCAGATTCCGTAGTTGTTTGGTGGCTTAGGCATTTTCGTTTCTCTGTTGAAGTTTGCTGAATTATATTTTGAAAAAATCGCAGTTCGCCACATTGCAGTTTTATCTTTATTGAAATGCCGCCACCATTTGGAATGTAAAGCCCTATTCATTTTCTTCAAAGATCCAGACCGGAACCAAATGTTTAGCAGTTAAATGTTCAGACCGAAACCAAAGAATGGCATCGGACTCTAAAGGACTTGGGTCGGGTTATATCCGAATCAGTTAACCTTGTGGAAATAGAGTCACCTAATTAGTTTTAGATTAAATAAACATGACCGAAAAATGAAAAGACAAATAAATAAATAAGATTAAATAGAAAATTAAATTTATGTGCTAAGTATTATTATTAATTAATGTTGGTATTAATATAAATATTATAAAAGTTAACAGGGAAATAATTTTAGTAGTTACCAAACAATAGGCTAGGAGAAGAAGAATGAAATTGAATAAGGGAGAAGAAGACTTTGGAGAATTAAGAGGATCAATTGAATTAAGGTAGAATGCTAGACCCTTTCTCTTTTGGTGTTTTTCTTCATTTGTTTTCTTGAATGATTTTGTATTGTTAGGTTTCAGAAATTTATTCTCATAACTAAGTATATTTGGCTGATGATCAGGCTTGTTCTATTGATAAATAAAATGATTGGGTATCATTAGTTGAAATTTGAGAATAATCCACTATAAATTCACCGTTGAATGTTTGTTTGAATTTGGATGATTGATTCTGAAATTATGGACAGTTTTTCTTTGCAATGGTTTTGGTGTGTTTATGAAATTTTAGTGATTTTATAATAATTTGTAATCTTGACAAAAGTTGTAGAAATGTATGATATATTTAGTTTTTCTTTGGATTTTCTCAATTTCAGGTTATTTTGAATTTATCATGAATTGTTTGGTAATAACATGTAATCTTCCTAGTTTTTATGTTGACCTTGTAAAAACCATATATTTTGTTTAAACCGTTAGTTTTCTCTAGGATTTGGATTTGGATTTGGATATGTTATATATAAATATGTCAGGAATGTTCATGTAAAATTTGGAGAAGATCCTATCAAGTTATCATTATGAAACCTATAGAACAAAATTATGCAGTTAGTGTGTTTGCTCAAGTGCTTAAAAGAACTGTATCGTTAGTTGGGTTGTGAATTTATAACTTGTTGATGAAATGGGTTGGATTATCAAGATGTATATTATATGATTTTCAATAATTGGATATGCTTGTTTGGATGGCAGTGCCCGTACCGAGGATATACGGATAGGTGGGGAACGACCCAAGGATATTCGTGTAACAATAGTGTGAATTTATAAATGAATGGGCTATACATACGGATAGGTAGGGAACGACCCAAGGATACTCTTGCAACGGTAGTATGAATTTATAAATGAATGGATATACTAGTTTGAATGGAGGTGCCCGTACCGAGGATATACGGATAGGTGGGTCACGAACCAAGGATACTCGTGCAGGTAAGGTTGGCGGTCCCATGCCGATGATACACGGATAGGCGAGGCACGAACCGAGGATACTCGTGCATTTAAGAGGATTTGATAGATTGTGAGTTTAGTTGATGAACATATATATAGTTAAATTTGTGAAGTTGCACCATATGCTCTTGTTTTACATATTCTCTTTGATTGGGATGTTTTCATATATTTTGAGAAAGGGAATATATTCTATTGAGTTGTCATCTCACCCTAATTGACATTCCTTGCAGATTTATGAAAGTTGGAAGTGGAAGCTAGAAATGAGTAGCTTAGTGATTTCATTGTTTGCTTGTGTTGCTTGAAGTGTAAATTGAATTAAAAAAAAACATGCTTAGTTGAAAATGTTTTGAACGATGTTAATGAATTCATATGCTTCAATCAACAACCTAAACACCTAATCACATCTCTCACACCACGTCGAGAGTTGCGTTTACCTCCCCTCCTATTGTCCGGTCAATGAAACCCTCGTTCCTGATTGGCCGAAATCAAAGTTAGCCCCCTACATTTTGTGGTCGTTAATTACGATTCAATCTAACGCTCCAAATTGAACGATATAATATTTTCCCATATTTTCGATATGAAATAATATTTTAATACGAAATATTTTAAAAAAATCTTATTAATTTCCATGTAACTAGGGTTTTCTCTATTTTATTACCATACTGGGCAGTTAAATTCCATAGCAATAAACCGATAAATGTGAGAAAAGTAAATAAATAAAAGGAAAATCTTATTAATATGGAAAAAAAAATCGGATTTATTTTTAGAATTTCCATTTATTAATTTCCATAAAAAAAGGATTTTTATACTGAAAATCTTTTCGTGTTTTAATTTTTATACCAAAAATCTTTAAACTAAAAAGATAAAGATTACGGAACATCTTTCGAAAATCTGATTTATTTCCGCATTTTGATTTTTAATGTCATACCTTAATTAAAAAAACAAAATCCTAATAAAAAAATGGAAATAAATAACGAAAAGGGGCGAAAATCCTTGGTTTTATTGGTCTCCATATTTAAGTCAAATTTTATTTTTGTTAACTAATTGATTTGAGGTGATCTTAGTCCAAAAAAAAGAAACCTCATCGGTAACATCGATTTGAGGAGATTTAGATGATCCTTCCGTAATAGTCATGACTCATGATGACCTCAAAAAGTTTGTTGAAAAAGAAAGGATCAAAAGAAAAAAGAAAGAAAAAAAAGAACAAAGGACCTTGGAAACCAAGGTGATACCAAGTTGACTATAATTTTAGGTGTTCTCTTTGGATAAGAAACACAAAGAAATCTTGCATATTTATATAATAGTAGGATTACAAAGGATATTCCATAGAATACAAGAACATATACAAAATATACAAAAATTATTTTCTATAAGATGTTGCCTATACAATGTACAATATATCAAAGGAAACTAAACACGGTCGAGACATATTGATTCATGTAGGTTCATCTATATTTTGAGTTGCATGATATTGTTACTTGGTATACAACACTTTAGTATTTACACTAGCTCATGTATATATGGCATTCGAAAAGATACCAGACGAATTGGAAGGGCCTCAAGAGTCAAGCCTGATGTTGTTGCTGCTGTTGTTGAGGCATAATTGGAAGCTTGAACTGTAACTAGAGACCTCGTAAATTTCGAAATGGATCACTCAAATGGGATGGTGATCAGGTACGACCTACTGACAAAGAAATTAGGTGCATATTGCCTTTTCTATACCTGGATATAGGGATATTGTAATGACCCGTCCCTCCACTGATATTGTCCCCACTTAGCCACTTCGGATATCCGGCGGTGTGGGGTTTTCAACGGCCATCGCTGCGGTAATCTAGCAGAAACTTCTCGGATGGTCACCCATCCCTGGATTACTCTAGCCCGAGCACACTTAACTGCAGAGTCTCCAAAGTTTTATGCCAACTCTGGAGCCAATTGTGCTGAAAAGGCCTCGGTGTTAGGAAAGGAAAAACCATTACTTGTATTCCGTTCGTCCAACCACTGCCGAATATCGGGGTATTACAATACCACCACCTTAAATTGGAGCCGTCATCGGCTCCAGAATATATTCGGAAGCCCATATCTCCGACATTCCCTGTCCCTCATGGGAAGCATCTGGATCAATCCCTTTCTAGCGTACATTTCCTCCCTCGGCAGGTCACTCGTCGTCGGCTCTGATACCATTTGTAATGACCCATCCCTTCACCGATATTGTCCCCACTTAGCCATTGAGGATATCTGACAGTGTGGGGTTTTCAAGGGGCATCGCTGCGGTAATCCAACAGAAACTACCTGGATAGTCACCCATCCCCTGATTACTCCTACTCAAGCACGCTTAACTGCAGAGTTTCCTGCCAACTCTAGAGCCAATTGTGATGAAAAGGCCTCGGTGTTAGGAAAGGACAAACCATTACTTATATTCCATTCGACCAACCACTGCCGAATATCTGGGTATTACTGGTGTGCGTACCAATATCGACTCAATACACATTCACAGATTTATAGAGTTGGTTACAAAAATATTAGGTAGGATGCTTATAAATTAAGTCCAATAACATAACAATTGGTTGCCAAACATAACACATTTTTCCAGTCAAGTTCTACATCTACTTCTTCGAAAGATGAGTTTTGGTGGGTTCACCACGATGCTTAAGCGGACGACCTAACGAGTAAGGACCGTAAGGTACTTCCTTGGAATATGTAAGTGGACGGTTGTAATGTTTTTTGATTTCTTGAAGTATATTTAAAAAAGGTTATGGTTTTATTGGAAAAGGGAAAAACAAGAAGTACAAGGGGAGAGCACAAGACTATTGGGAAAAAAAAAAGGAAAGGAAAGGCCAACCAAGAACGCATAAATTAACTCCAACAGGATTTCCGAAGGACATTTTGCAGCATATTTTTATACATAGTAACTAAAACCAAGTTAGATACTCCACATATTATACTCGTTTCAAGATGGATACCTATGTGGTTAAGTTACTATAAAAACCAATCAACAATGGATGGAGAGCCTCAACGCACCTCGATGGTTAAAAACTATAAAAACCAATCAACAAGAAATATGGAGAGGCTCAGCTCACCTCAACAACAAAGTTTTCACCAATCCATATAGGATTATATATAATGAGAATTGAATCCATATCTAATAAGTAGTACAACCCTAATTGAAACCAAACGAATTATATGTTTAGGAGAAACGAATAATGCCAAAAAAACATGTAAGCTGAATCAAAAGTATGTAAAAAAAATCAACAATGGATGTATAGGCTCATCACATATGCTCTCAAAGGGGAGCAATACCATTGGAGACGCTCATCAACTACGCTCGCAAAGGGAGTGCTACCACTGTTAGAGCACTACTCGGTCGAACTCGCAAGCTTTGCTATCTCAAGCTTGTTTGTCAATGTTATTGATCAAAGCTATAAGTCTTGATTTCTAGTCTACTTATAGTGATGTCCCGGACTAAAATAGATTGTGTATTTGAGCATTAGACTTCACGACGTTTATCAATTAAAGACGAAGAACTACTAAGGAGAGCTTGTGGAACTTCATCAACAAAAGGTATGTGGATACTAAAACTCATCTATCACTTGGAAAGTCTATTTCTACTCTATCTCTTATATTGAGACAAAAGTCGTATTACTATATAGTATTCGATTATGCATATTTGAGATTTCGAGCTGAGTTTAACTCGCTTATATATTTCTCGAAATATTTGTTAGTAAGCTTTCGCTTCAACCAAGTTCAGCTTATATTCTTGACGAAAGTCAAAAGATGATCATGTGAAAATCTCCGAGTAACATCTTACATGGTTTGTGTGATATAATCATTTGGTGTAGACTTAGAATGTTTCGTTATAATTATTTCAATAACTTGAAAATTGCTTTGATGCTAATAGTTCGTGAAAATATATATTGTGATCCTCTAAGAAAGTTTTAATGATTGAAATAGAGTTTAGAACACTTAACCATCATTGTATACATTCTTGCATGTATGCGATCCATGGCCGGAACTATAGTATGCATACATGTTAGTTGTGGAATTCTGAGTACCTAAGTACACATACCCATATGCGTACTGGCGAAGGGTTTGGGTCCGGAAATTTCTGATATGTTTCGAAGTATTAGTACCCGTTTGCACACTGGTGAACCCAAACTCAGACCGGCTACTTTAAGTATGCGTACCCGTCTGCATACTTGACTAGTTAAAGTTATAAAATCGGTTTGTTCATGAACTAATACATTTATATAATAAGGAATGCATTCTTTGCAAACCGTGGCTATAATG
The DNA here is from genome assembly GCA_023529315.1 of Papaver bracteatum. Lineage (NCBI taxonomy): Eukaryota > Viridiplantae > Streptophyta > Magnoliopsida > Ranunculales > Papaveraceae > Papaver > Papaver bracteatum. The sequence continues at coordinate 428,344 of JAJJWX010001025.1, forward strand.
TTCATGAATTGATTCGAATGAATCAAACCAACTTTTCTTCAATTTTGTTCTTGTATACTTCTATGAGAATATAGCAATTGAACAACTCTATAACTAGTTTCATTTGAGTCATTTTAACTAGTTGTGGTTAAGATGAATAAGGTTGATATGAGAGTGTTCATATAGATAACCTTGGTTAACTACTGTTGATACAACCTAGTGTACACGTTTAGGTACGGTTTCTCAAGCCTAAATGAAGGTACATTTCATTTGTGTATAACAAGCTAAGTTCGATCTAACGGTTGAAAGATATTAGCTTGGGTCTAATCAGGTTTTCATCTAACGGAGAATATTAAATGCTTTGTTACCAAGGTAACTTAGATTCCAAACCCTTATTTCAAAACTATATATGGAAGAACTCTAACAACTGGGAAACCTAATTCTGACACTTCATGTGTGATACTAGTTGCGACTAGATTCGATTCTCCTTGAACATTAGGTTTTTCACGAAACCCTATAGGTTAACGAATTAAAGACTTCACTGGGATTGTGAAGCCAGACCCAATTATTTTCTCTGTAGTTGCGTGTTCTGATCTTACTTCTACTATTGTGATTGAGTATTATCTTTGCTAAGATTTTCTTGAGATTTATCTCCGACCCACAATATCTTGTTTCGCTTCCATACGATTAAGATTATTGTGAGGTGATTGACAATACTAGGCTATTCTTTGGGAATTTAAGTCTGGTTTATCAATTGAATCTTGTGCACCTTAATTTATCAAAAGACGTAATAAAACTCGTAGGTATTTATGTGGGAGGCAGATTTATCTATTCCAATAGAATTTTCTGTGTGAGACAGATTTGTTTACCAAGTCTTCAACTTTGGGTTGTATCAACTCTTGGTTGTGGGTGAGGTTAGCTAAGGGAATCAAGTGCGTAGAATTCTGCTGGGGTTCAGAGATGTAAGGAGCGCAATTGTACCTTGATCAGTGTGAGATTGATTAGGGCTCAACTACATTCCAGTCTAAAGTTCATTGGAAGTAGGCTAGTGTCTATAGCGTCTTAATATAGTGTGGTGTTCAAATCTTGACTAGGTCCCGGGGATTTTCTGCATTTTCGGTTTTCCTCGTTGACAAAATTCTGGTGTATGTGTTATTTCTTTTCCGCATTATATTTTGTTATATAATAGAAATATCATAGGTTGTGCGCAAGTTCAATCAATTGAGAATCCAACCTCTAGTTGTTGATTATATTGATTGACACTTGAACATTGGTCTTTGGAACTTCAAGTTGTTTCACATAATAATCAGGCCCGCGGAATTCTATCTGTTTGATTTATTGATTACATTGTGAAACAGGGATATAACTCTTTAATATACTTTTCTATAGATTGAGTCTGAATGCCTAGTTGATCTCTTGAAAGTATATTGAAGTTTGTCTATTCAGATTGCCAAACAAAATATTGGGTGTGGTTGTTAGACCCCCGCTTTTTCAACTACTACCACAATAGTGATAAGCGCTTCCACTACCACAACAGTGATGATTAATGCTCAAAGCAAGCAAATGGATGATAGCCCATGTAAAACTATTATAACAAAGAGAAAAAAAAATAAAGATGAAAAACCTAGATTTAGAATTTAAATTGAAAAACTGTTAGAATATATAGAGGTGGAGGTCAAGTTCAAAATGAAGTCAAAGTCAAAATAATGTGATCAAGACTCATGATATATGAAGATCGGCGGAGATCAAGCAAAACAGAAGATCGACGAAGATATGTTAAGTTTCCAAGAATAAAAAAATCTTGTGTAATTTAGGTAGTTTTCTGAAGGGAAAAATTATTTCTAGCCCAGTTCTTTTTTCTTCCCAATATTAGAAACCCATCACTATATTCGTAGTTGATTACAGTAAATATCCTTTTATAAAATTAGGAAATTAATTATTTTTTATTAAAACTCTAACACGGTTGAGATAAATAGAAAAAAGTATACTCCCTAAAATCACTTTTTTTCCCGAAATTACTCTTTGACGGTGAAATTGAAATTTCACCGGCTAAAATCATTCTTTCCTAAAATTAATCTTATCTCTCCTAGTAATTTTAAGATTAGGTCAAAATTTTCAAACAAAACATTAATATTGGAGGAAAAGAACGATTGTGATGAATCAAGTTATACACATGTGAAAACATAATTATCCCTCAAAACACAAGTGAAAAGAAAACATAATTTTCACTCTAAACCTAGGTGAAAAGACAACAGTTCACTCGAATCTACGGTGAAAATATAAATTTTCAATTGAAACTCAGGCGAAAAGAAAACATTTCACTCCAAACTATTGTGGAAACATAAATTTTCATTCGAAACAAACACGGTGAAAGGTATATTTTTCATTTGAAATAATGTGAAAAACTATGGTATCTCACCTTCCCTCTTTTTCAATGGTTGTCAGTTATAGACTTTCAGTATAATAGTTTCTTTATAGTGTTCCCTCTCCTGCATATGATGGCCGTGACTCCCGTGAGAATCATAACAATCAAGGATTTTCTTTACATCCGACCGATTAAGTGAAAAATCTTAATCTTAATAATGATATAATGGAAGATCTTCTTCTATAGTATATATGAAAGTACCATGTCATCATCTGTATTATTCACCAAAAATTGATTTACTAATAAATCAATTAAAGATTCTAAAAGCAAAAAGGTAGCATTCAACTTCTTCATGGCAATTTAGATTAACATGTCCAACAATGTCCTTTATTTTCGTGAAAGAAATAAAGAAGGAAGTAAAAAATTATGTGAAAAATAAATAGAAAAGAAAGTAAAAACCGCAAGATTATAATAATAAGAAAGCTAACCCATTAATTAAAATCGGAGATTATGTTGATCTCGTTAAATAAGGTAACTAATTAACCTTAAATCAGTATATAATTTTTTTTTCATTTTCATTATAAGTAATGGGTAAGGTTAATTTAGTCTTACATAAAATGTGAAAACCTAAATTCAATTTAAAACTACTAATATTAACCGTAGATCTTGTATTTTTGTCTACACATATATACAATCTTAATGATGGGTTTATGGAAGAGAGAAGAATTAAACTTGGATTTCTCAAATATTTCCATGTTTTCTGAATACGTCAAGTATCTAGCTAATTAATTATTAGTTTTATATTCTAACTAATTGGGATATAATCTGGAGGATAAGATAAAATCTTATGTATTCTTCAATTCACTCAATAAATACATACTCTCATTGTAATTGTGATTCATCCCATGATATCAAAACTGGTGATCAATAATATTCTACCCTTATGGGTTTTTCTATGGATGTAGGTCGATAATGACATGACCACCTTAAAATCACCATCTAATTTTATTTCTATCTGATTTATGATCCCTCGATAGTCGATATTCGTAATTTATTATGGTATCAGAGTGGGTAGATTCGCTCAAATGTTTCTTCTTTCAATTTTTATGCTTATGACTTTCACCGATTTTGTTTTGACTAATGTTTAATAGTAGTATGTATTCTATACTGGTGAATTATTTTAATTATCCATCGAGCTATCATCCAATAACTCTTTCTAATATATTTGCATGTGCTTATTGTTTTAGGACTCATGTGGTGTTTTATTCTTCTTCTCATAAAGAACATGATCTTAATAAACCAATTTTAACCCCTTGCAGATCCACTATATTTTTGGGTAAGGTACTCAAGCTAATATTTTTCATTTTTTATCATCCTTTTGATACAAATAGAAGGATCTGAGTATTCGACTCTCTTGAAAAATTAATGTACCTATTATTCACTTGGACTTTTTTTTTTCATTGCTATTCTATCAATTAATTTCTTTCAAAAGTGCCCATGGATGAGCAATTATACACTCACTGAAATTCTATTATTGTTCTTCACAAGATTAGGACATTGGTCTGTGGAGTTCAATATTATAACACGTTGAGCTATCATTTTGATTATTATTATTATTATTATTCCACTAACAATCATTAATATTTCTATTTGTGGTGTTCGTATCATTCAACTATTCAAATCAATAGTTATTATCTTTTATTTCCGAAAGTATATCCTCTACGGATTTAATAACATTTTTTTGTTACAATAATATTTTTTGTTACTTATAAAGAAATAAAAGTTTTGCGTGGTGAAATAGGTTTCACTCATTTAATATATGATAATATATCCCATTTTCGGGAATACCTTATCATGTTGTCGTGATAACTTATATCCGAAAATATCTTTTATATTTTTTTATATTTCTGAAAATCAATCCCAATACATTTCGAGATTTTATTTATTCGTATCACCACTCTCTGGATATATCTTTTATTAACTCTTCTATGATAAATTCATTATATATATATATATATATATTGCTGAACAAATCTTAAATTGATTCTCATTTTTCTGAGAATTTAGTTCCGGAAATATTTGATATTGTGATAATATCTTATCATTTGTGTAAATCTTAAGTTGTGTTACATAAGTTAGTGTTCAAGTTGAACACTTTGATTCTCTCTGTGTCCAACTTCTGGGGGATGTTAGAATATATAGAGGTAGTCAAGTTCAAAATGCAGTCAGTGTTTAACTTCCGGGAGATGAATCTATAATCATGATGTAGTTGATATCTATATAGGAAACTCCCAAACTATTCTCCTTCCAAGTAATTTGCTTTATAAGCCTTGTTGAAATCGGTGGTGTATTCAGGATACTAATAAGAAAGGAAAAATTAGATATATTAGTATATTCGGAGTATATATTATTAACTAATTAAATAGAATATAGTAGTAAAGTTAATAACGATAATCAATTAATACTAATCTTATTGTATTACAATTAGAAAATAAATCTTAATCTCTAATAAAGAAAAAGTGTTTAAAGATAAAGAAACTTACATTATATGATTTATCGAAATCTTCATATTTAGAATAAGCAATGATATCCATGTGTAAAAACAAATTACTATGTTGGTGATTTGAAAAGCCATATGACTCGTGGTGGAAACAAATACTATGTTACTTATATTGATGATTGCACTAGATATGCTTATACTTACTTAATGAAATCTAAGGATGATGTCTTTAACATGTTTAAAATATGCAAAGCATAAGTAGAAACACAATTAGGACATAAAATTAAGATTTTACGTTCTGATCGTGGTGGTGAGTATTTTCCTAATGAATTTAAATTATTTTGTCAAGAGCATGGTTTAATTCATCAATTTACTACACCTTATACACCTCAAAAAAATGGTCTTGCTGAAAGGAAAAATAGAACTTTGGTAGAGATGGTTAATGCTATGCTTATTATTTCTAATTTTCCTAATTCTGTGTGGGGTGAAGCAATGTTATCTGTATGTTATATTTTGAACAGAGTTCCTTTGAAAAAGAAGGATATTTATCCATATGAATTGTGGTTTAATAGGAAACCTAATCTGACAAGACTTAAAGTCTGGGGTTGTTTAGCATATGTTAGGAAGCCTGATCCTAAAAGACCTAAATTAGGAAATATGGCTTATAAATGTGCTTTTGTAGGTTACTCACTTAAAAATATTACTTACAGATTATTAATCCTTGACACTTTTGAGATTATAGAATCTGTAGATGTGGAATTTTTTGAGAACTTGAATAGGAATAGTTCCCAAATGCAACCCATAGAAAACCCATTGTTACCTAGTCTAGAATCTATAGAGACTAATGACAATGATGAACATACTTCTCCTAACCAAAACGTGGAAGATACTTCTGAAATTGTAGAAGAGATCGAACCTATAAGAAGTAAGAGAGCAAGAAAAGCAACAAGCTTTGGTTCAGAATGGGTACAATATCTTGGAGAAGGTAGTAAGAATGAAATTCTTAGTGTTACTAAATATGTTATGCATGTTGACGATGACCCTAAAACTTATGCTGAGGCTATGAGCTCCAGATACGCTAGTTTCTGGAAAGAGTCTATCAATGATGAAAAGAATTCACTTTTGACTAACGGTACTTGGATATATTGTGATTTACCTTCAGGCGTAAAGCCTATTATATGTAAATGGATATTCAAAAGAAATATGAATGTCGATGGTACCATTGATAAGTTTAAAGCCAAATTAGTTGCTAAGGGTTATAAGCAAAAACATGGAATTGATTACTTTGATACATATGCTTCTGTTGCTCACATATCTTCAATTCGTTGTTTAATTGCACTTGCTTCTATTCACAAGTTAATTATTCATCAACTGGATGTCAAAATTTCTTTTCTAAATGGTGATTTAGAAGAAGAGATATATACGGAACAACCTGAAGGTCTCGTATTGGAAGGCCAAGAAAAGAAGGTTTGCAAGTTGGTCAAATCTCTTTATGGCTTGAAGCAAGCTCCCATGCAATTGCATGAGAAGTTTGAAAAAGTGTCTTTGACATAAGGTTTTGTTGTTAATGATGCGGATAAATGTATCTATAGTAAGCATGATAGTTCTGGATGTGTAATTCTCTGTTTGTATGTTGATGATATGCTTATTTTTGGATCTGACATATCTCGTATTGAAGAAACAAAGAAGTTTCTTAGTTCTAACTTTGACATGGAGGATTTAGGAGAGGCTGATGTGATCTTAAGAATCAAAATCCTAAGAAAGGGAAATGAGTTGGCTTTAACCCAATCTCATTATATTGAGAAATTTCTCAAGAAGTATGGTCATTTTGATGACATCCCAGCCGTCACTCCTTTGGATCCTAATGTAAAGTTAAAGAAGAACACTGGACGTGCTCACGCACAACTTTAATATTCCAGTATTATTGGAAGTCTTATGTATGCCATGCATTGCACAATACCGGACATAGCTCAAGCAGTGGGATTACTATGTCGTTTTTCAAGTAACCCAGGAGTTGAACACTGGAAAGTAGTTTCAAGAGTGTTGGCTTACTTGAAAGGAACCATTACCAAGGCTATCCCGCTGTATTAGAAGGATACAGTAATGCAAATTGGAATGATGTAGAATCCAAATACAAGTCTACTAGTGGATGGATATTTACATTAGGAGGTGTTGTTGTGTCTTGGAGTTCCAAGAAGCAAACCTGCATTTATAACTCAACAATGTTGTCAGAATTGATAGAACTTACGGATGCATGTAAGGAGGGAGAATGGCTTAGAAACTTACTTGAGGAGATCCCATTTTGGAAGAAGCCAACTCCTGCAGTCTTGATTAATTGTGATAATCAGGCTACAATTTTTAATGTCACTAACAAGACATATAATGGGAAGTCAAGACATGCAAGTCTTAGACATCAAATTATGAGACAACTACTCAAAAGAGGAGTAGTTTCGGTTAACTTTATTGAATCAAAGAAGAACTTGGCAGACCCATTCACAAAGAGTCTACCAAAAGAAGTGTTTTCAATAAAATGTGGGGAAATGGGACTAAGGTATGTGAATGAAAGTTGACCCCATAGCAGAAATCCAACCTATGATTTGAAAAATATAGACAAGGTTCAATGTGGTACCAACAAGTTATGGAAGTGGTCATGATGCACTAATAATTAACTTCCCATTTCAAATTAGTGCAATGGTTCTGCAAGAAAATTAGGGATGGATGAAAATCCTTAATAAGTCTTAACTTTTACAAGGTGTCTCGCAGAAACACCTTCGAGACTTACCTATATGAGTATGGAAATCAGGTCGTTTCCTAAGAGAAAAAGACCGTTCTCTGAGAGACTCATGAATACAGGATAAGCACATGGCCATTAATGTGCTGGCTACAGAACACACAATCACAGGAATCAGTATGTGTTAAGATTCCGGTTTGATAACATAGCGTACTTGGTTCAAGACTGGTTTCACCACTGAACCCCGATAAGGCTTTGAATTCCTTACACTAAGTGAAGGTTCAAATCCAAAAGATACCTATCATTTATGTGTTGATTTCTACGAAGATGCTTATTTCCCAACTAAGCGTGAACTACGTTGGCTTGATCCTACTCGGGTACGTAGGCAGTCACTTAGGTGATGCAGCCACTCTGATTTAAAAGTTTTTTACTTTGTTTTATGATTTTTTCAATTTTGAAAATAGGGAGAGATTGTTAGATATTTTCAATATTGTTTGCCGCTACAAAGGGGGGGGGGGGTGTAGCCCCTCCCGGCTGTGTTCGAAAACCTGTATGTTCCCATTAGGTTTCTTCAAGAGACACCATTAATGGATGACTGTTGGAAGCATCTGTTCGTCATGAAAAGTCATCACGAAAAGGCATGAAACCCTCTTTAAAAAGCGAAGGCTTTCTCCCATTTCAATCAATTAAAAATTTCTTTCTCTCTAAGCATCTTCAGAAACAAAATACTGTGTGTTCTTGGTTGAGTCAAGGGAGTACAACTCTTGAATTCAACAACGTTGTTTGGGCTTCGTTCTATCATGAAGGCAATATTTCACTGACCAATTGTACTCGCCAATTATTTGGGAAGGGTTGAAATAATTGCTGAAAAGAATCGTAAGGGCTTGAAGCTTGTGTTACAACATTCTTTTCAATCTCTGTTTTCATCCTCTATTACCCTGTATTTCCAACATAGACTGCTATCATGTCATTAGAACCTGCAAATCAAACTGTGTGAGCTGCCATGGAGGAGTTCTCTTGTATTCGTCAACTATGGGAACTGTGCGTTCACTTTTGCATCAGCCATCATGCATTATTTGTATGTGATGGAAACTTTTCATTTAATTGATTTGAGCCACTCGCCCCCATGTGGATGCATCGGCAGCATGGAGGTTTTCCGGGTCCAATTCTAATAAAGTTTCGTGTTTGGGATTGGTCGATGCATTGCAAACCTTGTTTTTTTATTCTACTGGAGTTTATTATTGCAAAAAAGAGAATGGGATTTACTTCAACAATTTCTCAGTGGACATTCTGCTCTAACTTCAAGCTGGGTAAAACTTCCTTCCCCGCCCGCTTGTAATGAAATGGTTGTTGCGTACCTCGATTAACGAATCTAGCGATCACATTTGATAAACTTCGACAAATGGATCTTTATTTTACCCTAATACAAACTTATATTTTGATTAATTAATCTGTATGAGTGGTTGACATGTATACAAATGGATTATCTGTCAGTCTTGCGGCTTCAAGAGAAAGCAAAGCAGAGATCTTCAAGAAAAATAATTATTATTGTTTTTTAATTTTTCAGATAGGCACACTGATGTCATGGTTGCCATCACAATCCTTATTCCCTATATCCCAATTCTTCTGGCTGGCTACTATTTCAGCTCTCATCTCATTCTCAATGAGACGGTGAGAGAAAGAGAGATATCTACCAGTACAACCATTGACACGGTGGGAGGGCCGACCGAATAAGAATCTGAAGATGGGGTTTGTCCGCGATTATTTTCACATTATGTTTCAGGAAAAATGATCTTTTCTCCCCGTTTCGGAAAAAGTGATACTTTCGCCCTGTTTCGGGAAAAGAATGATACTTTCGCTCTCCGTTGAGCGAAAGTATCACTTTTCCCGAAACAGGACCAAAGTATCACTTCTTCTCGAAACGAGGAGAAAGGATCACTTTTCCTGAAACGGAATGTGAAAGTATTATTTTTTTCTGAAACGGAAAATTAATCGATCCATAAACCAAAATATGGTTGCAGCCTGTGCGGTGGTTGTTGGAAAACAATTACTAAAAAAGGATTTTTAAGGTTTTAATAAAATTATAATTTATTGTTTTCTTTTGTGAATGAAAAACTTATTAGTCCCACATTGTGGAGTTTCCACTTTTTAGTTGTTTTAAGAGACTATATAAGCTTTTTAGTCCCACATCGGGGAGTTCCTCTTCTTAAGTTGTTTTGTTCCATTATATAAACAAATTCACTACTTTTGTAAAATCTATGGGAAAGGGGTTGCTCTATATTTTAGAGGGACCCCCAAGGGAAGATATTTTATATGTTTTCTCAAGCGTTCGCGAATTTCCTTTATGGTTTTTCGGAGTTGCCAAGCTCAAGATTGAGCACCTACTACATATGCTAATAGTAGGTGTATTAGGGTGTTTTATCCTGGAGATATCCGTCCTGTGAGGGCTATAGCATCACTCTTGAGTGTAGCCGGGCGCTAATGTCTTAAGGGAAACGTGTTGAACACGTGACTCACTCTGTTTTTCAATGTTTTGCCTTGTTGATGTTGTGGAGATAAGAGAAGCTCGCTCGTTTCGTCAAATCCATCACTTCCATTAAAAGGAGCTAAGTATCAATAACTTTTGCTTATTGATTTTTTCTTTGTTTTGATTATTGCACCCAACAATCTTAAGACATTAAAATTTGTAATAACCATGGATGTTAATTATGGAGTGAAAAATAAAAAAACGAATTTTTGGTCAGCTGTAGAGTTTCGAATTTATCTCTCAACCTAGAATTAATTTCGACGAACCCTTTTGATACAACATAGGGGATATCCTGATAGTTACCCACGTAAAATTTCAGAATTTTTGGAGTTGTAAAAGTATTTTTTTGATATTTTACAAAACAGAGAAACGTTCCTGAAAAATTCTGACGGACAAAAATGTGTTGTTAACTAAAGTAGTTTTTAAGGGGTAACCATGAGTTTTTTGATATGGTGGTTCAAACGAAGTTTGTAAATCTAGATATTATCTTCAAAACTCATATTTTATCTTCCGTTTCGGAACTAAGGTTTGTGAGATGTGGTGTATTAGGTGATTGGGAAATTACCGTGACCGTGGTCAAAGTATAAACGAAGATTGTGACATGAAATTGAAAAGGAACGTGGCTACCAGGCACATGTGGATGAACACAAGTCTTCCAAAGATGACAAAGGAGATAACATCAAACACAAATCTAAGCGTAGTCTTCATAACAAAGGTATGTTTCGTAAAACTGAATCCGGCATTACTTTAATTAAGGGTGATTGTTATGTTTGTAAAATCCTGGACATACGGAAGTAAAGTGTAGACAACATAAAACCTTAATAAGTAGAAATTTAATGCTAATTTAGTTGAAACAAATTAGAACGAGTTTATTGACATGATGTCGGAAGTTATTTTAATAACCAATGTGAGAGACTGGTGGGTGGACTATGGAGCCACTAAGTAGGTTTGTTGAAACAGAGACATTTTCACCTATTATCAGAGGATAAGGGATGTCTAGAAACTCAGTATGAGTAACTCATCTGCGACAGAGGTTGCATAAAAGGAAAAGGTCGAGCAGAAGCTCATATCTGTAATATTCTCACATTGAATGAAGTTTTCATGTTCCGGGCATATGCAAGAATCTTGTATCTTAATCTCTTGAAGATGGTAAAAGATTGAAAATCTTAATTAAATGTGGAAAACTTGTTATAACTAAGGGAAGTGATTTTTTTAGGCAACAATTATAGGACTTAGGGTCTATATAAGCTTAAAGAAAAATCTGATGAAGTGAACATAGTTGATTCTTGTGCTTTCTTTTGTGTGTCTTTGAATGTTTTGCATGGTAGACTTGGAATCGTCAGATTATAAATCAATGCATAAACTGCCTAGAATAGGCTGCGTACCCAAATTTAGTTTGGATTTTGAACACAAAAGTGAAATCAATATGCTATAAAACCTTTTAGCAAAAATGTTCAGAGTAATTCTAAGCCCTTAGAATTAATTCAGTTAGGCCTAGTTGAAATGAGTTCAACCCAAACTAAGGTGGTAAAAGGTGGTTTGTAATTTTCATAGATGATTGTGTGAGGTACTCTCTTGTATACTTGCATAGGGGTAAGGTTGTTTCCTTAGAATCCTTAAGCGTATAAACTTGAAATTGAAAGCGAAGTATATGTTACCACTAAATTGGTTAGGTCTAAACATGATGGAAAGTATGAATTTTATATAGGAGAACTTTACTTGTTAAATGGCATTATTCATGAGATCGTACCTCCTTATTCACCATAGTCTAATGGTATAGTTGAACGTAAGAACATAACTATTAAGGAGATGATTTATGTCATGTTGTTTAAAGGATAACCGCAAACTTGTGGGGGAAGGTCGTTCTCTAATTTTGTTATATCCTGATTAGAGTAATCTTTAAAGGATCAGATAAAAATACATACGATTATGGAAATATAAACAACCTTTTTATGCATACGTTAAAGTGTGGGGGTGTTTAGATAAGGTTTCTTGAGTACCCTACTGCAAATAGATTTTTGGTTGTGTGTTCTGATTTTTCAGACTTTGGTGTTATTTCTGACATTGGTGTGAATGTTTTTATCGAGTCTAGGGATGTTCTTTGAACATGTTTATTTTGAAACCTGTCTCTTATTAGGGATATGTTGTTGATCCCATAGATGTTTTTCAAATAGTCAGAACTTATCTTAAAGGAAGATAAAGTTAAGGTTGAGCCTAACATGCCTAGATTAGTCTGATCTCCAGACTTGTAAAGAAGCCTTGATATCTACTGAAACCCCATTCTGGTAAGAAGCTTCATTTATTGAAATGGACTCAGTCTGTCGGAACCAGACTTGGGAGCTTGTTAGTTTACCTTCAGGGAGTAAGACCATGGGATGTAAATGAGTCTTTAAGAGGAAACGTTAGGTATATGGAACTGTAGAAAAATATTAGGCTAAGTTGGTAGCTAAAGGCTATAAACTAAAAGAAGGTGTATATTTCCTTGATTCTTATTCACTTGTGACGAGAATTACTTCTCTTGAGATGCTAATTGATATTGCTGCCATAAACAACTTGGAGATACATCAGATGGATGTTAAGACATCTTTTCTAAAAACTGTGAATTAGATAAAGAAATTTACATAGACCAACCTGAGGACTTTGTAGTGAAAGGTTATGAAGACAAAATTTTGTATGTTGAACAAATATTTGTATGGTTCCAAATAAGCACGTAAATAGTGACATGGAAAATTTGATCATGTAATAATGTGTAGTGGATTTAAGTTAATGAATCTGACAAGTATATTTACAAGTAACTTGTTAAGGATGCATGTTGATTGTATTCTTGTATGTTGATGATATGCTTATACTTGATACAAACATAGATGTGATTAATTCCACTAAAACATGCACTAAATGAGAACGTTAACTTGAAAGACTTAGGCCCTTTTGATGTAATCTTAGGGATGAGGATTAGAAGATAATCAAACATTTATAGTCTTAGTCATTCTCATTATGTTGAATTGTGCTTAAGAGATACAATCAGTATGATTGTAAGCCTGCTTGTACTCCGTACGATTATTCTTGTAGACTCAAGAAAAATAAGTGTAATGGAGTAGAGTATCTTAACTTGAATACTCAAGAGTTATAGGATGTCTGATGAATTTAATGAACTGTAAGAGTCCATACATTGCCTATATTGTGAGTAAGTTAAGTAGATATAATTGTATTCCTGATCAAGAGCATTCAGATGCACTGAGTAGAGTATTATGGTACCTAAAATACTCTATTACCTTTTATTTGATTTATGAAAGGTATCTTGCTGTCCTTGAGGGACTTTATGATGCAAACAGGATAGTTCACTCAGAGGAGTCTAAGTCTACGAGTTTTTATGGTTTCACTCTAGCATGAGGGTTTGTTTTTGGAAGATTTCCAAATAGACATATACTGCTCAATTCATTATGGAATATGAGAGTATTGTGTTAGATAAAGCACGAGAGGGGCCGAGTGCCTAAGATGCTTTTTAGAAGACATTCCTCTCTGGCATAGGCCTGTGCCATCTATATCTATACATTGTGTTAGCCAAGCTATAATATATAAAGCTAAAAATAACTAATCTCAATCGGCGTTATTTCCATTGATTGGATAAAGTCCAAGGAGAATATCGCGCAACCTTTGACGAAAGGTTTATCCAAAGAGATAGTTAGAAATGCATCGAGGGGGATGGGGCTTAAGCTCATAAATTAAACTTGCCATGAAGGATACTCAACCTTGCTGACTGGAGATCCCAAGATCAAGGTTTCAAATGAGATAACTAATTTGTGGTGGGTAAAGGTAAACACTATCAGAGAATTTTATTCTCTGTCCCTTCCCTATGGTGTAGACGTGATAGTGTGACTGCATGTGAAGGATGACTTTTAAGAAGTCTTAATGAGTTCTATAGTTTCAATTTAAGATTGAAGTGGGGTGTAGTAGTAACACTCTTTATGGAAACTCACCTATCTGAATGAGGAAGTGGGGCCGATTCCTATGAGAATATGAGATTTGATTCTCTAGAGCATTCTGAGAAACATGATATGTCCAGGGCCAAATTGGACAAAACGGCACGAGCTTGGCAGCACCCTGGGAGATATCATCCGTGGTCGTTATCGCGAGTTACTTCAAATGCTAGCAGTTCAAGACATAGTTCACTGTATCTAGCAAGTAATTCCGGTAATAGCTCACTAATCAAAGGTTCAAGACCTCATGGACACCTCTGCCTAAAAATGGTATTTCCTGCGTTTTTTATGTGATTTTCGCTTTGATGGTTTTGGTATTACTGGAACTTAGGACCTAAGGGTCACTAAGGGTTCACTAGTTCATGCTTTTTCCCTTCGGTGAAAGGAACCTTTAGTCTCACTTGTGAGGAACTAAAGATGAAAGATCTCTATACTATATGATTTTTGCAATCCATAGTATGACCCTGGGGTCAACACACTGTTGTGTGAGGGAGATGACGTTGGAATGGCTAGTATGACTTCAACATACACGATTTGTCTGTCTGTTCAGACAGTTCGGGTCGTGAGATTGGGTTGTTGATTTACCAAGATCTATATGTGTTTTCGTGTTTTATTGAGTTTTCATTCATGTGGAGGATTGTTGGAAAACAATTACTAAAAAAAGGATTTTTAAGGTTTTAATAAAATTATAATTTATTGTTTTCTTTTGTGAATGAAAAACTTATTAGTCCTACATTGTGGAGTTTCCACTTTTTAGTTGTTTTAAGAGACTATATAAACTTTTTAGTCCCACATCGGGGAGTTCCTCTTCTTAAGTTGTTTTGTTCCATTATATAAACAAATTCACTACTTTTGTAAAATCTATGGGAAAGGGGTTGCTCTATATTTTAGAGGGACCCCCAAGGGAAGATATTTTATATGTTTTCTCAAGCGTTCGTGAATTTCCTTTATGGTTTTTCGGAGTTGCCAAGCTCAATATTGAGCATCTGCTACATATGCTAGTAGTAGGTGTATTAGGGTGTTTTATCCTGGAGATATCCGTCCTGTGAGGGCTATAGCATCACTCTTGAGTGTATCCGGGCGCTAATATCTTAAGGGAACGTGTTGAACACGTGACTCACTCTGTTTTTCAAAGTTTTGCCTTGTTGATGTGGTGGAGATAAGAGAAGCTCGCTCGTTTCGTCAAATCCATCACTTCCATTAAAAGGAGCTAAGTATCAATAAATTTTGCTTATTGATTTTTTCTTTGTTTTGATTGTTGCACCAAACAGTGGTTTGGGTAATGGCATGTATTCAATTTTTGTGAATTGCATCTAAAATGAAAGTATCACTTTTCTTGAAACGGAGGGAGTAGTTTTATTAGTTGCAACGGAAAATTAGTTGATGCATAAATTAAAATATGGCTACATAAAGTATTTTGTATCCAATGATGTACATTTAATTTTCTGAAATTGTTCCTAAATTGATAAATACCTCCGAATTTTTCGTAAAAACTTTAAAAACTCTAAATTTGATATGGTTGATTGTACTCGTTGCGTATATTTTTTTACAAGCTTTCCAACAAGATAAAATTTGTAAAATTCCAAGGCACGGATTTTTAGATATATTATATTAAAGTTTACATTTCCAATTATACCCTTAAAAATAAGATACACAAGGAGCTATAGTAATTTGACTAAAAGGAAGGGACAATTTTGTCTAGTGAAAAAGTAACCATGGACATGGAATTTCCAATCTTTTTATCAAATTAAACATTTGTGTTACTCTTCATTTTACAAAAAGTTAGCTATAAAAGGGACTCCCTCCCTTCAGACCCTCTGGTCGGTCGGCCCAATTATGAAGCGTGGTGATATTTTGGAGATGATGTTGGTAAAACTTGTACCTGCTTGTTCCAACATTCATGGACGATTACAAATATTAATGCTTCTTTTAAGAGCATATCCAACAACGGGTGTAAAAAATCCTACGTGGAATTTTTTCTGAGACCCTTATTTAAAAGAATTTGTACATATAGTAAACTAGTGGATTGCCCGTGCCATTATGGCACGGGGCGGAAGGGTTGCTAGTAGAATTTGTAATGATTATCTTTTCAATCGGTCAACTGTACTGGATATCAATTCCCACTGCACCATTTTGAACACCCATGAACATTGTTTGGCTTGATAAACAAATATTTCAAACCAACAGAAAAAGGAAATATAATCAAATTATAAAATCCAGACTGGGAAGACTCTAATCCCTTCTCAATCGGTCTACCTTCCAAAATTAAATCAAACAAAGAACACTTCAAATCTAAACTGCCCCATAATTCTCAAACCTGTCTCTCCTGAAGTGGTGTTAGACCTGCAATAGGCAAGTCAGCTGCTACCACTTCAGTTAGTATCTTAATTGTTGAAGCCTTTGAAGCCATAGAATATTCGGAAAATCCATCCCACCCTGGTGAGTTTAGTTATAGTTAGATACGTCAAGAGTTCCAAATCTAGGAATCAAGAATTAGATGGGAGAAAAACATAAATTATTACACAATAAATAGGAGGGACATCAATATCCCTTAGCAGAAAAGGCCTAAACCATTCTTAGTCACACCTATATGAGTTAAGTTAAAATGGAGTTTCTCGATGAACGAATCATTCCCATACCAAAACCTCTTAAATGTGAGCGCCGAGGTCAGTCAAAGTATAATATAATTATAACTAAACCACCACAACATTTTAACGATAAGAGGACATAGTGTGAAACTGAAACTGCGAAAAAAAACCTTCATTACCATGTTCATTAACTTTTCTACCATGTGAATCTAGATGTAGAACATGAGCTTTTGGTAGTTTCTGTCGAATAGCAACCTCTCATGGCATCTGCCTATGAAACAAAATGAACATCAATTGACAACCAAATGAGCCTTGAATAGACACTGCATTGATATTCCGACCTGTGTGACATTTACACAAAGAGGTAATATTTCTTTTAGGGTACTTCAAAAAATAGGTAAGAGGGATGTAAAATTTGAAATTATGAGTGAAAGTGAAATTGGAAATATATGAGAGAGTGAGGAATAATATATATACCTGGATGTACATGTAATGTGGTGAGATTTATGAACTGTAATGTGATGAGCTTTATGAACGTTATGGTAGTGGTGGTGGTGACGCAGAGGAGATGAAATCGTCATAGGTGGAGGAGAGTGGTGGTGGTGACAGTGAGTATCTACAACAATCATAAATTATCTCTGAACATTTTGTTCATATGTCCTACCCATTCCCTATACCATAGAAGTTTGCCAGGCCACAAATTACTACGCCGGAAATTCCTTAGTTAGTTAAACAGATACCAATACTCAAATTGATGTTTCTAGCACTAAAATTTAAAATTAAATATGCTTCCCAATCAAAATTGATAAACTGGAAAGTAGACATTTTCAATCCCTAAACTTGCATTCAATTCATAGAGTCACAGATTCCATTATCACATATTCATTACTAAATTCTTTTAGGCATTTTTACAAATAACAAATGCTCACAACCTTAAACTTGACTAAATCTTTAGTACTACTACATCTAAAATGGAGTAGAGCAAAGGGAAACATACACAATAAGAATTCAAAAAGCAAGGAAAAATTGAGCAAAAATTTCGATTAGGGCGTGGAACTGACCCATTGTAAAGTAGTTCTTACCAATGTCTTTGAAAATTCATCGTGTTCTCTTGAAATATGAAGGTGTGTATGTTGTATGAAAACGAAATTTGTATGATTTGAAAACATATTTGTGTTACTCTTGAATTTGTTCTTCCTTACAAAGTTAAAAATTACATACTAGGCAAGCGAGCGACAAGTTGTGCCGCTAGACCTTTTTGAATAGCAAAACCTATCCTATTAAAAATAAAATATCGTGAGCCAGGGGTCATTACATTGCTGCGCATGACTTTCTGGACCCTCTTGAGTAGTCCAACTGCTTCTGGAGCCAAATATCCAAAAGTATCAAAAGCAAAGGGGACGAAAGCATGCCCATTGTCAACACATGCTTTCTCATGCTTCGATATCTTACGAGGCAGACCTTTCGCTGCTCGACCGACTGTAAAGGTGCCATGTCCAATGCCTACCAAATGAGATACCCCGGTGAGGTCAACACATGTGTGTTTCCCATTAGCCCATCCAAAAATAAGAACATCAGCTGGTCTTAGTGTCGATCTCCCTTCAAGTGGGTCTATCAGGAAATGCACATGTGCTTCTTTCTTTCCGAAATTCCGGACCTCCACAAAAGTACATCATACAAGATATCCCTCACATGATCATGTCTATATTTATAACCAGGGGTCTACTTTACAATGAACTGCATGTTCACCATATGAATCCAAGCAACCTGTGATGCAAGCGGGGCAGCGAGTCGAGAGGATAAAGCGGGATCATTAACCCGTATTGAGGATAGACCGGTACTCTAAAGGAGACATCTTACATGCCCCCCTCAATCGGAATAGCGAGGAAGAAAATCTTGGGCATGTGCTGCTTGCAAACAACCAAAAACCGCTTTCTGTCTCTCCGTTAGCATGTAAACTCTATCAATGTCCTTAACCACTTTACCAAAAGAGCACTCGCCAGGATGCTTTGTGCTTTAGGGGGGGCGTTGTCTTTATTGGTGAAGTTGTTAAGATCAAAATCAGGAAGAGTCACTTGTAACGTTTCCAAAGCCTTATTAAAATTATCATCCATACCGTCCACACCACTACTCTCAATATGTGATCCTGTAATCCCCAAGATTGCACACGTGAAGCCACAAAAACATACTCAGATGCCTCCCTAGCAGTGTAAAGTCCAAGACCTCCATATATGATAGGTAGAGTAGATAGTCTCCACTGTAGCATTCCAAAGAACGGTCCCCCACATACCACGATGCCTTCCACCACTTCTCGCAAGCCTCTATCAAATATATCTACCGCCTCCATAATATAGTCTGGGTGACAAATACGAAGGCCAAAAAGCAGCTTGGAGATACCCATACACGTTCGTAAAAGCAGCAATTCACTTTGAGGATCATGGAGCTTGGATAAAATCTGCATCAAATCCATCGCTTTTTCAGCCCTCTTAATGGCAAGGCCCTCCACAAAACCATCGTCGAGGCTAACGCACCACCTAATAGTTTGACTCCCTTATCGGTCTTGAGATTTAGACAGAAACATCCCATCACTTATCCTTCTTCCATCACAAGAGGGCCAAAATATTTCAGTTTTCTTAATATTCGAGTATAAGCCCCAGCGCAGGCCTTCTGTTTTGATAATAGTGAGTGCTTTTGCCACTTCTTCGGTGTCGCTAATAACGATTGCCATCATCAAGATACAGGCATGTAGGGATAATATGCGGTGCTCATTTATCTTAGCTATAAGCTGATGAAGTACCATAGAAAATAACAAAGGCCATAAAGGGTCACCTTGTTGTACTCCTGTGGATGAGTAGATAAAGGAGTCCCCCACATAGAGCCGTGCAGGTTGACCATACAAGTATTATACCCAAGGCGATATAGATGGACAAATCTTACGTACCTCAGAAATCATAGCCGTTCGGTCGACTAGGTTAAAAGCATTGGTAAAGTCAACCATTAGCATAGAGAGGCTAGCGTCTACATGATGTTTACTGACAAACCTATTCACATCATGTAGGATTGCATCAGCACCACCACGAAACACCTACACCAAACCGGAAATCCTGTAGAGATACGCTGCCATGTCCTTACCAACCCCTTTCATCGCCGCTTTGGACACCAGTCGACGCCAAATTGTCCCAACAACAATGGGACGAATGCTCTTATCCCGGTTTAAGGAGGGGTGTTAGGGGAGCCGATGAAATGAACTCCGCTAGGTTAAGATGGCATCTCCGCCAAGCCAAAGATTAACAACCCTAGTTATGGCCGTGACCATATCGCAATTACGCCCAGTTGAGCCTTCCCCACGAGAAAGCATCCAACAAATGTTGTGCCCGAAGGCCATCCCTTCCACACGAAGTTCCCTTAGGGAAAGATTTAATACAACTAAGAATGGTACCTTCTTGGCCACTAACGGTGTCTCCGCAACGTACATGTTGGTTTCCGTGGAGGCGGCATCGTCGGATGCTTATCCTCAAGTGCTTTCCTTGTGTTCTCGTTGTATGGCGCCACCCCGGACGAACTGATAGATTTAACAGCCGCTGTGAAGTGACCATCCGCCACCTTGCGCAAACAAGTAGAGATATTGGTACCGAGCCTGTTGTCTTTCCTCGTGTCATCATCTTTGTTGTCTTTCTCTGTGTAATCATCTCTAACACTAACTGTTGCTGCGACTTTAAAATCTCACGAACAAGCTTTATAGTCCCACTAGGTTCACCCCAAAGTGCCGCTCTAAGAATTTGTGTACCATTGTGTCGCCTTGCGATTACAGACCTGCATTCAGCTCTACCCTTAGGTCGGAACACTCTCAAAGTGCATCGAGGGAGCAGCAAAAGCATGACCCAATGTTTAACAGCTTTAGGTTCAGCCGCGACTTCTGTAGTGCCCCTTTCAGGGCATGAGAAAAAGCTAACCTGAAACCTCTTGGAATGCTCTTAACCGTACATACCGGGGCTCTAAAGATCGCATCCACAATTGCTTCATTCAATTCGAAGTCGCTGTCAAGCCGCACTAAATCCTCCTGTAGACGAGGCTTAGGCACTCCAAAATTATTTCAGCTACTTCACCGAACTCGCACATATCTCGGGCTTAATATCGTGTTCCCTTCATGCTTGCACGCTCTGCTCCAAGCTCGAATACTCATACATTCGAAAGCACAACCATTGTCTTAAAGTTCTCGAGTTTCCTCTAAACTCATGAAGACATCAACATCAGGTTCTTATGGCATGTTGGAGTGCGATCTTCTTTTCTTTATTGCAGAGGTGTTGTCTCTTCGGGTGGGGAATCAAACATGAAAAACCTTTACTCCCAGTCCCCCCATCTGTACAACCATGAAAATCTCTAAACGGACATCTGATGATTCCTTTACTTGCAACTGTCATTGAAGCATAATGACAAACAGTTTGAGTGCTTAAATAAATTATCCACTCTTTGGTTAGAAACACACAGTAGCACCCGATTACAAGCAGTTTTCTAGGTGTATGAAAATTCAAAAGCACAAAATCAATCAACCAAAATGAGTATGAAAAAACTAACCCATCAACACACCATGAGAGTACCAACATGGAAAACATAAAAACTAAAATAAAAAGAAACCCCCCAAACCACTGTAACCCATCGAGATGATGTTGGTGGAAATGGGAGTTTGCTTCTGGTAGTTTACAGTCGGTGATTTGAAAACGAAATGAATTTTCCAATGAAATTTGTGAAATTTAATATTATTTTGACTTGATTTAGACCAGCAAGACTAGTTAGTTCGAGGTCGGAGAGAGAGAAGTTAAGATACCAAGAGACAAAGAATACTTTCTTGGCCCTCCTCCCAATTTGAAAACGAAGTTGTATCAAGACCAATTTTGATAAATCCAATTTCAATTCATACCAATTTTCTGTTTCGATTCCAGTTGTACATAACTGAGTTGCTTGATAGTAGTGGTGGTGTGGCGGTGACAATGGGAGAAGGCAACAATAAGAAAGAAGTCAATTTAGGGCATGCAATTAGAACAAATAGAAGAGAAGAGTGAAAAATAGAAAATCGCAGGGAGATTTGAGAAGAGTTTCTGTTACGATTAGGGAACAAAATTGGGAGGAGGGGTATTCGAAGAAGAGGAGATGGCGTTGCTGGTGGTGGTTTGTGTGGGAGAAACTGAAGGAGGTGGTGATGTATTTCGTTGATTTTGGTGGAGGGATAAACGCTGTTTTTGTTCATAGACAAAGAATACTTTCTTGGCCCTCGAGTTTCTAAATTCTACCAAAATCTGACGTGATCCTAGACTAAACTTGAAAAACCCGGAATGGCTTTTTGGTCCAGAAAAGAGACCAACCATAGACACCAAACAAATCATTTTGTGTTATATTATAGATATAGGACCCCATGACTAGAAAACCATCTCCAGCAGTATAGATGTTTGACCCTTAGAAAACCTTGTGTGATGAAATCTTAACCGTTTAATTATTTTTTAATTAATTATTAAAAATAAAAAATATGACATGGAGGTCATTCCGGAGGTGAAGATAAGAATTTCTTCAAAACCTTCAAAATTAGTATTTTAACCCTCCTGTTTTATAGGACCCACTGTTGTAGATAAATTTAGTTAAAATTGTTTGTACCCAAAATCACTTTTGGGCACGAAACACGATGAATAGGTGATTTTTGTGTGTTTTTAGGGTTAGGGGTCGATTTGAAGAACAAAAGAAAGACAGAGGTTTTGCGTGGTTCGGCATTGTTTTCCTACGTCCACGGATGAATCCCCTTGGGGAGTGATTTTGTATTGACAGTAAAATTACATTGTACGTTTTTTCCCCTATTCGCTACCCCCAAATGATTTCTGCTCCTCACTATTTATACAATTGTATACATAATTTCAATATAACTTAAATGACACTAAATGCTCATTTATGCCTCCCTCATCAATTCCGAATGAAACTGCAGAAATTATTATTGCATGTATGAAACTGCTAGAATAAATGTTGCATGAATTGAGTAATTGTTGTGTATTTAATTCTGCATGAAACTCCAATGCATGCCTTGACTTTCCTTGCATGCCTCTTGGCATTAATCGTGCATGAAACCTCCTTGATTTAATCTTTGCATGCAACCTCTTGGAATTAATTCCTAGAATTAATATGCCATGCATAACTCGTGGCATTAACCTTCCTTGCATGGCTCCTTGTATTGATTTGCGGGCCTCCCGTGTATTTTATACACGATACAGACATCGCCCCCTCTTAACTTCCAACTTGTTGGGGGTTAAGAAATTTGTTTTCCTTTTGCGTCGATCATTGATGATGAAACTCTCCAGTCGCCCCCAAGCGTGAGTAGAGACATTACAAAGACGCCCCCAACTGTAATTACCTGCAAAAAATTTGCTCACGTGCTAGTCGAGACTTTTTGCCACGTGGTGGACTTGTGATGCTCGAATGCTAGTCGAGACTTGAGTAAAATGTAGTGTGTGCTTGCGACTGGGGCAAGGCTTTTTGCTCGTGACATTACAAGACTGTAGCGCTCGCTGCTCGGGGCGGGATATGGGTATTGCTTGTGTTGAGTACGAGTCTTTGGACCAATATCGGGCATTGGGATCGTGGTTGAGACGAGACTTTATGCTTGCCAAGGTGCAAGTATTTCATACTCGCGTACAAGACGAGATTTTATGCTTGCGGTAAGAGCAAGACTTATGTGCTCACGTGCAAGGTGAGGCTCTAGGTGCTTGCGATGTGATGCAAGGCTAAATATTGAAGGGTCTAAGCAATCCTCATCTCGAACTTGGTCATGTCGCCATACACGAACCTCAAACTCGATCATGTTGCTGCCCCAAGTGCATATAAAAGTTTCTCGAACACAATTTTTTTTGCTTCCAAGATGTAGGGAATTGAAAAACGGTTTGAACGTTTCATCATGATGCTTTATGGATTTCACTAAGCTTGAGCCTGTTCATTGCGCAATTTAATTCATGAAATTAAATTAAAAATAAAAGATATTTAAGTATTGAAACATATGCTGTAATTCATGGAATTAAATCAAAAATCATTTAATGAGATTTAAGTATAAAAATGTATGCTTTAATTCATGGAATTAAATCAAAATAATTTAATGATATTTAAGGATAAAAACGTATGCTTTAATCCATGGAATTAAATCAAAAATAATTTAATGATATTTAAGGATAAAAATGTATGCTTTAATTCATGAAATTAAATCAAAAATAATTTAATGAGATTTAAGGATAAAAATGTATGCTTATCTCCTTTGTATGTGTTGTCCGTCTTGATCGCATTGACTTGATTCAGTTGAATACTTGCTATTTGGTCATTATTTGGTCTTGTAGCGAAATCAATAGCTCCAACCGGTGTTATTGGCTTAGGAGTGAACCTCCTAGAAGTTTGTTGGAAACACCTTTCGCGAGCTTCATCTATTAAACCTCCCATTTCGAACGGAGGTTGCGGGGCTTTATTTTATTTTTGTAATCGGATCCATTGATGTTTACGACAACACGAACTAGAAAGCTGATTTTTGCATGAAAATTCGTGGCATGATTTTTGAGCTTTTGACGCACCTATCTCAATGATAAAACATGATTTTTTTAAACGAATCCCCTTAGTCGGCGCCAATGTTTGTACCCAAAATTACTTTTGGGCAGGAAACACGATGAATAGGTGATTTTTGTGTGTTTTTAGGGTTAGGGGTCGATTTGAAGAACAAAAGAAAGACAAAGGTTTTGCGTGGTTCGGCATTGTTTGCCTACGTCCACGGATGAATCCCCTTGGGGAGTGATTTTGTATTGAAAGTGAAATTACATTGTACATTTTTTCCCCTATTCGCTACCCCCAAATGATTTCTGCTCCTCACTATTTATACAATTGTATACATAATTTCAATATAACTTAAATGGCACTAAATGCTCATTTATGCCTCCCTCATCAATTCGAATGAAAGCTGAGAAATTATTATTGCATGTATGAAACTGCTAGAATAAATGTTGCATGAATTGAGTAATTGTTGTGTATTTAATTATGCATGAAACTCCAATGCATGCCTTGACTTTCCTTGCATGCCTCTTGGCATTAATCGTGCATGAATTAATACTGCATGCAACCTCTTGGAATTAATTCCTAGAATTTATATGCCATGCATAACTCGTGGCATTAACCTTCCTTGCATGGCTCCTTGTATTGATTTGCGGGCCTCCCGTATATTTTATACACGGTACAAACAAAAATCAAGGTCTAAAATCCTGTGTCATTAAAAAATAAATCTTCCACCTTCTCCTGGAGATGGTGTAAGAGTCTTGGAGTTTTTAAAAAGAGAGAGAGATTTCATGGTTGGAATAATCGAACAATTTGGAAAAATGTGGAAAGTTCCAAAACCAATCTGCCAAAAAAAATATGTTGGGGGGAGTCTGTCAGGCAACCGCACGACCACCCCAGCGGGCCAAAGCCAAGCTGAGAACGATCATCTACAGCCACAAGGCCTACTTCATAGGCCTGTGCACCGTTAATCACGCTCTGGTCGTGCGGTCAGTGGTTCATCAACCAGACTGCGGTTCCTGTCTCCGTAGGACAGGAGGACGTCGAAGTACGCGCCTATAGAACAGATCCTGTTCAAGTAAGGTCGTCTCCAAACTTCTCATTTCTCCGGATTATCTACCCTCGCAACTTAGTTTTCCTGAACGAAGTGGGACTAAAACACAGGCTTATACTATAAAAAACCCCTATAAATCTCATCTTTTTCACTCCACCACAAGTTGTATTCATTTCAGACTACAACCACCTGAAAACAGAAATTTTAGACATGGGTTTGATTTAAAGAGCTAAGATTTTGAAGAAAGTGGACTTCTTGAATCAATTACTAGTGTCGATTTAAGGTTAGTTTGTTTTTATTGTGGTTTTTGATTTAACTGGTGATACTTTACCTTTAGGTAGATTGATTCATGTAATAATCTGAAAAGAAATTCTTGCAAGATGGATTCATTTAGAAAATGAATTTAGCTTGGCTATCTTAGACCCTTTAAACTTTGGTAATTTCTGTTTAACTAGTTGAATAATGAGTTGATATATAGGTAAATTTTAAAGTTGATGTAATGAGTTCAAGAAGGAAAACCCTTCTCTTTGTTTTTGTAATTTGTGGGGTTAGGGATTGCTCAAGTTGTGTTTGTTAAAAATCTTCAAAGAAATCGATTTGAATAAAGATTTTCGGATCAAAATGTTTAGTTTTTGAGGAGTATTAGTTGATTTATTGATGGTTTGGAATTGTGGACACTCCAAAATGTAACTAAGTTAGAATTGAAACTCCGAAACCCACAGTTTTTCCCATGAGATTATGATTTTGGTGGTCTCAATTTTTCAATAGTGAATTTTATGAGTATACTTGTCTAATTGTTCTTCTTTCTTTTCCTACAGATATACTTAGCTGGGGAAGCTGGAAGTATGCTTAAACGTACTACTACGATGGGTGGATTGTCGGTTTTTGTGATTCTGCTGCTATACATTTGTGCTTCTGTCGTTGGGGCTGTATCTCTTGACCAAGAAAATATGTGAGTGTTTGTATTTTTGTTGGGATTCAATGCAACTTTATATGTCTTGTTCTGTTCATGTATAAGTCATGAAAGATGTTTAGGAATTTAGAGAAAAGTTCTAACTGTATATCTTGTTTTGGTGGTGGAACAAATTTTGCATGATAGTATAAAATGTGTGCCGCTTTTGATAGGTCGCACATCTATAGGATCCATTACTTGTTGAAAGATTTCATATCCTTTGTAACTCCTTGAATATATTACTTTTGGTGTCCAAAACTTAAGTTCAGAAAGAGAAGAAGATCAATTACACCAAACTTTGTGGTCTGCCTAGACTTATGGTTAGGTCCCGAGTTACAGTATGCTCTTTGGTAAAAGATGAAATATCAAATTTATAGACTTTAAACGCACACGCACCTCCAAATCTCTGAAGTATGTAGTATGATTTTGTAGCCTAGATGGAGTTTCATCACATGTGTGTAGTAATTTGGTACAGAGGTACTTACATTTGAGCGATAACTTGCAGGGTAGACAGCAAAGTGCTGAATGTTGGGGAAGAGCTACTGCGTGAAACCTTACCTTTGCAAATGGGTTCTCGCCTATATCGATTGAATGGACTCAAATCATCTACTTGGTATGAAGTGAAGATATCATATCCAGCTTCTGTATGTATACTATTTCTTTTGATTATTTTACAATTAGAGTTTCTTCGTTGAAACTAACTGGGCCTATTGAATAACAACAGATTCCCGCTAGCTTTTCCATTCAACTGATAAGGGACAAATCAGATATTGGGCACAACTGGAACAGAAGATTACTCAACACAGAGAAACTGATTTTTAAGGCTGACAATGACGATATTCCTAACCACCAGGTTCGATAAAAATTGCATTAATAATTAAGAAAGTATGATTTTGTATTGCATTTTTCTGAAGTATATTTAATGCAGAGTTTGGATCAGAGTGAGAAATATGTTCTTGTATCTGTGGAGCCTGCTGGAGTTGTTGCCATTCCTGGCGTAAAGGAGAGGGAACTCGTCTTATTTAATATAGGTACCATCAGTTTTTCTTGTTTACTGCTCTAGTTTATTCTCTATTTTATCCGTAGTATACTACAATAAGTCAATAACCAATTCAACTGTACAAATGGAAGCATTTGCCCATCAGTTATTTCAATCATCTATTCACGACCTTTGAAATCATAAAATGTCCTCAGTTTTATTTGCCCTTCTGGTGCCTGTGTTTTCTGCATATTTTAGATTGTGTACCTTATTTGTCATCTAACATCTTTTTAAGTAAATTGATCTTCTTAACTGTCAGAACTCATATGTAGTATTGTGAATCATGAGTCAATTTTGAGTTTGAAACATAAATTATGCCACAATTTATTTCGACGCTACATATTTCAACTCGTCTTTTATTTCAATGTTGAGGACCATAAATTATTTCACAATTTACACAACAATTATTCTCTTAAGTTTATTTGTAAAACATGAAGACAGACAATCTGATGCATATGTGCTAGTTGTACTAAGACTAAAGACCGATAGATCTGACCTGTAACAATTGAGATCCACTGAATCTATTAGCACACGTGTTTAGCATGCTAGCATACATCTTGATCTCATAACTTGGTTCCCGCATTCGATACAAGTAGTATTTAATAGTCATTTACTCATTCATAACATCTGTATTCTAGTGATTGATTATTGTTGTTGATTGATATTTTATACAGTCTGTGATGAGCTCTTTCTTGGGATTCCACACAAAGCTGTCTGGGTTGGAGTGCTGGTGTTTATATGTTTAGGGGTTGCATGCATTGTTCCATCTTTTCTTCCACCATATCTACTAGTGAGGAAACAAAAATCATAACTTTCAATCAGCTGCCACTTGTTTCAATTTCAAAAAACACTTGTAATTTACGATTGTTTTGTTCTGCTATCAATTTTCTTTGATCTGCACATCACACAACATTGGGCTTAGGCTCCTCTGAAGTGTCTTAGATTATTAATCTTTGACTCTCTTCATAGGTTTCTTGGTACGTCATTGTCAATGGACTTCCCCTAGCAGTTTCATTGTCATCTACTGAACTATAACAATGAATTTAGGGTAAAAACTCATTTGTCTAGTACAATGAAGTAGTTCATTGCCCCCTCTTTCTCACTGTAGGGTGAGAATTTGATTTCGGTTCTTATAGGGTTGGAGGTGAAGGCCCATTGAGGTATGTTGTAAAACAAATTATGTAAACCCATTTCATTTCATAAAAACAAATAAAAGATGCTGCATTTCTTATTTCCACTTGGCAAAGCAGAAAGGTTACAAGGAACATAAAACATCACATTTCTCCCCAAATGACAACCCTAAAATAAACACAAACAACACCCTTTCCAGAGAAAATTATTACACCATCCTAAACCTAAACCTAGTAGGTGATTCATAAATCAAAGATAACTAAAACTCTAAAAGTTTCAGAAGGAAACTTAAGAGTGGCTAAAACTAGTCCACCTGCAACACCACCACCTGCAACCCCACCTGACGAACTGATGATCAAGCTCAAGCCATACACTGTGGTTCATGAAATTCAAGAAGTAGCCTGTTGGGCAACCTCATGAGCCTTGTTCAGAACATAATGATCCCTAGATAGATTTATCCTTGACATCTCTGTCCTTATTAGCCAACCTCATTCGTGCATGATCAACTTTATCTGAACCAACTGGATGTTTACCTGAGACACAGTTACAGATCCATGTCAATGCAGATAATGCATCCACACCATTCCACCTGAGAATAAGAACCCAGCTGTGGTTAGGAATAGAACTATCCCAGCTGGGACTAATTAAAACAGGACTGAACAACACCAAAAGTGGAGTCACAACAACCAAGGATATGACTGTTCCGGTTAATGTTAACCGGGACAAAACATGTAATGCAACGGCACTCCAATTGTTGCTGCGGTTTGACGTTTGTCTGGTGCCAAATTCTATATTTTTGCGTTTCAATTTATATGTTTGTTCCATCTAGTATTTTATCGATTTTTTCCAATTGATATATCTATACAATTTCATATATGGCACTCCATGACTTCATTCGTGATACGTACTGCGAAGGAGAATTGTAAAGTGTGTACCCAGTTCTTCGAAAATTTGGAGACGGTACTTGGACCAATTCTTGACAGTCAACTATGGACTTTTTTTTGACAAATTACGTGGGCTTCCATTCTAAACCCTAGTAGCTAGGTTACAAATTAGTGGTGACGGTTTTAAATCCCACATCTTATGTAATTTGAGTTTTTGCTGAAAACTGGAATTGGGGTTTTGATCTCAAGGGATTCTTTAACTATTGGAATTGGTGATTAATTAAGGGTAATATCGGCTAATTTTTCTTTTTGTTCCAGCTTGAGGTAATCTTCTAATTCACTTTAATTTCACCTTCGTTTAGTTTTATGCAATTTATGCTTGATGTTAGCTATATCTTCTTTGTTAGGCGCACAGACTTAAAGCATGGATTTGAACAACATTGCCATTGGCGAGGCAGATGATAAGATTAGCGTATTACCAGACTCAATTATACATCATATCCTCTCTTTCCTTGATATCAAACTTGTTGCTCGTACTTGTATATATACTATCAAAAAGATGGAAGTACATATGGACCTCTATCCCCACCCTTGTTTTTCCATACTTTCTTTCCAATCCGCCTTCATTGTCTGAAACTAATAAGTTCATGGAATTTGTGGATAGAACATTGTTTCTTCATGACGAGTCAAGTATTCAGAAGTGCCATCTCACGACGAATGAACATATGAGTGCATCTCGGGTTCATTTATGGATCGAGAACTTAACAAGGCGTAATATACAAGAGCTCGACCTCTGGTTAGATCAAGGCAAGCCTTTTTCTATTCCCTTATCTCTTTTCAGATGTGAATCATTGAATAAGTTGGAGCTAATTGCAAACAATGGTACCCGTCTTCCTAGAAGTTTTATTTTTCCAAAACTCAAGAGCCTTAAACTCATTGGAGTCCAATTTACTGATAATGATTGCTGGAAAGAGCAACAATTTTCTAATTGCCGTGTCCTTAAAGATTTGATTTTGGAAGACTGCACTTGGTTTGGTGTGAGTAATTTCTGTATCTCAACTCCTACACTGAAACTTTTGGAAATTTGTAACTTGACATGGGCGGAAGAGGGTTTACAAAACTGTGCTCTCAAAATTCATGCACCAAATCTAGCGTCACTTACCTATTGTGGTAGTGTGGCAAAGGAATATGTTCTTTCCAGCTTCCAAACACTAGAATCTGCAAAAGTTCACCTTTTTGAATATGGCAATGTACTAAGTAAGTAACAGATAGGTATCATACGTTATGCTGCATCTATAAGGAAGTTATTTCAAGCGCTTTCTGACATACAATGTCTGGAAACATATGCTGAAACCCTAGAGGTGCTGTTCTTTTTATGTGCTAGCTCTATTTATGTTCTCATGTATTGTGTTGCAGTCGGAAACTTGAAAACTGATTTATTTGTTGTTAATGCCTTGTGATGAATATATTGTAGATGACTTCGTAAACATACTACCTGTGTTTCATGATGTGGACGAGTTGATCCTCAAAGAAGGAAAAAACACCACTGATAAATCACTATTTCCATTGCTCAAAGCAGTACCTAATTTGAGGTGGCTCGTATTTGAAGAGGCAAGTGCACAAAACTTCTAATTTTCAACATTTATGCTATTTGAAAATCTACTCCTTTTGATGCTTGTCTATTTCTTTGTTATCTAATCCCAACTTAGAGCTGCATTGACGACAATAAAGAAAAGGAACACAGTTGGGCTAATCATATGTTGACTGCTGGATGCATGTTTCAACATTTACAGGAGGTGACCTTTGTGCGTTTTAGCGGGAATGCGAGGGAGATGAGATGGGTGAAACTAATCTTGAAGAATGCAAAATCTTTGAGAACAATTAGATTATATCTAAGAAGTGATGATCTGATAAATAAAAAAGTACTCAAGTCAGAGTTTCTAAGTCTTCCTAAAGCCTCCGAGAGATGTGAGTTTGAGTTTGAAGAGTACTGATCTTCTAAGAAATACTTAAATCAAAATTTCTAAGTCTTGCATTGTTAGTTTGCTGGGAGAGTTTAGGCGTTTTATTTGTTATTCAGTTTTGATCCTCATAATCTATGTAGACTGAGCTATTAATTAAAAGATTGATGGAAACTGCTTACATGACATTGTCGTTTATGAAAATTTATTCATAGATTTTGTGGATAGAAATATTGCATTTCACTACACATGATTGTACAGAAAGAAAGAAATTATGTAAACCCATTTCATTTCAATTCACATAAAAAGAAAGAAAGATACAAGTACATTTCTCACTTCTACTTTTGACTACACAGAAAGGGTACATAAAACATCACATTTCTCCCCAAATGACAACCTTAATAAACACAAACAATACCTTGCCAGAGAAAGTTATTACACCATGCTAATTAAAACGCAAACCTAGCAGCTGATTCATTAATAAAAAAATAAAAAAAAGATTGATAAAAACTTCAAAAGGAAACATAAAGAGTGGCTAAAACTAGTCCACTTGCAACATCTGCAACACCACCTGCACCCTTACCTGACCAACTGATGATCAAGCTCAATCCATACACAATGTGGTTCATGAAGTTTAAGAAGTAGCCTGTTGGGCAACCTCATGAGCCTTGTTCTGAACATAATGACCATAATCCTTAGCTCTATCCTTGACATCTCTTGCCTTGTTAGCCAACCTCATTCGTGCATGATCAACTTTATCTGAACCAACTGGATGTTTACCTGAGACATAGTTATAGATCCATGTCAATGCAGATAATGCAGCTACACCCATTCCACCTGAGAATAAGAACCCAGCTGTGGTTAGGAATAAAACTATCCCAGCTGGGACAAGAACAGGACTGAACAACACCAAAAGTGGTGTTACAACAACTAGGGAGATAACTGTTCCGGTTAATGTTAACCCGGATAAAACAAGCAATGCTACTCCAATTGTTGTTGCTGTTAGGAACTTCACGGTTTGACGTTTGTCTGGTGCCATTTCTGATAATCTTTGGGTTACTGATTGTTGATGATATTGATGATGATCCTCCATGATGTTACTCCAACGGTTAAGAATGATTTTTCAAGAAGTTTAGAAGCTTAACAGTGAAATGAGTATTTGTTTGTGTTTGTGAAATGGAAATGAAATGAGAGCCATTTATAGGGAATATGGATGACACGTGGCGGTGGGCGGATGCATTCACGTGGCGTGAGGAGATGAGAGGTGATGTTTTCTTGATTTGTGTGATTGGATAGTTTTATGAAGCCGAGATGATCATGATGTGTGACTAATGAAGTAATGGTACTACGTGTAAGAAGCCCAATGCAAAGTTTGGGTAGTTGCTTGTGATTGGAGAATGTAGCGGTTAAAGGGTTTGGTGGAGTGTCACGGGAAGGTTTTACAGTAGAACTTTTTGAGAGGAGGTGGTGGTTCTCATGAATGATGCTGTCAGTGGTCATGTGAGTTGTGTAAGTTTCACCGTTACAAACAATGTTGAAACTTGAACGTACTGTGATCAATTCAAAAAAACGATCTTTTTTACTGCAGCTACTAATATTTCTAACTTGTCTTCCGCAGAAGCAGGGAAGCTGAATAAGATTCCTGTTGTTCTCAAAAGAAGAAATCTATACAGCTCAAAACTAATGCATGTTAGGTTGCACAGTGATGCTCGTGTCTTGGTCGAATGTTTTTTTTTTTTACAAGTTTATCAGGGGCATTTTGGTTCTATTTTTTAATCCCCCGACTTCTGATAGTTATAAAAAAAAAAAAAATTGAAGCATTTTTACTTAATAGCATGACAGATGAGAAAAAACACCCTTGAGTGAATTATTTGTAGAACAAGGCTAAAACGGCCAACATTCATATCAAGTACTACTAGTAGAATAAAAATCACAAGCAAACAGAAATCATCAGCGTAAAAAAAAAAAAAAAAAAAAAACCTTGGTGACATCTTTATTTTTATTTATTAAAATCATCAGCAAACCAAAGGAGGGAGATACAAGAGTCTTGAAATATGTCAAAGGTCTGCTCTTCCTGGATATCTCGGGAATGGAATCACGTCTCGAATATTGTCAAGGCCAGTAGCAAAAAGTACCATCCGTTCGAAACCTAAACCAAACCCCGAGTGCTTCACAGTCCCATAACGACGCAGATCAAGGTACCATTGGTATGGATCAAGTGTTGACCCTGACTCCAGAATCTTGTAAGTGTAATCCACGTACCAGAATTCTTATTACAAAATTGGTTAAAAATACCAAAATCAACAATTTCTGAGTGAAAAAAGACATTGATTTTGATACTGTTTAAATGGACAAAAATGTAAAAAAATAGTCAGGATGTAAACAGTTTCATCCTGCCCATTTTCAAATATTTTTTCTTATTTTTAATTTACACAGGACGCATCCAGTTTCATCCTCGCTATTTTTTAAGTTTAAGCCAGGATGAATCCAGTTTCATCTTTGTTACTTTTTTTGTGTCTATTTCACTCATACTAATTTTTACTCGTCCATTAGAACCGTGTTTTAAAAATAATTGGACAAATGAGTCATTTTCCGAATTCTTATTAGCTCGACATAAATGTCACTTATTTCGTTTCGATATTTGAAATGCTTATGCATGTTATAGAGGCAGACGATGTATAAGAAGGCAAGTTCAGGATTTTTTGGGTTAAAATACGCTTAAAAAGGTTTTGATAGTCAGTTGGCAAGTAGCCCCACTTGACTGTACCTGGTTCTGTCACACATACCTTTTTTCCATAACATCATAGCGCTCTTCCCTTTGACCTCCTCCTATCAGTTCTCCAACCTATATATTTATACACAACATATGTTCGATCATAACAGACTTTCCACAAGCACGAAGAACATATATAAGATCTTTTACGTATTAAAAATATTTACCTTGGGTACTAGAACATCCATGGCAGCAACTGTATTCATATCATCATTGATTCTCATGTGAAATTCTTTGATTCCTTTTGGATAGTTGTATACAATAACAGGTTTCTTGAATATTACGTCTGTCAAGTATCTGCACAGTCGAGCAAAATGACTTGTAGCTAGTATTTGTGTACAAAATTCATTTCAAAGAACTTAGGATAATGAGTGCTGCAAAACGGGAAGAAATATATATGTACACAAACCTTTCATGTTCCGAGTCTAAATTGATTCCCCATTCTACCATATTGTCGAATTTCTTGTCCCTAACATTCTCAAGCAGTCTTACAGCTTCGGTGTAAGTAATACGCTCAAAGGGGGTTGACGTAACTATCTTCAAACGATCTATAGCAGTTTTATCATAATTGTTAACCATGAATTGCATATCATCAAGGCAGTTGTCGAGTAACCACTGTGAAAGAAATTTAACATATGTCTCGGCATAGTTCATATTACCCTACAAAAGATATTGAAGCAAATTTAGTGATGTCTCGGCATAGAATTTAAGTGAATAATATTTTTATTACCTCCAAATCTACAAAAGCCATCTCAGGTTCCACCATCCAAAACTCTGCGAGATGCCTAAACGATTGGGAGTTTTCAGCTCGTAAAGTTGGTCCAAAGGTGTACACATTACTAAGTGCACAAGCAAAGGTTTCCAACTGAACTTGTCCCGACCCAACTAAGAATGCTGGACGGGAAAAAAAGTCACTTGAATAGTCAACCTTCCCATCTTTTTGTGGTGCCAGACTAGGCTTAAGTGTGGATCTTTCCTCTAGCTTTGTGAGTTTCTCCATAGATATTGCTAGTTTGGAAACAGCAATATTGATTTCACCTTTGGTAGCGTTAGACAGTATCAATTGTGAAGCAGCTTCACGTTTCACCTTGACAAGAAGCTTAGCAGCTTCTACTTCCTCTTCTGACAGTAGAGGGTTCTCTTTCAACTCCAATTTTTCGGTCTCGCTAAACAACGTTGTTACTTGAAACGATTCTCCAGAACCCTCCCAATCACTAGTAGTCGTGATAATTGGTGTGTGCACGTGAAGGAACCCATGCTTTTGAAAAAATGTATGTGTTGCATATGTCAATGAGTTCCTAAGTCGAGCTACTGCAGACATCTGAGAAATGTGCACATAATTTACAAGTTAGCAAGTATGCAACACTATGATAAAAGGCGAACGAGAAGTGTTACACTTACAGTATTGGTTCTTGGACGGAGATGAACATAATCTCGGAAAGATTCAAGAGTAAGCTGCTTACTTTGTGCTTCAGATAAAGGATATTTAACTGGATCAACCATACCAACATCAATGACCTTCTCAACATGTAATTCAACACTCTGGTATTTAGTACCCTGATCAAGTGCACCTTTCTTAAGTTCACCTTCAACAAAAACACTCGTCCCAGTATGAACAATTTTCCCGAGATTAGAAGCAACTGTCGAATCAACAACAACTAGCAGATTTGACAGACATGATCCATCATTCAATCTAAGAAATGCATATGAACCTTGTTGTTCTCCTTCTTTTACCCAACCACCTACTGATACTTTTTCACCCGTTAAACCAACACCACCATCTGAACGACAAACAATGTTCTTGATTAGAACTCTGCCTAAAATTTGTGCAGCCATTTTAGTAATGAGAACAATTGTCCCAGATATAGCAAATAGGTTACAATAATTGAATAAATTCTAACTTGATTCATGATTGAAGATGGAAAACTCGTCCATTTATAGCCATGATTATGGATATGTATGCAGCACGAGGCATTTGTATATTCTTATTTCCGAAAAAAATGTCACCAATTGAATTAATATAAAAAAGGCATTTGTATATTCTCAGTTGGACTCGGTCCAACCTAGAGGTGTAAAACGTGCCGGCCCGGCACAGCCCGGCACACGAAGTCGCGTGCTTCACGAACCATGTGCCGTGCTGTGATGTGCCAATGATTTAAACGTGTTGTGCTTTACTAGTCAAAAGCTAGGCACAACACAACCCACGGGCACATCACACGAATAAACGTGCCGTGCTAGCACACGTGCTATAAACAATTTGAAATCACTTAATGTATACATTAAGTCGGACATTGTTACAAGAATTTAATTAGACAACATACCATTTGAAATTATTTCAAGTAAAATTAACAAGTTTATTAAATAAAAATTAATAGTCCATCAAATATAAAATTGGATTATTGTCATGTAAATTAATTTTCTAGTTAAATATAGATGACGACATTATAACAACTATATTTCCAAATATTAAGATATTATATGTGTTATTATAAATAAGCCAGTATAAAATGTTAAAAACTAGCCAGAATAGTGACTCTTTTGTGAAATATACAAAAAATGTGATGTATTATGCCTTGTTATATGGTGTATTTGTACATATTATGACGTGCTTTCTTAACGTGATGTGCTGGGCTGTGCCACGTGTTTATCCGTGCCGCGTGTTGTGCTGTGCTACTGTGCTAATTATTCAAACCCAACACGTCCCATTTAACTAACGTGTTGTCGTGTGCCCACTTTACACCTCTAGTCCAACCACACCTAATACCACAATATTAATACATATATATTAGGCCATTGCTACTTGCAAGTGAGCTATGCTCAAATTTTAGCGTGATGTGCTCATGCTGGCACAGCCCACTTTACACCTCTAGTCCAACCACACCTAATGCCACAATATTAATACATATATATTAGGCCATTGCTACTTGCAAGTGCCAATAGCCTGGCACAAGAGTCTTGCTCAAGTATACTATACACTAAACTTGCTCAAGTATACTATATACTATTTGGAGTATTGCTTGCAACAAGTTGCGAATTATTTGCATAATTTAATTATTTTCCATTAGTATATATACCTACCATTTCGTGTTGTTTTTTGCTGGACCCCTGATGGATTTGACGTTTGACAACTACAGCCTACACATGAGATAGTCTTTCTCGGAAGTTGCTTAACTTGCGTTAGGCCGGAAGCCCGGAGGATTACTTTTCCCTCATTCCCCGGAGACTGTTAATCGATCTAACCCTCTTTTGTAAGAACCATCTTAACTAATATTACAATTTCTACAGTCTTCCCGGCCACCAAGTCATTTTAATACAATCAAAATAGGTTACCTTAGATTTTTCTGAGTATTGGATTATACATATAGCCTTCCCATGTACGAGCCATTAGTCACTTTGTAATCATTCTCTAGCATTATTTTACTATGCCATGCTCAGATTTGAGTATGCGCGTAAGAAGCGTGTCCGGCTCCATAACCTGTTGATGAAGTTATAGGCGTAAAAATAATGAGTATAAAGTATGCAAGTGCCTATATATTACTATTAGACTCCTACTTCCCACTATAATATTATTACAATATTTCGTGTAACACACAATCGAAGAGAATAGGGCGGTGAATAACATTTTCAGCGGAGATTAAGAGGCCTTTACTGCTGAATTAATGCGTCCATGTCTGTTCTTTGCTATGCCATTAAATTAAGCTGAAATCGAGCTAATCGAACAAATATTTTTCTTTTATTTTCTAAAAAAATACTATTAAAATGCATAATTCAATCAATAATCGCACATTAGTTAGTGATAATCAATGTAACAACCATGCATTTTCAAAAAAGAAAATGTAACAACCAGTGGATGTGTGTACGAGACATGTAAGTTGGCTAAATCTTTTCTAACCTCCTTTTGATTTGATGCATGTGATGATTCAATGAGTCTATTTGAGCTAAGAGGGCTAGACTGTACAGTCAAATTTGCCCCTAAAAAAGGTTGTTCAGTTTTTTGCTAACTTGGTCGACTATAATTAATCTGAGTCAGACTCGTCTACATCTTTTTGATACCTTACCGGCTTACCCAGAAGCTTACAATTCAAATTTAGTGACGAAGTCACAATCTATCTATATGATTATCCGATTATGACCTGTATGCCACAACAATATGCTTCGATGGTGCTGCTGGAGCTACAGATAGTACTGTGGTTGAGTCGTACTGCGAGTTGGCTATATCTTTTCAATAACCTTGCATAAATTGAACGACAACGACAAGGTAATCTCACCAAGATACGTGAGGTGGTTATGTTTTTTCAACCTTTTCTTATTGATTTGTTTCAGGTGATGATTAAATAATTATGAAATTGTATAATGTCTACGAGCTAAAAACTTCTTGATATTTTATGTGTTGACCGGCGCGAATGCATGTGTAGGTTGAATGATACCTTATTCGGGATTATAATTTATGTTATATATAGGAACTTATAGCTGTCTGTTCCTTTTTCTGTAGGTTGCATAAGCCCATTAAAGCTATCAGGACCGCGAAATTCTATTGTAGGTTGAATGATACTCGAAGAGAGATTTAAAGTCACGAATGACATCATAAAAATAACATATTGGGTGAGCTAGCCGAGTATAGCGGTCACTCAGATTGTCATAATAAAGTCAGATAGGCCACCCAGATTCTTACGACAAATTGTTTAAGGTAATTTGGTTACACAATTTCTTACGACAACAGTATGTCTCCTAATGTAATAGTTTCAAATGGATTTGCAAGAGATGCCCCTCCCAGAATGGGTAAGCGATAGCTCTGTTGCTTGTATTCAGTCAGCAAGTGCATTCGCTAGCTGACTAGATGTTGCCTTGATGACATTTATCCTCCTTATCCGATCAAACTCCATTGTTTCTTTTCCATTGCATAAAATACTTTTCAAGCTTCCATTCTCTGCGAACTCACATACCAAAAATGTAACACCCCGTGTTTTTAGTATGGAGCATGCTAAAAGATGCGCTATGGCCTGAGATGAAGCTTCATCAAAGCTTCTGTTGCTTAGTAAGAGGTAAATTGGCTTAAGGCCAATATCGCTATGCTTGGCATTTGGCTAAGGGCCAAATCTCACATCAAATGATGCATTAGGCCAGTTGGATAGATGTCCTAAAGCCTTACAACGCATCCTTAACGCATTATGAAGGTTATTGGCCTAGAGCCAATATCACACAATCATTGTGCATCAGGCCATAGAGGGCTGGCCGAGTGAATATTGCACAATCATGGTGCAATAGCCATAACGAGTGTTGCCCAATCATTATGCAGTTGTAGATGGTGGTTTTAGCTTAGGGTTAAAATCGTAAAACACTAAACCCTAGCAGACAGTGACGTCACAACATTTAAGTGATAAAGCATTTACTAGGCGCATTTAGTGAAAACCTTTTATGTGTCTATAAATAATTACCGGGGTACCTTTTTCAAATTAGGGTTACAACAAGCAAAACCCTAATTCACCTCTGTGCCAATGGAAAATCAAGCCAGCCACATCAACGCGCCAAAGCATGCCAACCATGCTAGCCTCACCTCTGTGCCAATGGAAAACCATGCCAGCCACACCGACAACGCCAAAGCATGCCAACCATGCTAGCCGCACCTCTGTGCCAATGGCAAACCATGCCAACCACACCGACCGCGCCAAAACATGACAACCATGCTAGCCGCACCTCTGTGCCAATGGCAAATCATGCCAGCCACACTAATCGCTCCAAGGCATGCCAACCATGCTAGCCGAACCTCTGTGCCAATGGAAAATCATGCCAGCCACACTAACCACGCCAAGGCATGCCAACCATGCTAGCCGCACCTCTGTGCCACTAGCAAATCATGCCAGCCACACCAACCACGCCAAGGCATGCCAACCATGCTAGCCGCACCTCTGTGACAATGGAAAATCATGCCAGCCACACCAACCACGCCAAGGCATTCCAACCATACTAGACGCACCTCTGTGCCAAAGGCAAATCATGCCAGCCACACCAACCACGCCAAAGCATACCAAACATGCTAGCCGCACCTCTGTGCCAATGGCAAATCATGCCAGCCACACCAACCGCGCCAAGGCATGACAACCATGCTAGACGCACCTCTGTGATAATGGAAAACCATGCCAGCCACACCGACCGCGCCATGCCAAACACATCTCTCCATGGCCCCTCGTGTCGCGCCACCATGCTGGACTTTCCCTCGCGGCTACCCAAGTGAATGCGTGCAACAATCTACGGTTGCCCTTCAATCCCAGGAGCAAATCCTAGCCGCCCAAGGTATCCTCACGACTTTGGCCCAAAACCCTAGCTTGGTCACGCACCTAGCCAAGATAGCCGCGCCATGCCAAATATATCTCGCCATGGCCCCTCATGCCACTCCACCATGCTGGCCTTCCCCTCGCGGCTACCAAAGTGAAGGCGTGCAACAATCAACGGTTGCCTTCCAATCCCATGAGTAAATCCTGGCCGCCTAAGGTCTCCTCACGACTTTGGCTCAAAAACCTAGCTTGGTCACGCACCTAGCCCAGGCTATCCACACTATACGCTCATGGAAAACACTTGGCCTCACACGCCAAGCCAAACCAAACCTATCCCAATCTAGCTGTGCCATGCCAAATACACCCTGCCTTGGCCCTAGCTATGCTAGTCACACCATGCCAAGCCAGACTCCCTTGCCTTGGCCCTAGCCATGCCATGCAACCATGGCAAATCCTTGGACCCACGTTCCCAAACCACGCCAAGGAATGCCATGCCAACCTAATTGCGCAAAGGCATGCCATGTTAGCCTGTCCACGCCACCATCCCTCCTGTATTCTTCCTGAGTTTTGCTTTCGGGATGTTTTCTCCTCCCGAACGAGTTCAAAACCTATAATATCCCTGCAAAAGGAGATAGGAAATTCTTTTCCGGTTGATTTGTGGGGCGGACCGTCAAAATCCGAGTCTGTACTAGAATTCTACAACGATTCTAGTAAAGGGCGCTCATTAGGGTTTCTAAAACAAAGGCGTGCGGCCATCAACGGCTACCCTTTAATCCCATGAGCAAATCATGGCCGTCTAAAGTCACCTCACGACTTTTGACCCGAAAACCTAAGTTTGGCCACGCCAAACCATGCCATGCCCACGGCATGCCTACCTAGTCGCGCCACCACATTGGCCCTCACTACCAAAACGAAGGCGTGCAACAAAATCTTGACCGTCTAAGGTCACCAGGCTAACATGTTCCCCGAGAGCGACATGCCAAGTCACAACAACATGCTACATGTTTTCCAAAAACATTCGAGACATCAACACAAACTGGGGATCCTTTTTGGGTATTGGTTTGGCGGTTTACAGCGTGCGGCGTACACTACGCCCTTCATAAGGAAGTGTCATAAGGGTGAGGCGGCTAGTAAATACGGGAAGTTATGTTGGAAACGTTCATGGGACATAAAGACGTGCATTAAAAACTTTATGGAACATCAATTCCATAACGTTAACAATTTCATGAAAACCAGTTTCATGTGTTAACCACTTTATGGAACATCAAGTCCATGCATACGGTTACCACCTCCTCACATTTACTTCCACACTCCTTAATGAGACCAGGGTACGTTTCTACTTCAACTTGTATAAATTGGTCTTACGTATTTCCATTTGGACAACAAGTTCATTCGGACAAGACAACACTCACAAATACTTACTTGCTAGCTCTCCTCGTGAGCTCTCTTACTTTTCTGATAACAAGTCGTAGTAACCCAACTACTCTTCCAAAATCAACTATTCTGGTCTCACCACTTTCCTTGCTTCCCTCCACAAAACCAACCCATTCTCCTCCACTTTCTGACCGAAGCAAGTCTGGAACGGCCATTTCTTGGTTTAGGCCGGACTTGTACAGATTGATCTCTCGGATCTAAAGTACTCCCTTGCAGTACATTGTTTGGGGTTAAACTGTTTCTCACCTTTACACCCGTAATTACCGAAATCAGTAGAAACTATTTTCACCTATAAATAATTGGCGACTACAGCGGGAGGTTAGATCTTTCGGTTACAATGTAAATTTTCGACCGTCAATCTCGTTCTTTGACCCAGACGTCAAGATGGTATAGGAAGAAGATCCACTCTGTCTCAGTTATTCGATGACTCGATTATCAGTCATAACACGACGAGGGATGACTAGGGACTTCTCAGATGATCATTCATGACACGACAAGGGATGACTGGGGACTTCCCAGAGGTTAAAAGAAAAACGATCCGCCCGATGGTCAACGGCGCAGTTATCAGACAACTCAGCAACGACTCGGAAGACTAGGACTTCCCATGACCATGTTTCTCAAAAAAAAAAAACTTGGTCCTAGACCTGGAAAGTTTATTCTCATCAGAAGACCTGAGAAACCGAGTAAGTCTTATCTAGACAAAAATATGTGGTTTGCTTTTCAAGTTCTGATAAAACCTATAGCCGTGTTTCATCCCATGTCTTCTACCAACACATGGTTCCATGGTTTTCCTGGGACGTCTGCGTCACTTCATTCATAGCCAAAGACAATTCCATTCTAAACACTTCATTTAAAAAAAAATGTATAATCCAAAACCGTCAAGGTAACATTTATCTATCAGCCCAAGAAATCCAGGAAAACAAAAAACCATAAACCAGGCGTTTAGTTTGCCTTTCAAAAAAAAAGTCACCTACCCGTGCCTACTTAGCACAACAGTGATTACCTGTCACTATTAGCAGACGTTACTACAGTGACATTCGAAGAATTATTTATGATGAAGTATTTCCACAAGTTTATGAAAGGCATAACCATGGCTAGGGCTTACACCAGTTCAGAAGAAAAATATTTCTACATACTTATGGAAGGCATACTTATGGCTATGGTATACACCAGTACAAGAAAACAAATTAAAAGAGAAACGCTGAAGTACATAGATGGGATATGCTTGACCACTTTATCACTACCACGCTACCGCTAACACCGGGACGTGATAACAAAGATGTGAGATAAAAATGGATCCAACCCATTTCATAAGCATAACACTTTTTGGAATTTGAATAAGGAAAGGATTTCCTGTTTGAGATACGTATGAGAAGAGGCAACTGGGCCCGCCATAACAAATCCGCGTCACGCCAAGACAGCACCGTGCCGAGCCAACGGTCTACGCCATGCCCAGCCAACGGTCCATGCCGTACCAAAATCCAAGCCAACGTCCACGCCAAGCCAGCGCCCATTCCAAGATGATCCAGTACTTACCAGATGTGATTCCCAGACGTGCTTCCCAGACGTGCTTGCCAGATGCGCTTTCCAGACGTACTTCCCAGACGTGCTTACCAGACGCGCTTCCCAGACGTGCTTCCCAGACGCGCTTGCCAGGCGTGCTTCCCAGACGCGCTTGCCAGACGTGCTTCCCAGATGTGTTACCAAACGTGCTTCCCAGATG
The DNA here is from genome assembly GCA_023529315.1 of Papaver bracteatum. Classification (NCBI taxonomy): domain Eukaryota; kingdom Viridiplantae; phylum Streptophyta; class Magnoliopsida; order Ranunculales; family Papaveraceae; genus Papaver; species Papaver bracteatum. The sequence goes on from JAJJWX010001025.1 coordinate 471,794, forward strand.
TGCTTTCCATATGCGCTTTCCAGACGTGCTTACCAGACGCGCTTGCCAGATGCGTTTCCCAAACACACTTACTAGATGCGCTTCCTAGACGTGCTTACCAGACGCGCTTGCCAGAAACGCTTCCCAGACGCACTTACCAGATACGCTTCCCAGACACGCTTTCCAGATGCGCTTCCCAGACGCACTTACCAGATGTGCTTCCCTGGCGTTCTTTCCAGATGCGCTTGCCAGATATGCTTACCAGACGCACATACCGCACGCGTACGCCAGCCGCAATACCACACCCTGCGCTAACAACTTGCATCCTTCCATCTCTAACATCTTGCGCCCTTCCAGCGCCATCCTATCCACTCCGCAACCAGCCAAAGCAGCGTCATGGCTCCAGCACTCCGTGGTCAAAACAATGACATCTCTACACGATACACTTACGATTACCAGAACCAGAGCCGCTTCCTCCGCCTCAATGTTTCTTCAAGCATGACAGCTCCAACCGTCACTAGAGACGCTACTCCACCATCAGGGAAAGATACTGGAAGAGCCGTAAGAACCCGACCTCCTTTTACCACCACTGATTTGATGAAAATACAAAAGACACTTCTGCAGGACATGCGTTGATAGATGAATAGGATCGCGTTTCTCTTGGACACCCAGTAGAATGGGATCAGTAATCCAATTTCATCACACGTAAAGATCAGGAATGACTTCTCTAAAATCAAGGAAAAGAAAATCATTAACCCCTTCGAGTTCACAAAGACTCTCTTCCTGTTTGTTTGCTTGAAGGGTGTCCAGTTTAACAGCACACTGATTAACGTAGCCGATCCGCTTCAACGTTCACTCCGACATCCGCTCCTCTTAAGAGTTCTTTCCATGAGCTACTCCAGGATCCGAAGCCAAAACTTCAGCGTTTGACTTATTAAGTTTCAACATCCTCTCCAAGAGCTGAAGTTGCTTCAACGCCACCTCTTCCTACGAAGGGTCATACTACCATTCCCCCCATGTCAAGGATCGTGATTGCAGCCATTCGATCTTCGTAGTCATGGCCTCCCTTTGATCCATCCCACCAAAACTCGTGGTCATAGACGGCTTGCACTCTTACGCATCTAGCCAATTATTTTACTTCAGTGGATTCCCATACGATTCCAGCCAACCAACTTTGTTACCACGACAATGTAGTCTCTCCTGATTGCATTTCCTACCAAGAACTGTTGTCACTCATTTGTAGATACCAGCCAGAGCTTCACCGCAGCAGCAATTACTATAAAGATGGAATCATGTAAACCATACTTGAGGACGGAGAATATACACGTGATACCTTCACTGTCAAAGCTCAGAACACACAGTCAACCAAAAGCCATACCCACAACAAGGTTATCTAATCTTCAAGGGTGCAGCGTAAGAATAGCATCACCTCTTTGTCTAGAAGACGCCTTCAACACTTTACGAGGCCTCGAATGATCCCAACCCTGCACTATCCAAAGTATTTCATCATTTAATTTCTGAGCATCCCAATGTCACATCCATAAGGGCATGGTAGGCTTATATCAAATCCCTTGGACGGGGATTCAAGATGATGTAATGAAAGTAGGTTACGCGTGGGGACTACCAGCATGAGTTACTTTCACTCCCCTAAACCGGGTTATTACTGATTTCAACATCATCATTGTCGAGGTTTTACGAGCCGCGGGAATTTCTCAACATGAAGCTGTACATGTGCACCGAAGACTCCAAAAGCACGCCATAAGGTTACATTCACATATTCATCCATGCCATCATATTAAACCAAAGTATAACTGGGGACTCCTCACCGCATCCTATTCCGTACGATGGTCCAAGATTCAGAAGATGGTTCGAAGGATGTAACCTGGAACAAAGTCCCGGAAGACTTGATAACAGAACATCGGCAGTGGTACGTCTCCCTATTTCATCCAGATGCACCAGAGGTTTTCGACCATGCGAGCATTCACAACACATCATCATCACGATCAGAAGGCCCACTGAATAACCTAAGATCGAGGATGGACCGACGACGCAACCACAATCTCTAAGATTACCAATGACGTGATCGTTTCTGAGCATATAGTTCATCCATCCTCCCTAAGAATACAGCGGAGTTTTGGTAAATTTTTGGAATCCACTGGAGAGACACTGCAGACGAAAACACGGGTCCAGACGAACGACAGAAGAGGGTCGATACCTATTTTCATGCAGACAGAGTTTTTAGAGGTTGAACCGAATGAATATTCCTTCCTACTCCATGGACGGGAATAGGTGACTGACGCGCGACTATGCCACCCCGGGCCCGAAACATCCCTCATGACTTCTTCCTGATTTTCACTGTCAGGCCGTTTTCACCTCCTAAGCAAGCTCGAAACCTAAATATTCCCATGTGGGGAGATACAGAATTCTGTTTTGTGTCCGATTAAGGGTCGAACCATCAAAATCCGAGTTCGTACGCGGATTCTACAGCGATTCGAGTAAAGGGCGCTAATTAGGGTTTCAACGTGTCAAACCCTAAACCACAAGCACTTTCCTTGCAAGCACTTCCCTTCCAAGGCACTTCCCTTACAAGCGTCATGCCTTGCCAAGAACTTTACAGAGCGTCCCACATCCGTTCCATGCCCGTCAGTGCTAATGGGTCCTCTTCATGCCAATTCCATGCTAGCAGCTCCGCCTCGCGTTCCAAAGCCTAGCCCTAAAGACACCCAATCATACCGGGATTTTTGCAAAGCTACCAGATGAAAGGATTGCAGATGCTACCTACCTCTAGAAAAAGATTATTTTTTTTTCAATAAGGGAAGAATTCCATGTTAAAGACGCGCATGAAGAATGAAATCGGTCCCACAAGAGCAAGCCTTGCCACTCCCAAGATATCCGTTCTTTCCTTGCCATTTCCAATGTTGCCAGCGCTCCACGTTCATTTTTTGCAACAATTCTCCATCAACAATTTGTGCTTAGGATATGCCCACACCATGCTAAGGCCATGCCAACATAGAAGCGCCACCATGCTAAGGGTATGCATGGTTTGGCTGGGCCTTACCGCCGCTACCGCTCCAGAACTGGGGACTGACATTCGAACGATCACTCTCAAGACACAACTTCACCAGCCGTAAATACCGTGGAATCCCTAAAGGAAGAAAGAGAAACGCGAGCTGAATAGGCAGAACATGATGGAATCACGGTCTGGAAATCAGCCTCAAACGAAACGCCTCTTCAAAACCTCAATGAAATCTAGGCGGGATAGAAGGGTATGACACTTTAATGTTCGAAAGGGGAAAGAATTTTCCACTGGCATCGAATAAGAAGCAATCGTTCTCCAAGATAAATCGCAACCATGTCGATCCTCCAATGCATACCTTGCCTCACCAAGCCATCCGTTCCATTATCGTGGCCCCACCACTCATAGCCGTCCGTGTACGCCTCACCTTGCCATAGCCGCACCAGGCCAAGCCATCTGCTCCATTTCCATGGCCCCACCACGCCTAGACGTCCCTACACGTTCCACCATGCTATTACCGCGGCCAGGACTACGCCACCTCTTGCAGCCTCGATCCAAGCCATCCACTTGCTTCGCCTTCCAAGACCGCGCCCCCTTTGCCTTGGAGATGTACTACCATACCAAGCCAATAAATTATCATCTCACCACTCCACGGTCTGCATCCCCAAGTACGACTTATGTAGGGCCGCTAATACGGGAAGCCAAAACTCTCCTCACCACTCAAAAAGGTTAGTCGGATTCTACTGACCCTCTTTGCAATGATTTACATCTCAATTCTGTCCTTATCTGTCACCATCATATGCTTACCTCACAACAAGGCACCTGTTCCGAGCTAAGCAGGGGACTTAATGTTGATGGTGGTTTTTAGCTTAGGGTTAAAATCGTAAAACACTAAACCCTAGCAGACAGTGACGTCACAATATTTAAGTGATAAAGCATTTACTAGGTGCATTTACTGAAAACCTTTAATGTCTCTCTAAATAATTACCAGGGTACCTTTTTCAAATTAGGGTTACAACAAGCAAAACCCTAATTACCCTCTGTGCCAATGGAAAATCATGCCAGCCACATCAACGCGCCAAAGCACGCCAACCATACTAGATGCACCTCTGTGCCAATGGAAAACTATGCCACCCACACCGACCGAGCCAAAGCATGCCAACTATGCCATCCGAACCTCTGTGCCAATGGCAAACCATGCCAGCCACACCGACCGCGCCAAAGCATGCCAACCATGCTAGCCGCACCTCTGTGATAATGGCAAATCATACCAGCCACAATAACCGCGCCAAGGCCTGCCAACCATGCTATCCGCACCTCTGTGCCAATGGAAAATCATGCCATCCATACTAACCACGTCAAGGCATGCCAACCATGCTAGCCGCACCTTTGTGCCAATGGCAAATCATGCTAGCCACACCCATCGCGCAAAGGCATGCCAACCATGCTAGTCGCACCTCTGTGCCAATGGAAAATAATGCCAGCCACACCAACCCCTCCAAGGCATGCCAACCATGCTAGCCGCACCTCTATGCCAATGGGAAATCATGACAGCCACACCAACCCCGCCAAGGCATGCCAACCATGCTAGCCACACCTCTGTGCCAATGGAGAATCATGACATCCACACCAACCAAGCCAAGGCATGCCAACCATACTAGCCGTACCTATGTGCCAATGGAAAATCATGCCATCCACACCAACCATGCTAGCCGCACCTCTGTGCCTATGGAAAATCATGCCAGCCACACCAACCGCGCTAAGGAATGTAAACCATGCTAGCCGCACCTCTGTGCCAATGGAAAATCATGCCAGCCACACCAATCACGCCAAGGCATGCCAACCATGCTAGCCGCACCTCTGTGCCAATGGAAAACCATGCCAACCACACCAACCACGCCAAGGCATGCCAACCATGCTAGCCGCACCTCTGTGCCAATGTTTAATCATTCCAGCCACACCAACCGCGCCAAGGCATGCCAACCATGCTAGTCGCACCTCTGTGCCAATGGAAAATAATGCCAGCCACACCAACCCCGCCAAGGCATGCCAACCATGATAGCCGCACCTCTGTGCCAATGGGAAATCATGTCAGCCACACCAACCCCGCCAAGGCATGCCAACCATGCTAGCCACACCTCTGTTCCAATGGAGAATCATGCCATCCACACCAACCAAGCCAAGGCATGCCAACCATACTAGCCGTACCTCTGTGCCAATGGAAAATAATTCCAGCCACACCAACCACGCCAAAGCATGCCAACCATGCTAGACGCACCTCTGTGCCTATGGAAAATCATGCCAGCCACACCAACCGCGCTAAGGCATGCCAACCAAGCTAGTCGCACCTCTGTGCCAATGGAAAATCATGCCAGCCACACCAATCACGCCAAGGAATGCCAACCATGCTAGCTGCACCTCTGTGCCAATGGAAAACCATGCCAGCCACACCAACCGCGCTAAGGCATTCCAACCATGCTAGCCGCACCTCTGTGCCAATGTCTAATCATTCTAGCCACACCAACCGCGCCAAGGCATGCCAACCATGCTAGTAGCAACTCTGTGCCAATGGGAAATCATGTCAGCCACACCAACCCCGCCAAGGCATGACAATCATGCTAGTCGCACCTCTGTGCCAATGAAAAATCATGTCAGCCACACCAACCGCGCCAAGGCATGCCAACCCTGCTAGCCGCACCTTTGTGCCAATGGAAAATCATGCCAGCCACACCCACCACGCCAAGACATGCCAACTATGCTAGCCGCACCTCTGTGCCAATGGAAAACCATGCCAGCCACGCCGACCGCGCCATGCCAAACACATCTCGCCATGGCCCCTCATGTCGCGCCACCATGCTGGTCTTCCCCTCGCGGCTACCCAAGTGAAGGCGTGCAATAATCAACGGTTGCCCTTCAATCCCAGGTGCAAATCCTGGCCGCCCAAGGTCTCCTCACGACTTTGGCTCAAAACCCTAGCTTGGTCACGCACCTAGCCCAAGCTAGCCACACCATATGCTCATGGAAAACACTTGGCCCCACACGCCAATCCAAACCAAACCTAGACCAAGCTAGCTGTGCCATGCCAAACATACCCTGCCTTGGCCCTAGTTATGCTAGTCACACCATGCCATGCCAGACGCCCTTGCCTTGGCCCTATACATTCCATGCACCCATGGCAAATCCTTGGCCCCACATGCCCAAACCACGCCAAGGCATGCCATGCCAACCTAATTGCGCCAAGGCATGCCATGTTAGCCTGGCCACGCCGCCATCCCTCCTGAATTCTTCCTGAGTTTTGCTTTCGGGCTGTTTTCTCCTCCCGAACGTTTTCTAAACCTAAATATCCACGCATAAGGAGATAGGAAATTCTTTTCCGGTTGATTTGAGGGGTGGACCGTCAAAATCCGAGTCCGTACTAGAATTCTACAATGATTCTAGTAAAGGGCGCTAATTTGGGTTTCTAAATCAAAGGCATGCGGCCATCAACGGCTACCCTTCAATCCCAGGAGCAAATCATGGCCGTCTAAAGTCACCTCACGACTTTTGGCCCGAAAACCTAAGTTTGGCCACGCCAAACCATGCCATGCCAACGACATTCCAACCTAGTCGCGCCACCACATTGGCCCTCACTACCAAAACAAAGGCGTGCAACAATCAACGGTTGCCCCTCCTCTCAAGATGCAAAATCTTGACCGTTGAAGGTCAACAGGCTAATCAGTTCCCCAAGAGTGACTTTCCCAGCCACAATAACATGCTACGTGTTTTCCAAAAACATTCGAGACATCAACACAAACTGGGGGATCCTTTTTGGGTATTGGTTTGGTGGTTTACAGTGTACAGCGTACACTATGCCCTTCATAAGGAAGTTTCATAAGGGTGAGGTGGCTAGTAAATACGGGAAGTTATGTTGGAAACGTTCATGGGACATAAAGACGTGCGTTAACAACTTTATGGAACATCAATTCCATAACGTTAACAGTTTTATGAAAACCAGTTTCATGCGTTAACCACTTTATGGAACATCAAGTCCATGCATACGGTTACCACCTCCTCCCATTTACTTCCCCACTCCTTAATGAGTCCAGGGTACATTTCTACTTCGACCTGTATAAATAGGTCTTACCTATTTCCATTTGGACAACAAGTTCATTCGGACAAGACAACACTCAGAAATACTTATTTGCTAGCACTCCTCGTGAGCTCTCTTACTTTTCTGATAACAAGTCGTAGTAACCCAACTACTCATCCAGAATCAACTATTCTTGTCTCACCACTTTCGTTGCTTTCCTCCCCAAAACCAACCCATTCTCCTCCACTTTGTGACCGAAGCAAGTCTGGAACGACCATTTCTTGGTTTAGGCCGGACTTGTACAGATTGATCTCTCGGATCTAAAGTACTCCCTTGCAGTACATTGTTTAGGGTTTAAACTGTTTCTCACCTTCACACCCGCAATTACCGAAATTTGTAGAAACTATTTTCACCTATAAACAGCAGTATGCCAGAGTAACTGTTGCGCAATCATTGTGCAATACGCTAGAGCGATCTGACAAAAAGAATGTCACGCAATCATTTAACACTGAAGTAAACCCAACAATCATTGTAGGTTATTCTGATTGGCTTTATCAGAGCTAAAAATAGGCCGGTGAGGAATACAAGCACCAACCGATCTTCCGTTATGTCCAATGCTGATTTTTTGGACATGGTGAAGACCAAATATTGTCTTCAAAAGTTTGATGTGAGTTTTGCTATCGCCGCCAGGAGGGCTGAAGAGTTGTCTCAAAGAACTCTTCGACGAGAACCCCTGTGGTCCTAACGAGATCATCGTTGCGACTGGTCAGCTAGAGGCTGGTCTCCGTCTCCCTCTGTATTGCCCGCTTGACTCCTCCTAGTATGAGGTTTTTGCTCTACTTAACCCTCAGCGAGCGATCTTTCAGGCGAATAGTAATTTTTGTCGAAAGAATATTGTATAATCGACAAAAAGGATCACCAACCGATCTTGACCGAGAGGGCCAGACCGTAGACGTCTCGCAACTCTTCGACGAGAACCCCCGTGGTCCTAACGAGATCAATTATTGCCCGCTTGACTCCTCCTAGTATGAGCCGAATAGTAATTTTTGTAGGATCATGCGAGAATTTAATCGCCGAAGCCTTGGTAAAGTGACTGATCATGAGCTGGATCAATTTGTGCCCAAGCAGAGAGAGTTTTACTTGTCCAAGTCCTTCGTGGATAACTACTAGTGTCAGCAGTCTGACACTTATGATGGTTTTGGGGTTGGAATTTCTAGGGCTTGGAAGCCTCTCGAAGGTCCTACTCTTATACTTGATTTGGATCCTACACACGCTACTCAGTTGACGCTTCATAAAACACATGATCCCAAGTGGTGTGTTGCTCCTCTCCGAATTGTAGGGCCTTATATTTACGGTTGGAACGAGCTCGGCGATGTACTCTCATGGATTCCCGAGATGCATGCTTATTTGCCGGTTTATAAGCCATGGGTGCTTAAATGGATTGCCCCTCGTAGGCGTTCTTCTACCCGAGATGCTGAGGATTCTAAGGTATGAAATATTGTTATTTTACTAATATATATATATATATATATATATATATCTTTCCCCTGTTTAATACCTTAGCATTTTATGTTGATGTAATCGTGTGCATAGAGGAGGAGGGTTGCTAATGGTTCTGGGCCATCCAATGCTCCCGTGCCGGAGGAACCTTCTCTTGGCGTCTACGTGGACGGGCTATTTGAAAAGTGTGATTTAGTGGATTTTGGGGATTCGTTCTTTGATGATCTTGACCAGGCCTTGCTGGACCAGCCCACTAATGCTGTTAGTACCGTTCCGATCTATGGCTCAGGGGTTCCCTAGATGAATATTCCTGCTGAGAGGAGCAACGTCCCTAGTGGGAGTGTTCGGGATGGTAATACGTTAGGTGTTCAAAGTGATTTTTCTGGTGGTTTTCCATCTGTTGCCTTAGGTCCTTCGGCTTCGTCTTCCTTCACCTTTGGTGACGGGTCCGAGTCTATGAAACTGTTGTGCTCGGATGAGCGAGGACGAGCAAGCTTGTATTTTAACCTCGTTTTCAAAGGCTTCTCAGCAACAACTTGTGTTAGTGGTATATACTGAGATTGAAACATTGTCCTTCCTTTGGATTTCGCAGTTGAAATTATTCTAATCTAGATATGGTGCGTATTTTGTTAGAGCAACAACCTTCGCATTGGAATGTTATCTGACACTCTTGTAGCCAAGAGACGAGACCGAGATGTTGAGCACGAGATTCAGAACTTGCGCCTTGTTGTTGACATGGCCCAGGAGGAGAACTGTTCCTTTCGTGAAGATAAGAGGGAATTAGAAGGTATTTTTACTCCTCCTCCTTGTGTGATGTCTTTGTTATGGTAGGATGTTTAGATTTCTAAAGTGGTCCCCTCTATTGGTAGCCACCGTCAAACGTTCGGAGGAGAATTTAAACGATACCGTTTATAGGTATGCTAGGGAAATATGTAATTGGAAGCTCGATGTGAGTTCTCATCGGTGCAAAATTGATGCGTTATAAAATAAAAATGGTTCACTTCGGGAGGACTTAAATGTTCATCGCGATCGCATTATCGAGATTCGGTCAATGCTAGGTAAGGCTAAGCAAGTAGTTGTGGTTAGGATGGATGACATCAAGCTTATTCGAAGTCAGAAAGATAAGTTGATTGAATGGCAATCCGACCATATGCCATTATTATCCCAAGCTGAAGATGATAAAGAAGAGTTGATGCGTCTTAAACGTGATTTCATTCATCTTGAAAAAGAGCGTGATAGGAATCTTTTATCATGTCCAGACGGGGATGTGGCCGTAACTCCTGCAGAGGCACAAATTAGTGCTCTAGATAACCAAAAGTCCCAAGTGGAACAGACCTTAGCCTCTGTGTTGGTTGATCACGAAGGTTGCCCACTAGTAGTTTTTAAGTTTTATAAAACTCATGCCTTTTCAGGTAGAAGATGTCGTATTGACTTTTCTTTTTTTCCCTTCTTGCAGCGGCTCGTAAGCGTATCACCGAGATGGAGAAGCAGCTGGAGGAGATGAGGGTTTCCAAAGAAGGGCTAGATGAGGATCTCAATTTGTTGGTCAATACCCACGAGGAGGAGATGGAGGCTGAACGTGCTGATAAGAACCAGAAGCTTAATGACCTTCGTGATGATTATAAGCTTTTGATTACTAAAGCATGCAAAGCTGCAGTTCTTCATGAATATCAGATGGTTGCTACGGCTGCGAGCTCGGCGGCGCGTGCTCCATCAGTTCAAATCGGACCTGAGAAAGTTTCTCATGTAGTTCTCGAGGTAGAGGATCGGGTGGAATGTGATCAAGGCACTGGTGATCGGATGGAGCTCGATCAAGGAGATCAAAGAGAGGCCGAGAAGGATACTGGTGATCAGCAAAAGGATTGAGCATTCGTGCTCTTATGGTTCTTTTCCTGGGATATCTTTTGAGTATACTTTTTTTTTCAAACTCTTTTTATGGGAAACACAGCTTGGTGTGTAAGTCCTCCTTTGTTTATGGAGGAATAGTTAGTTTAAAGGTTATTTATGCAAGTCCTCAATTGTGGGAGGCGGTTCATACTTTTTATGCCTTATGCTATGATGGTTTTCAAAGTAACGCCCTTTGGCTATGCTGTGTCTTGGTTTACATTTTGTTGACTTTTTGGGAGATTATGTACCAGCTATGAGTCCAACCGTGGGTGAAGAAGCTAAGGAGTGATCAGTTCCTTAATTGGATATGCCATCTCTTATGGTGTTGGTCATAAAGCGTGGTAACTTTTCCTCTTTGACCTTATTATGATGATGCCTTTATTGGCTTGTATTTGATAGTATCATGTATAGGTTATACTTGCTCATAGGTTTTTGGTCAGGTGTTCGAGCCATCTGTTGTTCAACCATAATTCGGAGGGTGATACCTCGGTCAAGTGATTCTTACCTTAGCCAAAGTTTAGTACCTTGATTCAAAGTATCTCCTGTTATGGCAGGACATCACCTGATTTCTAGATCATGATGGCATTACCTTATGTATGTATCCGTATTAGGTAGATTTAGGGTGTTCCCCGCGTCATCATGCCTTATTTGGCAAGATGGAATTTCCTTAGGGCCGTGTCCATGTTGGGCAGCTTAGGTATGTACCCGCGTCATTCGCTGTGGAATGGAAGGTGTGGCTAGCACCATGCCATAATCTTGATGGGCTTTTTTGGATATGTAAATGGTGAGAAAAAATATAAGACAATTAAGTAAAAAAACTAAAAATAGCTAGTACGGAAAATAAAAAGAAATAAAAATAAAAAACAATGAAGATTAAAGGGATTCAAAAATGATCATGCAAAAAGTCTGATTTTATTACTTTCAAAAGAGGGTAGTGGACCCTTGTTACATTTTAGTAAGGTATAAAAACCTTATGACGTGAGGATTCTAATCCTAGTGCTTCGTCATGCTATATTAATTGATAAGCTTTCCTCGATATTGAGTAGCCAGTCATCTCGGAGAGAGTATATTCCTTTTCGATGTATCATTTCTCGCAGTCATGTGTCTTGGCGAGTGTTGTGTCCGAGTTAAGGTTATTCTTGACGTCCTCAGATTGTACTGTTGGGGTCACTTGAGGATTCTGGATGACGGGGGAGATCATTCACCTTGACTCAGGCCGTGCATTTCTCGAATGCCCCCATAACATTTCTACACCAAATCGACATATATGGGTTCTCCTTGATTTTTTTGGGTGTCTCAATTTTCGGTTCAGATTTAAAGCTTGTCTAACTTCATGCACACCATGTTGGCGATGGCCTCATTTTGGGATACACCCATATAAGTAACAATCAAATATTAACACTTCAAAATGAAGTCTTAACATTTAATATCTTCAGAGGAGGTGAAGAGAAAATGGATTAAAAAGATGTTGTCCTTGAGAAAATTTAAATGGTTGTATCCCGTGTATATGTCTCTTAAGGACTGTAGTTCTAGTCTGGATGCGACCTCTACTAGCTGACTAACATCAGGGATTGGAAGGTTGTCCTTCATGTAGTCCTTATTGCTATGGGGTTATATTTCTCCCCATTTATGAGTTGCCATCTGAAAATCAATTGTTTAATAACCAAATAATGCTTCGAGTAATTTAACTCAATTCACTTAAATAAATTAACTTTAAAATGCCAATGTACCTGAACTTTGCAAGATATTATATACTCCAACACATGCATAACAAGGCTAAACCTAAATGTAGAGATCTGTTTGTTCTCTGCACTCACCATTATATATTTCTCCACTGCCCACGCCAAAATTCAGTTTATGAAGATGACAATAAAATTTGAATGCCCATATAAGGTAAAACTAGCACAAGCGTTGAATTCACATATAAAATATAAGATCTAAGACTTAGCTGAGCATTACATTTAAAATATTACTCGTATGACACAAACCTAATTATTAAGCAGATAATAGGGTTCACGATTTTCTTTATAAGTCGATGGCCTGAATTTGATTTAATGATCAGATTATTGGGATTTCCTTCTTGGTTTATTGTATCAAAACTTCGAAATTTCTATAGTAGAGATCCTTTATTATGAGATCTTGATTGTCCTAACATTGTCTTCAAGTGATCTCTTCTTCTTATTGCTCAGTTTGGGTGTTAAGGTAGGCATATGAGTTTTAGGCTTCTTCCACCATTTTGAGACAAATATTTGGAGGGGAAATTTTGAGGGTGAAATAATGTTGGGGAGAAATTTGAGGGGGAAATGTTGGGGGGAAATTTAAGAGGGAAAATAATTTGAGATTTAGAAAATTATAAAGGGATAAAGTTAAAATAAAGGGATGGAATTATAATGAAAAGAAATGATAAATATATATATTAAAGTAATTAAATTTTGTAGAGACACATTTTAAGACACTTGTATGTGTAGTTGAAAAATCGGATCCTTTGAGATCTTGTGGCTTTTTGGTTCTTGGGTGTTAAAGATTGGAAGGTTGTCTTTCCACCATGAAGTGGCTGTTCTTTTTGGTCCTTTATTATGAGATCTTGATTGTCCTCTGGCTTGTCTTCAAGTGTCTCCTTCTTGGGTGTTAAGGTAGGCGTCTTCCACCATTTTGTGAAGTGGTTTTTGGTTCCGAATATGAATTCAGGGTATTTCGTGCTAGACCGAGGGGGATCTCCTGTGTTCAGGCCCTGTTTGACTCGTGGTCAATGTGTTAAACTGGGGTTATGTCCGCTATATCCTTTTGTAGGGTAGATCTGAGCGTAACCCGAGTGTCTTTCCAATTGAGACGGTAATAGAAGCCAGTCGGTTGAATCTTGTCTCTCTCATGTGGGGAGGTATTATGGCTGCCACAAGGACCTTGTCCGAGGGGTGGCATTGCCTAGTGTTTTGATTGTCACCATGGCGTAGGTGCTGTCGTTGGCCTGGTTGGTATTGCTCTTGGTTCTTTTCTCATTGTGTTGTCCGTACATGTCATAACAGTATTTCGCTTCTCCTCAATCACCCACTATTTCCGTGATTCCGTCAGGGGTGGGGAATCTTAGCCTTTGGTGGTATATAGAAGCCACTCCTTTTATCCCATGGATCCATGACCTTCCAATTATGGTTGTATATGGAGAGATTACGTCTACAACACAGAAAGTGGTTAAGGTAAGGATTTTCCCTACTCTAATCTCCAACGTGATTTCTCCTCTTGGTCGTGTTGATGAGCCATTGAAGCCAAATATATTATAGGTCGAAGGAATCAGATATTCATCTCTGAGACCCATTTGTTTGAGTGTTTCGTAAATCAAGATCTCGACAGAGCTCCCTCCGTCTATTAGGACCTTAGGCAGATGATCGGGGAGCGTGATGGCCATCGTAACCAATAGAGGATCGTTGTGGTTACGCCCCTCGTCTGGTGCCTCCGAAGTTGAGAAGCTAATAGGTATTTTCATCCACTCCTCCATTGGAGGTTCTTTTGTTACACTAAAAACCTTATTGCCTTTAAAGTCCCTTTTGTGGATTTGCCCTGTAATTTATCCTTCAGGTGTGGTGGTAGCTGAGTGCGATATCGTGTTGTATCCCCAGATATTGTTCCTCACGTGGTATTTCCACACGATGGACTGGTGCCCCTTCCGTGGGTTGGATTCCTGGTTGCGCGATATACTCCTGAAGTTTACCTTCATTTATCATTTCTTGTATCATCTTCTTCAGATCTCTACAAGAATTTGTGGTATGGCTGTGAAATTGGTGGAATTCGCAAAAATCAGTGCGATTATTGGGCCGCTCTGGGTGTTGGACTCGGTTCCATGGATAGGTTACCTTGTACTTACCCTCGAACTTTTTTAAGACCTCGGATGTGGGAACATTCAGCTTCGTGTAGACAGGGTCTACGAATTTTTCCTTCTTACTTCGGGTTTGATCTCTCCCTTTCCATCCTCCACTCCGATGTTTATCTAACTGGGAAGCTCCATTGTTGGATCGTCCTTCACCTCGGGTAGGTACCTGAGGGTTTTGTGGTTCTACCACATTTGCACCTCTAGTGGCTCCTTTGACTAATTTGTCATAAGTGTCGTATTGTAGCTCTTCTAGAGCTATGTAATCCTCTTGGATTTCCCTTAATTTTCCTAAATTAGTTGGCGGGGATTCGTATATGAGAACAAACATTGGATCCGTCTTTCTCGGGCTATTTTTGAAGCCCAAGATTGCATAGGCCTCTGGGACCCTTCCGATTTTAGCACATAGTTTCCTCCATCGGGTCACTAGTGATCAGAGTGATTCATTTGGTCCTTGGGCTAATTGGAACAGTGTGTCAATCTCTGGATTGACCCTACTGTTATGTATGTATGCTTCCAAGAATAACTCGGATAGGTGGGCAAAGGACCTGACCGACTCCTTCGGGAGGTTATTGAACCACAATAAGGCATCGTCCTTCAGACTAGCGGGAAAGAATCTACACATTACTACATCATAATGGCTCCACTGTCTTAGCATCATTCGATATGATCTGAGATGTTCTATAGCATCGCCTGTCTCGTTAAAGGGAGTTATGAATATTAGGAGCGAGCATTTCTTCGGGAAAGGCTGAGCTAACAAGTGCAATGCTAGGGGGGATTGCCTTGCCTCCTAAATTATCTCCGTGAGCTTATTGCTATCTTGCCTCCCGGTTACTTCCCTACACATTGCTTCGAGCTGGAAGATTCGGTTCTGTAATTTGTCGTCTAGGAGCCTTCCTTCGGCCTTCTTCTTTCTCCCTTGTGCTCTCTCGGGTGAGAAGGAAATTTCTGACTGACGATATCGTGATCGCCCTGAATCCTAGTCCGATAGTTCTTCTTGGGAAACTATTTTGGAGGGAATAGGTTTTGGCACCTCGCCTCGCCTTGGGTTAGTGATTACGAGTTTCTCGGACTCGCAATTGATTTTTCCTCCATTTATTTTGTTCTTTTCTCACCGATGCTTAGGATCGACATCGGATGACCCTTCGGATGGGATGTCCTCCATCGACAGTACTCCTCTGCTTTCCTTGGGAAAGCGGTCTGATGTCTCCTCGTTTGAGGTATCGGGAATATTGACCCTTTCATCGTCCTGCAGTTTTTCAAAAAGGCTTTCCTCCTCAGGAATTTCCTCCTCTGTGATGCTGGGCGCATTCTTCTTGGTTTTCCGCTTCAACCGTCGGTTCCTCCATTCTAGCCTTTTGTTATGTTTTTCCAATTTTCTCATCCTTTCGTACTGCGCTTCTTGATCTTTCAGGAGGGCAATGAGTACAGCCTTGGTATCGTCCGAACTAGAATTACTAGCCTTCTTGAGTTCATTGTTTACTATCTACCTTGGCAAACGATCCGACCCTACTGGTTGAGTTAGATGAATATCGTCTTGGACCTCGAAGGGGTTTTCACCTCCCTCCGAGCTAGAGTTATCTGTTAACCCTTTCTGGAATTGGTCATCCATTTGTCCCTCTCCTGGGACCGCACCGTTATGCATGGATCCACTATTTTCGTCTAGGCCGTCTGGTATGGCTCCACCATTTTTGTCTAAGACGTCTGGTATGGCTCCACCATTTTCACCTTGGCTCGTATGAGCTGAACGTATCGTCACCATCGCCTTACCTGCGATTCATGCAATAATACTCAATTTGTCTTTTCTTTTAGAAAAGTGGGACCCTAGTTTTGCAAGTCATGTGCAACTGCTAAGTCATAATTTGAATTGGACAAATAAGTACAGAAAGACTTTAAAGCAAATTCTGGAGACATGTGAATATGTCAAAACATTCTCCTTCATGCGTAAGACTTTTAGTGATGGAAAAAGGTGTTTAATTGGTTTCTCTTCTCAAGAGAAAGTACCTATCTCCATGCGTCATGCTTATACTGGAAAAAATATAATCATGATGATGAAACATATCTTTCCATTTTAGGAAGTATTTTTTCACCAACCCTTGATCTTTTGATTTCGAACAAATTTTGAGTTTAAAGGATGATTTTATACTCGTTAACCCCTCCTCTTGACTTAGAGTAGAATTTCTAAGAAGAAGATCATGAGTTGTATGGAGTTTTATGTGAAAATGGAAAAGTTATTACTTAACAGTTCACCTTTTGAACCTTCATAAGAATTTGACTTTCTTAAGAGGTTTAACTGTGGAAATCTTCCCTGCTTGTTCATAAAGGATATCGTTTAGGTGTTGAAGTTCTGGAAACTCCGTGTTCACCACGATCTTCTACTGTCCTGAGCATCTTGAGGAAGATAAGAGCTATTTCTAAAAAATTAAAAGATCTTAAGAAAAATACTGGAAATACGTAGATCTGTCGATTCTTGAAGTTCTTCTAGACTACACAGATCGTAGAGATCGTGTCGAGTCCTCGCTCAACTCTTGAATTTTTTGACAGAAAGCTACCCAGTGGTTTGAGAACCACCATTTTCAGAAAGATATTGAACTTATATAGAGTTGTTGATAGGGAGGTAGATTATATCTTCATACCTCCCTGTTTATAGAGCCAAAATGTAACCGCATCTTTTCTGGTGGTTACATCCAAATGAAGATAAATACTAAAACTTAGTCTAACATTCAAGATTCAAAGATAAACAAGATGTAAAGAGCATGAAAGTAAAGATTAACACAAGCATATAACGTGGTTCGGCCATGAAGACCTATATCCACGGGAAAGAAGATAGTTTCTTTATTGATTATAAGGTCTTACCCTTGAAAGAGTTACAAATCTCACTTAGATCTCTCACTCTTTCTCTGTCTAAATCTCTCTCAAGAATTCTCTGTAGAAAGACCATCTAATAATACATGAGTTAACTTTCCCATTTCCTACTACATGGGTTGGTATTTATAGACAAACAATACTCGTGAAGGTCAGGCCTTGTCGAGCTCTTTGATTCATCATGCATCGTCTTCGCTTCTTCGGGCTGGTTCTATACTATCCCTCGTGGTGGTATTCTGGGTTCTCCTCCGAGTTATCTCGCCCTGTTAGTCCTCATGAAGCTCTTCTCCAAAGGTCCTCGTGCTTCTCCACTCACGAGTTATAGTATAGGTCGCCCGAGTTCTCTGCTATGTCATAGACTCGCTCTCACTCCTTCTGATCCTTCATTAAATGCAGTGCTACTTTTTAGACTTGACCGACTGAATTGATTAGACAACTCCTTCACACGCGTCGTTCATGCGATGCTGGTGGCAGGTTCCTTGATTCAGACGAGATCAGCTTTATGGATAATGATTTGGTGCTCCTACCTTATCATCTCATCATGAAGTCATCCCTTGAGATGTTGACACGTGGCCATCGGGTATTTTACCCTCACAAGTATGGCATGAGCCTGATTGATGCACCCTTGGCACGAGCAAGACAAGTGTATTCCTTCAGCAATGCCACTAAATTAAGAGAGGGTAATAGGCCTGAAATGGCCTATGCGTAAGTTCAAGGCATGCCTCATGCCTGGGAAAGACTCGGCAGTATGAAGGTTACGCAGCTAGATAGGAAATTCATCACCTTAACCATTCAACTTATTACGGTGATTGTGCACTAGTAGACATAGGAATTGCGATATTTCCCGACTAATTATACTAAAACGATGCGACAATTCTTGAGCCTCACGGCTAAACAGGTTCCATGTTTCTGCGACGAATATTCTAAAAAAAAATCTCCCATAAAGTATGAACTGACACGGCTTCATTATCGTTCATAATTAGGCTGACCGAGCGAAGTGAGTGAGGACTCTATATATGGTGACTTTGTGTCAATGTGAAGCGTGACATTTTTTTCAATTACACAAAAAAGATTGAATTTTGGTCTGGACACCTGGAAAAGACTAAGTTGTCCCTCTAAATCAAATTTTTCTTTTTTTTCTTTTAGACATTTTCGTAAATAAACCAAAGAGGAAGGGGAATAAGGTATTAGACATTTTCGTAAATAAACCAAAAAGGAAGGGCACACCAGTAAATGTATTTTCTATATATTTAAAAACCTCGTATATTTGAAACTACAAGTCGTATTTTTATAAATTTTATATATTTGGAAAGCCCTTTAAATTAGCTACGCAATGAGCACAAACAATGATATCAAATTTTTGTTTTTCAATTTTTTTTATTATTCTCCAAATTTTGTATCTTTTCTCCTTAAAAATTAGGCATAGCTTAAAATTAGACATATCTTAAAAAAATTGAAAAAAACTACAAGAAAAATAAAATGATTGACTAAGTATAAAAAACAACTAATTTTAAAATGAAAAGCACAACATATGGTGTTGAATCACCACCAAATTATTTGCAAAGTAAAAATACATCATGGCCTACATGTCTGGAAAAATGATATTTTCGCGTCGTGTTTGGAAAAATTATACCTTCGTGCCGTCTCAGGAAAAATAATATTTTCACCCTACGGCGGAACTAAATTGTGAACACAAAATTTAGTTTTACGTCAATTTTTTCGGTCGGCCATCCCACCGTGGTAGCGGTCATCTAGTATTATTTGTTTGAAAAACATATGATCTACAAATAGTTAAATCCTCTTCTAGAGTGTATTTTAGACCACGAACTCTAGGAGACACTCTGGGATACATTTTCGGATGACTTTTGAGTGATATATTTAGAGGTGATCAACGTGTAAATTTTGAATTCAAATGAGTAGTATTTATAGGAAACTCAAAGAGAGCCATTGAACAATCGAATTTGTAGCCATTAAGATTAAGACAGGCCGCTGGTGGCTGCTGATGATCCGGGCGGTTTGGAAGAGACGCGCGGCTAATCAAAAACTGCAATGTGCAAACCATTAATTGTTTCAGTTTGCCAAACCATTTTCCTCTTTTGTTGAGTCCATAGTGGGATCAAAATGGAAAAATCAAAATTATGTTGACTCCATAGGAATTGCACTCATAATGTTACCTCCGATGATATTACTGTAAACTAGAGGGCCAAATTCTTTGACCTCCCAAAATGTGTTTTCTTTCTCTTCTCCTTTAATTTGGGTCCTCTGGACATCTTTCTTCTTTGGTTTAGTTTGTTGTAACTCTTCCGCCTCTGCCCTTTTGCAGAGTTTTTCAATCAATATTATTTTTTCTGACAGAAAAGAAAATACATATTTGGGAGAAAGCAATGTATGTTTAAACAGTATATGACTCAAAAAAGGAAAATCACAGATATTGTGCTCATTGATTGGAATCACATATTGAAGGAAAATATATATAGCTATGATATTTCTAGAAATCAATGTTCCTTAACAACTCTTTTTTCCTTCTTTGTTTTATTTAAATTATATTTCAATGCAAGAAATAAATATTCATAAAGTTCAAGCATACAAGCATCCAACTCAGCCGATTAGCCCATACAAAGTTTTAACACCCATAATATCGTCTGAGCCTAGTTGCCGCTTAGCCACCCCTGGTCCGATATGCGGAAACATGACAGCACTCCTATCAGAAGTATGTTCCAACCCTAAAATATGTCCAATTTCATGAACGGTAATTGATTCTAAATCAATCTCATCTGATGCTGGGCCAGTACCCCAATTCTCAGTTGCGTCATAATGTAGTCTTCCATCTGTTGGTTCAAAAGCATGAGCATAGACATTTAACGGTCCATCGAAGGGTTTACCATCACCATGATCACCTACACCGACCTCCTTAAACTGAAAAGGAATCACAGCTGCCCATGTTGCGAAAGCTCGTGCACAAACAGAACTTAGGGTCTCATAATCTATGTTAGTTAGAGAGCCATCGCTGGTGAATTTGTAAGTAAGGTTATATTTGGAAGGTGGCCATTTACGTTTCCCATTAAAAAACTTGAAGTTTACGTTCCCGCGTCCTCCATTATAGCGATTCCATTTCATGGAACTTTTCCCGTTTTCATCGATATCTGGCACTCCACATCTTGGCGACATCATTTGTTGTAGAGTTTGAGTGTCTAACTTTCCAGTGACTTCCAAATTGTAATTCAGTTGATAAGCCTTGATCTCTGAATCTAAAACATCATCGAACTTATCATCGTTTTCATGTGCAAGATGATAGTTACTAATATTTGCCACCACATTAGCATACCCAAATCTTTCGAGATAGTTTTTGATTTCATGCAAACCTTTTACGGTCTGACCTTTACGAGAACCCTCTAGGAAACCTAGTTTGTTTTTTAAAGATAAAGCAGGTTGCGGTTTTTTCTAGATCAATAAAGTTGGTTGTCTTCCTGTTCACTGTTTTGTCTCTCTAATCTTCCGGTTTCAGTAGCTTTGTTTAGATGTTTGAAAGATAAAGCAGGTTGCGGTTCTTTTCTAGATAAAGTTGGGTTCGGAAGTAAGGCTAGTAGGAAGACAATAAGAAATACAAATACCAGATGAAAAAGAAAAGAGTATATAGGACTCTTCATTCTGAGCATAAGCAATACTACTGGAAGTATGTATTACTAGAACTTGTCGATATAGAGGAGTTTTGGGTAATGGTTGTGTGATCGATTATTAATCTTAGATTGCTCATGAAACAGGAAGACAAGTTGCACCCACACATACAAGGTATGAGATCTCCAATGAGTTATTAACTTATATCATTGAATTTTTAAAATTACTTTCCGTGTATGTTAAAATTATATTATTTAAATATATTCTTCTTTAAGGTTAAAAATTTCCAACTCTAGTATATTGGAATGATTCTTTGAACTTCCCCGATGAGAAGGTACTTGACAGATTTTTACAAGACAGGTTTTTAGAATATGATTCATATGGTAAATTTTTAAGTTGAATTTCATTATAATGTCCATATATGTTGGGTGATTTCTTTGTTTCGTTAGAATGTTTTTTCTCAAACATAGTTTCTCTTTTACTTAATCATTTTTCTTATCGCTAAGTAACTTGGTACTCGCGAGTTTTTTGCTCATGTAGTCAGTATCATTACCCAATAAATTTACCATTCAATGAGGGAGACATATGGGGGTTAATTGATGCTCCAACCCGTCCTTTAATTTAATAGTCAGTCTAGCCTTACCCAAGAAAGAACCCTAGGTGAAATTGGTGGGTTTTTATTGAAATTTTTGATGTATTATGCCGTCAAATTTGATGGCGTGATTGACATTTTCATCGTTTTAATGGGTCAAATGGGTCAAATAAATAAAATCTTGAAAGAAAAAACAACTAACATATTAGACACTATCCAAATTTTTATTTGGCTTCGTTACTATTATCAGTGTACTATCATGGCACCGGCATTAGTTAATCATCTTTAGGAAGTATATTTCTTTAATTTTGTTCTTCAAATTGAATTTAAGATGAAATCTTCCTTGTAGACTTTTACTTTGTATCACTTTCTAGTTTCTATAAGGAAATTTCAGATTTATTAGAAGAAACTTGAAGTGATACAAACAACTATCTCATGATAGAAACCAGGGCACATGTCAGAGAAAGGTTCGTTATTCCTATTCAGCCCAACAACTATCTTGGCTCATTGTTTACCAAAATTCAAAAACTGTCTTAGGCCCATTCATCCACAGAAAAAATGATTTCTGCAGTTGCACGCAAGCAGTTGCAACTGTAGGACACTGCTCATTGTAAGCATAAAAAGGGTAACCGCTGCTGTTCTGAATCAACTAAAAGATCAGTTGTTGGTTGAATCAAAGGGATAAAATTAGCTGAGAAAAAGATCAAGCATAGGGACATGGTTTTTAAAAGCGTACGCTTCACGCTTCGGAGCGTACGCTTCGCTCAGCATTTCTCTCTGAAGCGGTCATGTGAAGCGCATCTTTCATGAAGCATACGCTTCATGCTTCAGAGCGTGCGCTTCGCTACAAATTCAAAATTTCGCGCTTCGAATTTCAGCATTTCAACGAAATTTTTAAAGCTTTTAAAAGAAAAATGGGGAATTGAACACCCACCTACTACTTGTATGGAGTAGGTTGAATTAGTGTACACACGATTTGTTTTTGATAAAAATTAGACTTACATAAAATTTATATGATATTATCTTCTTAATAAATTTATAATTACTAGGTACAACTAAGTTATTTATAAGGAAACATCAGCTTCAAACATCAACCATGAAGCGACGCTTCACGCTTCGACATACGCATCGCTTCATGAAAATAAAAAATGCTTCACGCTTTCAATACCTTGCATAGGGAGTACAGATTCTACAGAACTCATTAAACTTGTATCAGGTAAACTTTACGTGAAATCTAAATACATATAAGAATCCCAAATGGACATGTCAGTTTAACAAAAGTTCCATATACTGCTGAGGGGTTTCACAGCTCACAATGCTTCAAGCGAGAGTATAATTTCAATATCATACTGAGAAAAATAAAATCATCAAGAATATCTAGTTACTATGATTCTTTCTTAACAAATCAAAGGAAATTTCAGTAAACAGTTATTATGGTCAAGTATGTAAGGGAAAAACACGATCAAAGATCGGCCTTTCCTGGATATCTAGGGAAAGGAATTACGTCTCGGATATTGTCAAGGCCAGTAGAAAAAAGAACCATACACTCAAAACCTAAACCAAACCCTGAGTGCTTCACAGTCCCATAGCGTTGCAGGTCGAGGTACCATTCATATGGTTCAAGTATGACAACAAGATAACTATTGAGATAAAGAAAATTTCCATTTCTTTACTTCATCCATGATACTAACAAACCAGTACATGAGGAAGTATGACAACAAGATAACTATTGAGATAAAGAATTTTCTCAAATTAGGCCAAATGTAGCAAAATTGAAAATGGAAAGAACCCCGAAGTAATGAGGGTTAGACGTAATGACTCATAAAAATCATGTGAAAAGGGACATATATATAACGAGACAAAGATGTATTTATTTCCCCAGTACTGATGACACCAAAGTACATGTGTCAACTGAATATGGGACGATGCTAAAATGTAACTCTATCTCCCATCATAAATGAAAGAATTGGAAATGCAGCTGGTCATAGTTGTTGGTATATACAATATAATGTGTGTATGTATCATAGTAACAACCAATTTTCACATCAACTTTAATGGAAACAAGAACTTTGCCTGGATAATTGACTATCTTATCGAGCGCATCACTTCTCATTTTTTTCAAGATAGAACAAAGACGTAGCAAAATCTCTAGATGTACAAAGAGATAATCACACCTTGTTAAATTCCCAAGTAACCCGTGCAAATGGATATTATGTGGAACATAAAAATGATGAGAATGTAATTGATTGCATCTTTTATAGTCTCTTATATATTTGGAAGGAAATATATTTTAGAGAAACTAATGAGTCAATCTAGTGCAATGTAATTCACTATAATATTTGGATTATTGAATCATATTGACTCCGATGATGAAATGTTGGAAACTGACTCATACAGGCTTTGGGAATAACCTTAAAGAAACTTTGGTTGTGACATGATGATTGTTTTGAAAGAACTCATACAAATATCACTTTATTTGAGTAAACGAAAATGGGAAAAAGATTGACAGAATGCAAAGTGACGACATATCTCTCAATAAGTGTTTTCTAAATTACTAGATGCACAACCCCCCTTCCCATTATGCTTTTAGGTAAAAAAATAAAAAAGCATATCACTCATTTTTACAAAGTCTTCTGTAAAACAGGATCGAGACCATCCTAAGATGCAAATGGTGAAAATTCCATATTACAAAGAAAACAAGGTGAACTTTAGAAAAATATTCATGCAGAATGCGGACCATTAAAGTGACTGATGGATCTGCTGAATTTTTTGACATTTTGGACTAGTTATAGTTCCCAAGAAATTTGCGTTTGAAAAATCCTAGCACATATTACACAATGCAAAGTACAAAGGCTAACCACCCTTGTTAATGCTTGAGAATTTACATCAAAAGGACTTGATGAATATTACTTGTTTAATAGGATCAATATAGAGCATCTTATACCCAGTGGTCTCGCAGAGGCTACCATCAAAGGTTACAGATGGTGTCTAAGGAATAGGTTATGTGTACCAACCTATACCTTTTATTGCTTTGGGGATATGCAATATTACGTGCATATTTACTTAATTTTTGTAGAACCCAATATTATTCAACCTTTTCTGCGCACCAGTTGGTAACTGAATTTAAGCCTGACATTTGTGTTCTTACGCATTTTTGGTTGCACAATATATATGCCATTACGAGTCCACATCGTACTACGATGGGTCACGGAAATGATTAAGTAATTTTGTTGGATATTTAATCTCAACAATTATCCGCATTTTAAAACCTTTGGCATGAGATCTCTTACTGCTAGATTTTCAGGTTATCACTTTAATAAGACAGTCTTATGGTCATTAGGGGGAGATAAGAAAAAGTATTTTCTAAGGGAACGACATGAATTGTTGTGTTGTGTTCCCACTATGTCTTATATTGATTCTTGTACTCCACAAATGTAAATGTGAAGTGACAAAGAATAATCGATTTTCAGAATGTACATTGATGTCGCTAAAGTGATGATATCACACATACCAGCTGCAAACCTACATGCAAAGTTACAAATCCTCAATAAGGGATATACTCCATAGACTAAGGCGTTGAAACTACACTTAGTGGAAGTGTTGTTGAGGTTGTGGCTCCATAAAGGAAGATGGAGATACCACCAGGTTAGATCAATGCTCACCTAGAAATGAAGTAGATGAGTAAAGAACAACCTAATTTGTATCATTAATGAAATCATCTCATTTGATTATCTCTGACTATGTCCATGAATCAATACTGAAGGACGCTCCAAAGTTTAATGATTTCATAGAACATTGAAATCCTAAAGGATTATGAGAACACACACGAATCAATAGAAAGATCGTGCGATCATATTAATGATTATTTTTACATATAGTTTCTCAAGGAAATATATCACGATGAGATCGAATCGTGCTCCTTATTGTTTAATTCAATAAATAGCATATTTGGCCTACACAATCCAGGTAGAACTTAGTTCTTTGGCAAATATATGGGTATTTGGTGTGGTAGTGCTAACCAACCAAGCGTAAAGCCTATTGCACATACATAATTAATTTGTCACAAAGCATAATTGGAAGAAAGAAGTCTTAAAGGATAGAGACTCACCTTGTGGCGCGAAGTTTCTCACAAATCCCTGGAATTGTTCTCTTGTAATGAATGTTATAGCCTTCTACTACTTAGTTAGCTTGGTAATTTCAAAAGGACTTGAAATGCAGCATATGTATGTGGTCATTACGTGTCTCTGAAAGAATCAAGAGATAGCAGATATTTACAAAAGTACTTAATAGACTTTTGTTTCCCAAATCAAGTGACTCTAAACCACAGAGTACGTTTACAGTTAGATATAACGCTCACTTATAGATTGAAGTAATCAGGCGGATGTGGTGTACTCGTCTAAGTGACTATTTGATTTGGAGGGGATAGCCAAGTAAGTTATTTTTCCTTGCATATTCACAATAAAGTTCATGGTTTGGAATTATAGATATCTATGTCGATGGTACGGACATGATGTGTACTCTTGTGATGTAAAAAAAAGACCTTAAAAGCTATTTGAAATCCTAATTTGAGATATTAAAATCTGGGGAAAGCTCGACCGAATACTGAACTTGTGGTATATTATTCCACCAGTTTGCATTTGTCTAAAGTTGTCAGGAAATTTAACAAAGACATGCATCATGATAGCACTCCCATGATTAGTCGAGGTTCAAATGTAAGTAAGTGACCATTTCGTCTAATGGAAGATGACGAAGATGTGTCGGGAGATGAAATTCCCATATCTAAGTACAATAGACACATTATTGTATATAGTAGAATAATATACTCGATAAAATTTTGCATCCTCAAGGAACTTGTTAGCTAGATACAGCTCAGAGCCAACGCAATGTCATTGGAATGGTATAGTAAATGTAATCATGTACTTAAAAGTAACCATTGACATAAAATAAAAAATTATCCCTGCATAGACATTAAAATGAATGCTAATGAAAGTGTAATCCAAAAGTTGTTGATTATGAAGAACAATAATCTATTCTCCAACGAAAGTAATCAGGGGGGGATATGGTAGATTATTTTCTAGGTTATTACCGATATTCAGTTTCGAAAATCACATGACTAAAGAAACTTTCTGGAACAACTCTTAAAGTAATCAGGGGGAGATGCCGACATCAGGGGGAGGATCCAAGGATATAATGTCGACATATTTCACTTCGAAATTAAAGATGTGTTGTACTGTTTTTCCCTTTGATCGAGAATAGTTTTTCCAAAATGGTTTTGTTACTCGAAAACGTTTTTTTAGCGAGACAACACTAAAAACATCAAGTATGTTGAACGTTGAAGACATAAAGATCACGTTGATATTACTGAAAATATCAGAATCAAAGAAATGAATGGCAATAGTCTGTTAAGAAACATAACTTCCAGAATCAACAACATGGTTCTATAAACATCCAAGTCACCAAAGTAAAGTGTGATAAACTCCTTTTGACTACATTAAACTAATGAAAATTGTATGACATCAAGAGGATCATCTAATGGTGTGTTGAACGTTTTTCCTTCACCGAGGTTACTTTTTCCGACAGGGTTTTGTTTCTCGACAAGGTTTTTAATAAGACAACAACAAACACCGGGAATGTAATTTCCCAGCTAAGACTATTGTCTTTCTTATGGGGATTTTATGCCTTAGGAGTTGTGAATCAACTAGTCAACTTCAATAGAGCAAAGTGATCATCTGCAACAGATCACCTTTACTTGCATCTGTCATGTTGTACTCTTTTCCCTTCGTCGAGGTTTTTATCCCACTGGGTTTTCCTTGTTAAGGTTTTAATGAGGCAACATATCCGAGTCCAACTATGTTCTAAGTTTGCTTAATATTGTACTCTTTTTCTTTAGTTCAGGTTTTTTCCCTCTGGGTTTCCCTGGCGAAGTTTTAACGAGGCAATTAACTTAGACTCATCGATCTGTGAAGATCATATTGCATGTGATGAACTACATGTAAAGTAAGAGACAACATGTGAAGTACTACATGTGAAGAGTTGTACCAAGGTTTTATCCCACTGGGTTTTTCCTTTTCAAAGTTTTAGTAAGGCAATCGATTTCGGCACAAGTCATCAAGGAGAGAACGACATTTGAAGACCTACATCTGAAGCATTGTATGCGAAGTACTACATTTGGATTTCTATTGGACCGCACAAGGGGGAGTGTCGTATGGCTTTAGCCCACAAATGTGCGTCCCAATATAGTTTCTAGGGTTCCCCTTTACATGTACAAGAAGTCTACACGTGCCTACGCACGTGCATAACGATTTGGCCCATGACTCCATTATCTAAATCCAAGTGCACGTGAATTGGGGTCCCTTGTAATTTTGAAACCGAAAATTTTGTTTTCAAACAATCTAGATTACCAATATACCCCCATTTTTATTTATAAATCATTTATAGCTGGGTCACATATGAGGGCAAAACGGTCCAAACTTTTTGTAGCTTCACTCCCCTGTAGTAAGGGGAGTTGGCTTTATAGATAGGAATAGATATAAAGGACATCATAGATATGTAATGAAACTGATCGATTAATAAGATATTTTGCTCTCTCTTATCTCTTTGTCTTCTTCTTTACAATTATACTACAAAATTTATTAAGTTTTTGATAAAGAAAAACAAATATAGAGAGAACCTTATAAAGTCTGTTAACAGGCTATATGTCAGAGACCTGACAGACTGTCAGCTACAGTTAAAAACAGAAAAAGAGTGTGTGACTCACAGACTCTCTCTATCACTCAGACATACTCAGATGGATTCACTCAGATGAATTCAGACAATCTGAATCCTTACGATTTGGATACACAAATTCTTACAAAGACAACATAATATCTCCTAATGTAATAGTTTCACTTGGATTTGCAAAAGATGCCCTACCCACCACCGGTGACGATAGCTCTGTTGATACTTCTTGCATAGTTGGTCTAGTAAGTGGATCACCGCGTAAACATGAAAATCCAACATTCACCAGACATATTATTTCATTCTTAACATTATCTTCTGGCGCTCCAATGCGTCGATCCAAAATGTCTATTAAACTTGTGTTTTTCCCAACAATACTGGAAAATGGCGACGGAGAAAGATTATGAGCGAGCAATGTGATAACTTCAGATGGATGCTTCCCCATTAATACTTCTAACAAGACCACCCCAAAGCTATACACATCACACTTCTCGGTTACCTTCATTGTATAGGCAAACTCTGCAACAACATATATATATATATATATATATAATATATAAAGATCAATTTTCTAAGGAAGTGCATGGCTGTCAAACTTTACCCGCTAACTTCGGAAAAATGGTAGACAACATATAAATAGATAAACTTTCAATTAGGATTATACCTGGAGCAACATAGCCATAGGTTCCTGCAAGTGAAGTCCAATTGGATGAATCTGGCTTCAGAATCCTCGCTGTACCAAAATCAGAAATACGTGGTTCATATTCAAAATCCAACAAGACATTGTTGCTAGTTATATCTCTGTGAACCAATGCTGGTACGCAGTCGTGGTGCATGTAAGCAAGTGCATTAGCTGTTCCCTTGATGAAATTTATCCTCTTTATCCAATCAAACTCCATTGCTTCCTTTCCATTGCATAAAATATTTTTCAAGCTTCCCCTCTCTACGAACTCATAAACCAAAAATGAGATTCGTCGGTCAAGATTATAACAGAAGCCAAAAAGTTTCACAATGTTCCGGTGTGAAATTTTTGTCAACGCTTCAACTTCTTTCTCGAAAGATTTCAGATCAAGTGATCTGTCGGAATCTTCTCCTGACGAGTGAAGTTTCTTCACAGCAACAACCTGGCCTGTCGACAACTCTGCTTTATAAACACTCCCATATCCTCCTGTTCCGATGCAATATCTAGCATCGAAATCCTCCGTTGCTTCAATTATGTCTTCAAATACCATTTTCCCATTGTAATTCCATATAGAGAACAAATTTCTACCAACACTGACATCTCTACTTTGGTCTATATGCTCAACATTTCTTACTGAATTATTTCCAAAACGAAATAAAACGGCATAAAATATACAGAAAAGAAACAGAAAACCAAATAGAGGAACTAGAATTATCACCTTACTTTTATCTTTGACCACTTTTCTTCCATTCACATTTGGGGAATAATGACAAGGTTTTAAACCTCTTGAATTATTACCACATAAACCGATGTTGTTCTTCAATGCATCAAAAGGAGCATCTTGAAAGGCCCGGATGTTTGGAATAGGACCACTCAACATATTAGACGATATATCGACAGCGGTCAAGCTAATCATTTCATTAAATGAGGATGGAATGGAACCAGAAAGCTTGTTGTGGGATAAGTTTAACAATTCCAGTTTGCTTAGTTTTCCAAGATACGACGGTATCTCTCCACTCAGCTCATTTTGACTAAGATCTAACATAACTTGTAAAGAACTCAAGCTTCCTATCTGCAATGGAATGCTTTCACTAAAACTGTTTCTGCTTAAATTCAAGGATATTAGCTTTGAACACTCCCCAAGTTGTTCAGGTATTGTTCCGATTATCTTGTTTGCTGATAAGTCGAGCTCTAGCAAGTTGGACAACATTCCTATTGTGAAAGACAGTCTACCAGAAAGTTTGTTGTTACTCAGATTCAACTTGAGCAATGAAGATAATTCTAACAGCTCCTTCGGAATCTCCCCAATTAATTCATTTGAATCAAGCGAAAGTTCGTTTAAATTCTTCAATTTTCCAAATTCAGTAGGTATTCTGCCTGTAATCTTGTTCCTAGAGATATCAAAAGATGCCAAATTTTGACAATCCCCCCAGTTTTTTGTTAGTTCACCATACAACATATTTTGTCTAATACTAAAGCTATATAGTTTTGGATACACACGAAACGCTTCCGTTAGATTATCAACCAGTTTATTGTTATGAACCCTGAATCTTTTCAACGTGGTGCAGTTTCTAAGACTTTTTGGTATAGGACCTGTGAAGTGGTTGTCACTGGCCGTAAACTTTTCAAGTGCTCCACCTTGACATAAATTTTCAGGTAATTTACCAGAAAATTTGTTGTCCCCCAAAGACAGTAGTGTCAGCCGGGTTACATTGTTCAACTCTTCCGATAAAGAACAACTTAATCGATTTTCAGAAAGAGATAACTTAGTTAAATTGCTCAAATAACCCATAGAGTTAGGGACTGAACCCGAGAGTTTGTTCATAGATAAGTGAATGACAGTAAGATATCTTAGATTTCCAATATGTTGAGGGATGTTACCAGAGAGTTGATTTTCGGAAAGATGCAGAGCGTGCAGGCTAGTCAAATTGCTTAGGGAAGAAGGGATTTGACCACTGAGGTTGTTCTTGAACAAAGATAAGTTTCTAAGAAAACTTAGGCTTCCTATATCTTCAGGAATTGGACCAGAGAGTTTGTTTTTATAAAGGTATAGATTGTGTAGATTGCTCAAATTACATAAAGAAGCAGGGATTTGACCGAGGAAACTATTTCTATACAAAGCAATTCCAGTTAGAGAACTCATCCTTCCTATTTCTCGAGGAATGGTACCAGAAAGTTGGTTTCCGTCGAGGTAAAGAGTCTTCAGGCTAGTCAAATTGCATAAAGAAGCAGGAAGTAAACCATTGAGATGGTTTTCATACAACCATAAATCAATGAGAAAATGCAAATTGCTGATTTCTTGAGGGATGGATCCACTAAATTGATTTTGAAAAAGGTACAAGACACGCAGACTTGCGCAAGACCCTATTTCTGGTGGAATGTGTCCAGAAAACTCATTGATGGAAAGATCAAGGTGGGTGAGTTTTGAAAGGTTGCCAATTTGGGGTGGAATGAGTCCTCAGAGTTGGTTGTTTCTCAAGTCAATACTAACAAGGTTGGAGAAAGATAAGAAGTTGAAACTATGGAGCGTACCTTGTATACCCAAACCTGTTATATTCAATTCCGCCACGCTACCCTCATTGTTACAGATGATTCCATACCACTTGCATGGGCTGATTGTACTTGTACTAGAATTTCTACCCCATGAAGAGAGGAGGGAATGACTTTTGTTTAGTGTTGATTCCCAGTTTCTAAGAGCTTTTACTTCTTTGGCTACTACTCCTTCTGAACAAGAAGTAAACAAAACATTGTAAGATGAAACCAGAATGAATGCCACTACTACTAATGAAGTAGCAGCGGTAACTTTCACTTGTAGCAACATTTTGAAGAGGGATTTCAATCGATAATGCAGCCCTGGATGGAGTTTAATATAGACTAACATTATTTATTTTTTGTTATTAGAAGACTTGTACCTTGAGTCAAGTCAATAATTTTGGAACATCAATCAGCTATCTAGGCCCTCCAGGAAGAGGACTTGTATGGAGATGGTCAAGAATTCATTTCTGTCCACTCACACAAATGACAAGACCTCTGGTAGTTGATTACTAGTGAATGGCGGAGCCTGCAAGTGATAATATAAGAAATTTGTGTGCCCTAAAATTTTCTTATATGCCCTAAAACATGCTCTAGTTAGGGTAATCATTTTTAATATAATGCCCCTACTGGGCTCTAGTACAACAAGCTATTGGTTAGTGGGAAAATTAAGCGCAAACCAAAAAAAAAAAAAAAAATTTATTAGGCCCAAGATTATTTTTAGTTTCTGTGACACCCATAATTTGATGAAATTTTGAAAAATGTTTGCATAACGGGTTATGTATCCTAATTTTTCATGGATATAATTGGCAACTCAACTTGGATATAACATATCTAACAAACCGCGCCTTCGAATTTTACAAATTTTATATTGTTGGAAAGCTTTTTAAGAGAGCTACACAACGAGTACAAACAACAATACCAAATTTAAGTTTTTTGCGAAAAAAATCGGAGGTGATTGTTCTTTTAAGCAAAATTTTCAAAAATTTGGTATATAACCATTATATATGCAGCCACTAAATCGATGCATAACACATTATGCAGACACAACAAAAGATGCATAAAACGTTATGCAACCATACTTTGGTTCATGCATCTATTAATTTATGCATAACATGTTATGCATCCATTTCCTTCGATGCATAAAAGATTATGCATCACTTTTTTAAATTCAGTACTTACAAAAATATGGTTGCATAATGCTTTATGGATCCATTTTCTCGACTGCATAACTGGTTATGCAAACATTTTCTAGACTGCATGACAGGTTATGCAACCATTGTTTAGGTTGATTTTAGTGCTTATAAAGAAAGTTGATTCATAATGCGTTATGCAACCATATTTTCGGATACATATCATGTTATGCATCCGCTTTTTGACTACATAAGAGATTATGCAGCAAATATTTTATTTTAGTGTTAATGAAAATAGTTGCATAATGCATTATGTATCCATTTTATCAACTGCATAACAGTTTATGCATATATTTTTGTAGATGCATAACAGGTTATACAGTCATTCAGTTCTAACAAAAACGTCGATGCATAAAGCATTATGCAACCATTTTCATGAGTCAGTGATTTTGCGTCAATCATTAACATATAGCAATGAAAAAACCTTCAATAAATCTAAAGATGATTTCAGCAAAACAAAAAATGTACGTAAAAAAGACATACCGGTGCTTGAGCCTAAGTGTCTAAAAGAGATCAACATGCCAAAAGCTTATTTTATTACTATCACTTGGATTCTTAATCTCAAAAGGTGACTACCAAGAATTGAAACATACAGAGAAATGTCCTGGTTGAATTAGCAAGCCAAACAACTTTCTAATTATTATTTTTGTAGCAACAATTAAGACAGCTAGGATGTTCACATTCCCTCTCATAGGTAATTTAATCTCCAACCAAACAATACTGCCAAGCATATTCCAGAAAAAAGTAATCTCTCTATTAGTTAGTCTTGATATACAATAAAACAGCATCAGTTGTCACAATTTTGAACCCAAATCAGCCCCGAGATTCAAGCTACTCCTGCTGTGTTCCTCCAAGCTTAGGTTATCTACCAAAACCACTTGTAGAGACTCACAGAATCAATCACAGAAGCTTGTTTCAACTGAACTCCTCTCTTCTTAGTTGGTGTCGAGAACAAGCCCCAACTACTTACGGCAAATGCTAGTAAAACCAGGCTGGATGATTCAGCCGTTCCGTCAAACGGCTGCTGTACACATGCTTAATGTTGTTGTTCTGTACCAAGAAATAATTTTCTGTGGCTCTCTAGTACTACAACAAATTCAATAAAGATATCAGCATGTTCAACTACACCGACCTCCTTAAACTGAAAAGGAATCACAGCTGCCCATGTTGCGAAAGCTCGTGCACAAACAGAACTTAGGGTCTCATAATCTATGTTAGTTAGAGAGCCATCGGTGGTGAATTTGTAAGTAAGGTTATATTTGGAAGGTGGCCATTTACGTTTCCCATTAAAAAACTTGAAGTTTACGTTCCCGCTTCCTCCATTATAGCGATTCCATTTCATGGAACTTTTCCCATTTTCATCGATATCTGGCACTCCACATCTAGGCAACATCATTTGTTGTAGAGTATCGGTGTCTAACTTTCCAGTGACCTCCAGATTGTAATTCATTTGGTAAACCTTGATCTCTGACTCCAAAACATCATCGAACGTGTCATCGTTTTCATGCTCAGGATGATAATTACTAATATTAGCCACCACATTAGCATACCCAAATCTTTCGAGATAGTTTTTGATTTCATGCAAACCTTTTACGGTCTGACCTTTACGAGAACCTTCTAGATGTTTTAAAGATAAAGCAGGTTGCGGTTCTTTTCTAGATAAAGTTGGGTTCGGAAGTAAGGCTAGTAGGAAGACAATAATAAAGACAAATATCAGATGAAAAAGAAAAGAGTATATAGGACTCTTCATTCTGAGCATAAGCAATACTACTGGAAGTATGTATTACTAGAACTTGCCGATATAGAGGAGTTTTGGGTAATGGTTGTGTGATCAATTATTAATCTTAGATTGCTCATGAAACAGGAAGACAAGTTGCACCCACACATATATAAGCCAACTCTTAATAACCAAGGTTTATACAAGGCATGATATCTCCAATGATCGATGCTAGTTATTATTATTGAATTTTTAAAATTACTTTCCGTGTATGTTAAAATTATATTATTTGAATATATTCTTCTTTAAGGTTAAAATTTTCCAACTCTAGAATATTGGAATAATTCTTTGAACTTCCCCGATGGGAAGGTGGTTGGCTTCCTACTTGACAGATTTTTACAAGACATGTTTTTAGAATATGATTCATATGGTAAATTTTTAAGTTGAATTTCTATATGTTGGGTGATTTCTTAGTTTCGTTAAATAAAAAATTCTTATCGGTAAAGTCTTCTTTTCTGATAAAAAAAAAACTTGGTACTCGCGAGTTTTCTGCTCAGGTAGTCAGTATCATTACCCAATAAGTTTACCATTCAATGAGGGAGACATATGGGGGTTAACTAATGCTCCAACCCGTCCTTTAATTTAGTAGCCAGTCCGGCCTTACCCAAGAAAGAACCCTAGGTGAAATTGATGGGTTTTGATTGAAAATTTTGGTGTATTATGCCATCAAATTTGATGGTGTGATACTATGATTGATATTTTCATCGTTTTAATGGGTCAAATAAATAAAATCTTATGGAAAAAAAAAAACATAGTAGACACTATCTAAATTTTTATTTGGCTTCGTTACTGTTATCAGTGTACTATCATGGCACCGGCATTAGTTAATCATCTTTAGGAAGTATATTTCTTTAATTTTGTTCTTCAAATTGAATTTAAGATGAAATTTTCCTTGTAGACTTTTACTTTGTATCACTTTCTAGTTTCGATAAAGAAATTTTAGATTTACTAGAAGAAACTTGAAGTGATACAAACAACTATCTCATGATAGAAACCAGGGCACAGGTCAGAGAAAGGTTCGTTATTCCTATTCAGCCCAACAACTATCTTGGCTCATTATTTACCAAAATTCAAAAACTTTCTTAGGCCCATTCATCCACAGAAAAAAATTATTTCTGCAGTTGAACGCAAGCAGTTGCAACTGTAGGACACTGCTCATTGTAAGCATAAAAAGGGTAACCGCTGCTGTTCTGACTCTAACTACAAGATCAGTTGTTGGTTGAATCAAAGGGATAAAATTAGCTGAGAAAAAGATCAAGCATAGGGAGTACAGATTCTACAGAACTCATTAAACTTGTATCAGGTAAAGTTTACGTGAAATCTAAATACATATAAGAATCCCAAATGGACATGTCAGTTTAACAAAAGTTCCATATACTGCCGAGGGGTTTCACAGCTCAAAATGCTTAAAGCGAGAGTATAATTTCAATATCATACTGCGAAAAAATAAAATCATCGAGAATATCTAGTTACTATGATTCTTTCTAAACAAATCAAAGGAAATTTCAGTAAACAGCTATGGTCAAGTATGTAAGGGAAAAACACGATCAAAGATCGTCCTTTCCTGGATATCTAGGGAAAGGAATCACGTCTCGGATATTGTCAAGGCCAGTAGAAAAAAGCACCATACGCTCAAAACCTAAACCAAACCCTGAGTGCTTCACAGTCCCATAGCGTCGCAGGTCGAGGTACCATTCATATGGTTCAAGTGGCAACCCTTGGTCCAAAATCCTGCAATAATAAGAGTGAAAATCTTAGAACAGTCGCTTATCGTAGCCGCAAATTTTCACCACACAAACGACAAAATATTGAGAGAAATATGACGCAAATATCTTTACGTCATTGAAGCCAACGTTAAGGTAAGGATTTTCCCTACTCTAATCTCCAACGTGATTTCGCCTCTTGGTCGTGTTGACGAGCCATTGAAGCCAAATATATTATAGGTCGAAGGAATCAGATATTCATCTCTGAGACCCATTTGTTTGAATATTTCGTAAAACAAGATCTCAACATAGCTCCCTCCGTCTATTAGGACCTTAGGCATCGCCCAGGGTGGTATCCTGGTTTTTTCCTCCTCTCCCTCTTTCTCGGGGAGCGCGATGGTCATCGTAACCATCAGAGGATCGTTGTGGTCACGCCCCTCGTTTGGTTCCTCCGAAGCTGAGAATCTAATAGGCATTTTCATCCACTCCTCCATTGGAGGTTCTTTTGTTACACTAAAAACCTCATTGCCTTTAAAGTCCCTTTTGTGGATTCGCGCTGTAATGCCTCCTTCAGGTGTGGTGGTAGCTGAGTGCGATATCGTGTTGTATCCCAGATACTATGCCTCACGTGGTATTTCCACACGATGGACCGGTGCCCCTACCGTGGGTTGGATTATTGGTTGCGCGATATACTCCTGAAGTTTACCTTTATTTATCATTTCTTGTATCATCTTCTTCAGATCTCTACAAGAATTTGTGGTATGGCTGTGAAATTGGTGGAATTCGAAAAAGTCAGTGCGATTCTTGGGCCGCTCTGGCTGTTGGCCTCGGTTCCATGGATAGGTCACCTTGTACTTCCCCTCGATCTTTTTTAAGACCTCGGCTATGGGAACATTCAGCTTCGTGTAGACAGGGTCTACGAATTTTTCCTTCTTACTTCGGGTTTGATATCTCC
Source organism: Papaver bracteatum (assembly GCA_023529315.1). Classification (NCBI taxonomy): domain Eukaryota; kingdom Viridiplantae; phylum Streptophyta; class Magnoliopsida; order Ranunculales; family Papaveraceae; genus Papaver; species Papaver bracteatum. Next base: position 508,735 of record JAJJWX010001025.1, read on the forward strand.
CTTTCCATCCTCCACTCCGATGTTTATCGAACTGGGCAGAGCCGTTGTTGGATCGTCCTTCACCTCGGGTAGGTACCTGAGGGTTTTGTGGTTCTACCACATTTGCACCTCTGGTGGCTCCTTTGACTAATTTGTCATAAGTATCGTCTTGTAGATCTTATAGAGCTATGTAATCCTCTTGTATTTCCCTTAATTTGACTAAATTAGTTGGAGGGGATTCGTACATGCGAACAAACATTGGATCTGTCTTTCTCAGGCTATTTTTGAAGCCCAGGATTGCATAGGCCTCTGGGACCCTTCCGATTTCAGCACATAGTTTCCTCCATCGGGTCACTAGTGATCGGAGTAATTCATTTGGTCTTAGGGCTAATTAGAACAGTGTGTCAATCTCTGGCTTGACCCTAATGTTATGTATGTATGCTTCCAAGAATAACTCGGATAGGTGGGCAAAGGACCTGACCGACTCCTTCGGGAGATTATTGAACCACAATAAGGCTTCGTCCTTCAAACTAGCGGGAAAGAATATACACATTACTACATCATAATGGCTCCACTGTGTTAGAATCATTCGATATGATCTGAGATGTTCTATAGCATCGTATGTCCCGTTAAAGGGAGTTATGAATGTTGGGAACGAGCATTTCTTCGGGAAAGGCTGAGCTAACAAGTGCAACACTAGGGGGGATTGCCTTGCATCCTGCATTATCTCCGCGAGCTTATTGCTATATTTCCTCCCGGTTACTTCCCTACACATTTATTCGAGCTGGCAGATTCGGTTCTGCAATTTGTCGTCTAGGAGCATTCCTTCGGCCTTCTTCTTTCTCCCTTGTTCTCTCTCGGGTGAGAAAGAAATTTCTGACTGACGATATTGTGATCGCCCTGAATCCTCGTCTGATAGTTCTGCTTGGGAAACTATTTTGGAGGGAATAGGTTTTGGCGCCTCGCCTCGCCTTGGGTTAGTGATTACGAGTTTCTCGGACTCGCAATTGATTTTTTTCTCCATTTATTTTGTTCTTTTCTCGCCGATGCTTAGGATCGACATCGGATGACCCTTCGGATGGGCTATCCTCCATCGCCATTACTCCTCTGCTTTCCTTGGGAAAGTGGTCTGTTGTCTCCTCGTTTGAGGTATTAGGAATATTGACCCTTTCATCGTCCTGCAGTTTTTCAAAAGGGATTTCTTCCTCGGGAATTTCCTCCTTTGTGATGCTGGGAGCCTTCTTCTTGGTTTTCCGCTTCAACCGTCGGTTCCTCCGTTCTAGCCTTTTGTTATGTTTTTCCAATTTTCTCATCCTTTCGTCCTGCGCTTCTTGAGCTTTCTAGAGGGAAATGAGTACGGCCTTGGTATCGTCCGAACTAGAATTACTAGCCTTCTTGAGTTTATTGTTTATTATTGCCTTGGAAAACGATCCAACCCTCCTGGTTGAGTTAAATGAATATCATCTTGGCCCTCGAAGGGGTTTTCACCTCCCTCCGAGCTAGAGTTATCTGTTAACCCTTTCCGGAATTGGTCATCCGGTTGTCCCTCTCCTGGGACCGCACCGTTGTGCATGGCTCCGAAATTTTCATCTAGGCCGTCTGGTATGGCTCCACCATTTTCGTCTAGGCCATCTAGTATGGATCCACCATTTTTTTCTAGGCCGTCTGGTATGGCTCCACCATTTTCGCCTTGGCTCGTACAAGCTAAACGTCTCTTCACCATCGCCTTACCTGCGATTCATCCATAATACTCAATTTGTCTTTTCTTTTAGAAAAGTGGGACCCTAGTTTTGCAGGTCATGTGCAACTGCTAAGTCATAATTTGAACTGGACAAATAAGTACATGAACACTTTAAAGCAAATTTTGGAGACATGTGAATATGTCAAAACATTCTCCTTCATGCATAAGACTTTTAGTGATGGAAAAAGGTGTTTTGTTGGTTTCTCTTCTCAAGAGAAAGTACCTATCTCCATGCGTCATGCTTATACTGGAAAAAAAATATAATCATGATGATGAAACATATCTTTCCATTTTAGGAAGTATTTTTTCACCAACCCTTGATCTTTTGATTTCGAACAAACTTTGAGTTTGAAGGATTATTTTATACTCGTTAACCCCTCCTCTTGACTTAGAGTAGAATTTCTAAGAAGATGATCATGAGTTGTATGGAGTTTTATGTGAAAAGGGAAAAGTTATTACTTAACAGTTCACCTTTTGAACCTTCATAAGAATTTGACTTTCTTAAGAGGTTTACCGGTGGAAATCTTCCCTGCACGTTCATAGAGGAGATCGTTTAGGTGTTGAAGTTCTGGAAACTCCGTGTTCACCACGATCTTCTACTATCCTGAGCATTTTGAGGAAGATAGGAGTTATTTCTAAAAAATTAAAAGATCTTAATAAAAATACTGGAAATACGTAGATCTGTCGATTCTTGAGGTTCTTCTAGACTACACAGATCGTAGAGATGGTGTCGAGTCCGAGATCAACTCTTGAATTTTTTGACAGAAAGCTACCTAGTGGTTTGAGAACCACCATTTTCAGAAATATATTGAACTTATATAGAGTTGTTGATAGGGAGGTAGATTATATCTTCATACCTCTCTGTTTCTACCGCCAAAATATAACCGCATCTTTTCTGATGGTTATATCCAAATGAAGATAAATATTAAAACTTACTCTACATTCAAGATTCAAAGATAAACAAGATGTAAAGAGCATGAAAGTAAAGAGTAACACAAGCATATAACGTGGTTCGTCCACGAAGACCTACATCCACAGGAAAGAAGATAGTTTATTTATTGATTATAAGGTCTTACCCTTGAAAGAGTTACAAATCTCACTTAGATGTCTCACTCTTTCTCTGTCTAAATCTCTCTCAAGAATTCTCTGTAGAAAGACCATCTAATAATACATGAGTTAACTTGCCCATTTCCTGCTACATGGGTTGGTATTTATAGACAAACAATACTCGTGAAGGTCAGGCCTCGTCGAGCTCTCGGAGTCATCATGCATCGTCTTCGCTTCTTCGGACTGGTTCTATACTATCCCTCGTTGTGGTATTCCGGGTTCTCCACTAAGTTATCTCGTCATGTTCGTCCTCGTGAAGCTCTTCTCCAAAGGTCCTCGTGCTTCACCACTCACGAGTTATAGTATAGGTCGCCCAAGTTCTCTGCTATGTCATAGACTCACTCTCACTCCTTCTGATCCTTCATTAAATGCAGTGCTACTTTTTAGACTTGACCGACTGAATCGATTAGACCACTCCTTCACACGCATCGTTCATGCGATGCTGGTGGCAGGTATCTTGATTCAGACGAGATCATCTTTATGGAGAATGATTCGGTGCTCCTACCTTATCATCTCATCATGAAGTCATCCCTTGAGATGTTGACACGTGTCCATCGGGTATTTTACCCTCACAAGTATGGCATGAGCCTGATTGATGCACCCTTGGCACGAGCAAGACAAGTGTATTCCTTCAGCAATGCCACTAAATTAAGAGGGGGTATTAGGCCTGCAATGGCCTATGCGTAAGTTCAAGGCATGCCTCATGCCTGGGATAGACTCGGCAGTATGAAGGTTACTCAGCTAGATAGGAAGTTCATCACCTTCACCATTCAACTTATTACGGTGATTGTGCACTAGTAGACATAGGAATTGCGATATTTCCCAACTAATTATACTAAAACGATACGACAATTCTTGAGCCTCACGGTTAAACAGGTTCCATGTTTCTGCAATGAATATTCTAAAAAAATTCTACCATAAAGTATGAACTGAAACGGCTTCATTATCGTTCATAATATTATTTGTTTGAAAAACATAGGATCTACAAATAGTTAAATCCTCTTCTAGAGTGTATTTTAGACCACGAACTCTGGGAGACACTCTGGGATACATTTTCAAATGATTTTTGAGTGATATATTTAGAGGTGATCAAGGTGTAAATTTTGAATTCAAATGAGTAGTATTTATAGGAAACTCAAAGAGATCCATTGAACGATCGAATTTGTAGCCGTTAAGATTAAGATAGGCCGTTGGTGGCTGCTGATGATCCGGGCGGTTTGGAAGAGACGCGCGGCTAATCAAAAACTGCAATGGGCAAACCATTAATTGTTTCAGTTTGCCAAACCATTTTCCTCTTTTGTTGAGTCCATAGTGGGATCAAAATGGAAAAATCAAAATTATGTTGACTCCATAGGAATTGCACTCATAATGTTACCTCCGATGATATTACTGTAAACTAGAGGGCCAAATTCTTTGACCTCCCAAAATGTGTTTTCTTTCTCTTCTCCTTTAATTTGGGTCCTCTGGACATCTTTCTTCTTTGCTTTGTTAGTTTGTTGTAACTCTTCCGCCTCTGCCCTTTTGCAGAGTTTTTCAATCAATATTATTTTTTCTGACAGAAAAGAAAATACATATTTGGGAGAAAGCAATGTATGTTTAAACAGTATATGACTCAAAAAAGGAAAATCACAGATATTGTGCTCATTGATTGGAATCACATATTGAAGGAAAATATATATAGCTATGATATTTCTAGAAATCAATGTTCCTTAACAACTCTTTTTTCCTTCTTTGTTTTATTTAAATTAATATATTTCAATGCAAGAAATAAATATTCATAAAGTTCAAGCATACAAGCATCCAACTCAGCCAATTAGCCCATACAAAGTTTTAACACCCATAATATCGTCTGAGCCTAGTTGCCGCTTAGCCACCCCTGGTCCGATATGCGGAAACATGACAGCACTCCTATCAGAAGTATGTTCCAACCCTAAAATATGTCCAATTTCATGAACAGTAATTGATTCTAAATCAATCTCATCTGATGCTGGGCCAGTACCCCAATTCTCAGTTGCGTCATAATGTAGTCTTCCATCTGTTGGTTCAAAAGCATGAGCATAGACATTTAACGGTCCATCGAAGGGTTTACCATCACCATGATCACCTGTACGAAAGCCAATAAAGATATCAGCATGTTCAACTACACCGACCTCCTTAAACTGAAAAGGAATCACAGCTGCCCATGTTGCGAAAGCTCGTGCACAAACAGAACTTAGGGTCTCATAATCTATGTTAGTTAGAGAGCCATCGGTGGTGAATTTGTAAGTAAGGTTATATTTGGAAGGTGGCCATTTACGTTTCCCATTAAAAAACTTGAAGTTTACGTTCCCGCGTCCTCCATTATAGCGATTCCATTTCATGGAACTTTTCCCGTTTCTATCTATATCTGGCACTCCACATCTTGGCAACATCATTTGTTGTAGAGTTTGAGTGTCTAACTTTCCAGTGACTTCCAAATTGTAATTCAGTTGATAAGCCTTGATCTCTGACTCTAAAACATCATCGAACGTGTCATCGTTTTCATGCTCACGATGATAATTACTAATATTAGCCACCACATTAGCATACCCAAATCTTTCGAGATAGTTTTTGATTTCATGCAAACCTTTTACGGTCTGACCTTTACGAGAACCTTCTAGATATTTTAAAGATAAAGCAGGTTGCGGTTCTTTTCTAGATAAAGTTGGGTTCGGAAGTAAGGCTAGTAGGAAGACAATAATAAAGACAAATATCAGATGAAAGAGAAAAGAGTATATAGGACTCTTCATTCTGAGCATAAGCAATACTACTGAAACTGAAAAAGTATGTATTACTAGAACTTGCCGATATAGCGGAGTTTTGGGTAATGGTTGTGTGATCGATTATTAATCTTAGATTGCTCATGAAACAGGAAGACAAGTTGCACCCACACATATATAAGCCAACTCTTAATAACCAAGGTTTATACAAGGCATGATATCTCCAATGATCGATGCTAGTTATTATTATTGAATTTTTAAAATTACTTTCCGTGTATGTTAAAATTATATTATTTGAATATATTCTTCTTTAAGGTTAAAATTTTCCAACTCTAGAATATTGGAATAATTCTTTGAACTTCCCCGATGGGAAGGTGGTTGGCTTCCTACTTGACAGATTTTTACAAGACATGTTTTTAGAATATGATTCATATGGTAAATTTTTAAGTTGAATTTCTATATGTTGGGTGATTTCTTAGTTTCGTTAAATAAAAAATTCTTATCGGTAAAGTCTTCTTTTCTGATAAAAAAAAAAACTTGGTACTCGCGAGTTTTCTGCTCATGTAGTCAGTATCATTACCCAATAAGTTTACCATTCAATGAGGGAGACATATGGGGGTTAACTAATGCTCCAACCCGTCCTTTAATTTAGTAGCCAGTCCGGCCTTACCCAAGAAAGAACCCTAGGTGAAATTGATGGGTTTTGATTGAAAATTTTGGTGTATTATGCCATCAAATTTGATGGTGTGATACTGTGATTGATATTTTCATCGTTTTAATGGGTCAAATAAATAAAATCTTATGGAAAAAAAAAACATAGTAGACACTATCTAAATTTTTATTTGGCTTCGTTACTGTTATCAGTGTACTATCATGGCACCGGCATTAGTTAATCATCTTTAGGAAGTATATTTCTTTAATTTTGTTCTTCAAATTGAATTTAAGATGAAATTTTCCTTGTAGACTTTTACTTTCTAGTTTCTATAAAGAAATTTCAGATTTACTAGAAGAAACTTGAATTGATACAAACAACTATCTCATGATAGAAACCAGGGCACAGGTCAGAGAAAGGTTCGTTATTCCTATTCAGCCCAACAACTATCTTGGCTCATTGTTTACCAAAATTCAAAAACTGTCTTAGGCCCATTCATCCACAGAAAAAAAATATTTCTGCAGTTGCACACAAGCAGTTGCAACTGTAGTACACTGCTCATTGTAAGCATAAAAAGGGTAACCGCTGCTGTTCTGACTCTAACTACAAGATCAGTTGTTGGTTGAATCAAAGGGATAAAATTAGCTGAGAAAAAGATCAAGCATAGGGAGTACAGATTCTACAGAACTCATTAAACTTGTATCAGGTAAAGTTTACGTGAAATCTAAATACATATAAGAATCCCAAATGGACATGTCAGTTTAACAAAAGTTCCATATACTGCTGAGGGGTTTCACAGCTCAAAATGCTCAAAGCGAGAGTATAATTTCAACATCATACTGAGAAAAAATAACAATCATCAAGAATATCTAGTTACTATGATTCTTTCTAAACAAATCAAAGGAAATTTCAGTAAACAGCTATGGTCAAGTATGTGACAGAAAAACAAGATTAAAGATCGGCCTTTCCTGGATATCTAGGGAAAGGAATCACGTCTCGGATATTGTCAAGGCCAGTAGCAAAAAGCACCATACGCTCAAAACCTAAACCAAACCCTGAGTGCTTCACAGTCCCATAGCGTCGCAGGTCGAGGTACCATTCATATGGTTCAAGTGGCAACCCTTGGTCCAAAATCCTGCAATAATAAGAGTGAATATCTTAGAACAGTCGCTTGTCGTAGCCGCAAATTTTCACCACACAAACGACAAAATATTGAGAGAAATATGACGCAAATATCTTTTCACCCATGGCTGCCCTTCTAGAGAAAACTCAATTTTGGAAAGCATTAATACAAAGTAACATACATGACGACTCAGACGGAATTGAATCAAACCATGCAGTGTAATCTACAGTTGAAATTCTAGGTAATCTACAGTTGAAATTCTAGGTTCTAAACTCTTATTAAGGAAATTGAAGACAGTATCTAGACGACATACACAGATTAACACCCAGTCAACAACTGTAAAGATAAAACATCTCTGGGCATGTGAGTGTCTGTGCAGGCAGGGTGACATGAGAGGAATATACGAAATACGTTATATGCTAAATAAGACCATATATACAGATCAACGCCCACTACAACTGTAAAGATAAAATGTCTGCGGACATGTGAGTGTCTGCAGGCAGGGTGAGAAGATTGTAAGTGAAAAGGTTTCAGTGACAATACTTCCTTAATATGGAGAAAATGGAATGCATCCTATTTCAGTATTAATGATATTGCGACCATAGAGTTTCCATAACAGACTAAATTCTTTCACAAGAGCAACAAATGGCAGCTAAAATAAACACAAAATATTGTAAAATGTGAGGCATATGAAAACTAATGATTTAAGTAAGACAATCAGCTCTACTGTGACGATTTCTGTAAGTTACAGAGGATAACAATTTGAAGACTTAAAAGAGAATAGGCACTCTCCATACCTTTTCTCAATGACATCGTAACGTTCTTCCCTTTGGCTTCCACCTACAAGTTCTCCAACCTGGCAATCGAAAATAAACAATCCTTAAACATAATGGGAATTGCAACAAATGCATAGAAGTACGAATGCTTACGACCAATTTACTATCTTTACAAGCAACTACTTCAGGTAATTGGACATAAAACAGGCTGGAAGCGATCTTGATTAAAAGCATATTTCATGTAACTAAAAAGAACATACAATTTTCATACAAGCATGGAGAGCATGAAAAAAAAAAAATCAAGGTGACATACCTTGGGTACTAAAACATCCATGGCTGCCACAGTTTTACCGTCATCATTGAGTCTCATATAAAATGCTTTGATTCCTTTCGGATAGTTGTATACGATAACAGGTTTCTTAAATACTACCTCTGTCAAGTATCTGGAGAGCAAAACAAACTTTTAGCTAGCTTTCAGGTTAAATAACTGAGGTACAAACTTTTAGGCAGGTTTCAGGTTCAATAAATGAGGTACAAACTGTAAAACAGGGAAATAATAAGTGGAAGTACCTTTCATGCTCAGAAGCTAAATCGATTCCCCATTCCACTGCATTCTCAAACTTCCTATCCGTAACTTTCTCAAGAAGTGCTACAGCATCTGTGTAGGTAATTCTCTCAAATGGGGTTGACGCAACAAGTTTCAAACGATCTATTGCAGTTTTATCGAAATTCTTAACCATTAATTGCATATCATCAAGGCAGTTGTCAAGTAACCACTGGGATAGAAACTTAACATACGCCTCTGCACAATTCATATCATCCTTCAAAAAAAATGCAAGTTTGAGTGTCAGTGAACACTCACAAATTTCAGAAAAAATCATAAAGTTTGAGTATAATTATTGGACTACCATTACCAATTAAGGAAATTATGACTTCATTACCTCCAAATCAGCAAATGCTAACTCAGGTTCCACCATCCAAAACTCTGCCAGATGCCTTGATGTATGAGAGTGTTCAGCTCGAAAAGTTGGGCCAAAAGTGTACACGTTACTAAGGGCACAAGCAAATGTCTCAACCTGGAGCTGCCCTGACACTGTTAAAAATGCTTGACGTGCAAAAAAGTCACTTGAATAGTCAATCTTCCCATCTTTTTGTGGCATACCAGGCTTTAGTTTAGATCTCTCCTCCAACTTTGCAAGCTTCTCCTTAGACTTTGTTAGTTCAGAAACAGCAGCCGTAATCTCAGGTTTAGTAGCTTTGGCAGCTTTCAGCGCTGCAACAGCCTCACCTTTCTCCTTGACCAACAGCTTAGCAGCTTCTATTTCATCTTCTGATGGTGGAGGGTTCTCTTTCAGCTCCTTCTCCAATTTTTCAGTGTCACTAAATAATGTGGTGACTTGAAACATTTCACCAGCACCCTCACAATCACTAGTTGTGATAATAGGTGTATGGACATAAAGGAAAGCATGCTTCTGAAAGAATGTATGGGTTGCATATGCCAATGCGTTCCTGATTCGAGCAACTGCTGATATCTGAGACACATACAAAAAAGAATAATAAGTATACAACCCTGACTGAAACATTAAACTACATACAATGTGATGCAAAATTATATCAAAAGCAAGAGGTAGGCAACAAAAAAAATCCACAGACAGAATCTGAAACTCTGGGGTCAAACCAAATAACCGTAGCAGTCATTTTTTAAGTTAAGCCAACAGATAAGCAGAGTTTTGCATTAATCATATCATTCCTATATAGAGCTAACAGGCCTGCGTAGCAACTCCTCAAGATCGGGTTGTAATCGAAACTACTCAACATAGTCATTATGATTTATATCTCCATTTGTAGGATTTGTTTCTTAAATAGCTAACTTACAACCACTATAAATAACCTCAATAACCAAATTCACGTCTACTTTTCTAGCCGCAGGCAACAACTAGCCATTATTTATTCCTCTATTTAGATTAAAAACTACAATCAAACCATACAGTCCCTTAACCTATAAACATTTACTAATCTTGCAAACTGCTTTCCCTTAAATCCCACAAACTAAACATTCTCACTTTCTATACGTAAAGCAACACTTACTACAAATTCAATGACTACAAACAAAAAGTACACAGGTCAACAACCATTTAAATACATCAAACACTAAAGCATTCAAAGTCTAAATCCAAACTCAATAACAGGTAACAATCTCAAGTTTCAATATAGTCTAAGCAACCTACACACGCTTAGCTAATCGCAAGGGGATAACCATTAACAGTGCAAAGCCCCCACACAAAGAAGCATTGCCCCCACACAAGTAATTTGAGAAAACCCAACAATCCAATGAATTTCAACTAAAAACCTAATTAGTGAACTACCATTGAAAACCATCAAAATTGAAACATTCAAAGTCTAAACCCAAATCCAATTACAAGTAACAATCTCAAATTTCAATATCATCTACACAACCTAAACATCCAGTTACCATTGACAGTGCAATCCAGACTAGTAATTTCAAAAAACCCAACAAACCAACCAACAAAAAAACCCTAAAAAATCAAATCCAAATTCAAAAAAGACCCTTATACTCACAGTGTTAGTCCTTGGCCTGAGATGAACATGGTCTCTCAAAAACTCAAGAGTAAGTTTAGTCTTAGGCAATGGATACTTAACAGGATCTACACCACCAACTTCCAAAACTTTCTCAACCTTCAATTCAACATTCTGTTTAGTCCCTTCTGGTGGTTTCTTCAAAACCCCTTCAACAAATACACAAGTACCAGTAGCTACAATCTGGCTCAACTCATAAACAGATGAATCAACAATGACTTGTAGATTTGCAGGACAAGATCCATCGTTTAATTCAAGAAACGCAAATGAACCTTTCCCTTGTTCTCTTCCTGTTTTAACCCAACCACCTACTTTGATTTTCTCACCGGCTAATCCAACACCACCATCTGGACGGCCGATTATGTTCTTGATTAGTACTCTTTTGGAGAATTCCGACCATACGGCAGAAGATGAAGAAGATGGGGTTTCTGCTAGGGTTGCTGCCGCCATCTCCGTGGTGGGAATTACAGTTTCTGCCATTTTTTTGTTTAGGGTTTGAGATTTGTTTGGTGTTATATTCTCTCTTACTTTGGATTCTGAAGATTCCGTTTTTTTTCTTTGATAAATTTAGAAGGTCTTTGTTGACCGATTTAACCCGTTAGTCAATACTGTTTCCAAACATAAGTCGGAGGAAGGCGATTTTATTTTATTTTATTTTATTTTTCTTTCGGAGCTATTTTTTTTTTTTATTGTTTTTGGAGATTTATGTATGTAAAAGACAATGAGAACATGCCGGAGGAAGGTGAGAATGGAGCAGCGGCTCAATGAGATTGGCTATAAAGGAAGTTGAGAGCCAATGGTGATTCAAGATTGTATTCTTAAGTTGGACCAATGTAGTTAACTTTGAATTTGGGTTTTGTCTTGGCCAGGATACAAATATCAACCGGGAAAGGAATATTCAACAGTTTTATGTTGGTTAATGTTTTGGTGAAATTTTGAAATCTTTAATTGTAAATGGGGTACCCCGTTTTTTTGGGGTCATTTCAAAAGTGCCCCCGTTATTTACAAATTTTCAAAAGTGCCCCCAAAGTGTGCTTAAAAACAGGAAGGGTTATATGGCCACTTATTTGTAAATCCAAAGGGTGTTGATGGAGGAAATTGATGAGTTAAGTTGATAAATAGATGAGGAATCAAGTTTCTAGGTGTTTGATATAAAAGATTGGATTTGGTGTCCATGGTTGGTCTTTTTCACTACTTTCATATTTTGGCATAGCAATGAGACAGCCGGGTCCAACTAATTATCCCTCAGTTGTTTTGGTTTTTACTTATCCTTCTTGTTTTTTAGTCCAATTATTATAACTTGGGCATAGGAAAGGTTCAACTTTGGTGCACATTTATCTCATTCCCGGAAACGCCACCAACTAGCTAGTATCCTATTTTTTAGGGATATAATTGGAAAACAAACTTTAATATAACATATCTAAAAATTCGTGCCTTGGAATTTTATCTCGTTAGAAAGGTAATAAAAAAATTTATGCAATGACTGCAAACAACAATATCAAATTTTGAGTTTTTACGAAAAATTAGGAGGTATTTATCATTTTAGACACAATATTAAAAAATTAAATGTATATTCATTATGCAAACGCCATAAAGGATACATAATACTTTATGTAACCATATTTTGGTTTATGCATCAACTAATTTTCTGTTACAACTAATAAAACGATATACTCCCTCCGTTTCAAGGAAAGTGATACTTTCATTTTAGGCACAATTCTCGAAAATTGAATGCATAGCCATTATACAAACCATCACAAAGGATGCATAACACATCATGCAACCATATTTTGGTCTATGGATTGACTAATTTTCCATTTCAGAAAAAAAATAATACTTTCACATTCCGTTTCAGGAAAAGTGATCCTTTCGCCATGTTTCGGAAAAAGCGATACTTTCGCCCTGTTTCGGGAAAAGCGATACTTTCGCCCCGTTTAGGGAAAAGTGATATTTTCGCTCCCGTTTTGGGAAAAGTGATGCTTTCTCTCTGTTCAGAAAAAGCATCACTTTTTCTGAAACGGGGCAAAAGTATCACTTTTTCTGAGACGAGGCGAAAGTATCACTTTTTTCGAAACGAGGTGAAAATATCACTTTTTCCTAAACGGGGAGAAAATATCATTTTTCCTGAAACGAAATGTGAAAGTAGTCGTGGACAAACCCCATCTTAAGATTCTTCTTCGGTCGGCCCTCCCACCGTGGCAACGGTTGTACTAGTATTCAACAGCTTTATTTCGGTTAATGATTTGGTGAAATTTTGGAATCTTTATTTCTTAATTTTATACCAATTAATCAAATATTTGGCTAAACTAAAGTAGGCTAGGAGCAAATGGTGATTCAAGTTTGTCTTCTTAACTAGTAGTAGAAAAATAAATCAATTTTATATAAGATTCTTCGGCAAAGTATGCCAGACCAATGTACTTAACTTTAAATTTGGTTTTTTTTTTTTTTGTTTTTTTTTATTATTTGAATTTGAAGCATGAAATTTATTAAACTACCAAGGAACTATTACAGGATGGTATCTAATACACCAAGATTCATCTATTACAATAAGATTGGTAAGCCATGCATGAATCTATAGTAACATGATATTGGAGCAGAATAGCAGACTTCGGATCATGATTGCATCGGGGGAGGATGTTGGTGTCGAAAGTCAAAAAACCTTCGGTCAATATTTTCCATAAGAAAAGATGTATTTTCGATGGACGTAGTATCCGTAGGAACTCATATGGAGGTAGAGATGCCCGATACAATTGATTGAGGTTGTTAATAATGCCTTTCTATTTTGATGTTGCGGTAAACTTCCCGAATGATATATGTCTACTCCTTTGATTTTTGGCTTGATCCATAACTTCAGTTTAGTTTTTAGCTTTTATTGAGTCTTGAGTTAGAATCCAATCTTCCCTTGAAGGAGAACTGCTAAAACTAGTAATGTTATTACAAAGATTACTAAAACTGTAACTAAGAAACAAACAAATTACATACTCAAAGATATATGTATTGAAAACTGATCAAACCTTTTTCAGGATTCTATCGAAGGCCGGCTTAAGAAATCCGATGTTGAGGGAAACACCAAGGGGAAGTCTAAAGGTTTCGTCGCTAAAGGAGATGAAAGGAGAAAATAGGATAGGAAGTCTAAAGACAAAGAAGGTTTGACTTGCACTCATTGCAAACAAATAGGACATGTTGTCGACAAGTGTTGGATTTAGTATCCTAATCTAAAACCAAAAGGGTCGCAGAATAAAGAAGCCAGGAAGGAATCACTAGTCGCACAAGCTCCAATTGAAGTCCAAGGACTAACGGAACCCAACTCAAAGCTCTCTCTTATGGCAGGATCAAAAGAAGGGCCTTTAAAAGATGACCTTAGGGAACGACTCTTTATAGTTAATATACAGGTTAAGACAACACTTATAGATGTTGTTATTGACCCGGGAATTCAGAAGAATTTACTTTCATATTCGTTGGTACAGAAGTTGGGTTTGAAGACTTTAAAACATCTGAAACCCTATCCTTTAGGGTGGCTTCAAAAGGAAGGTGGGCTACAGGTTTAAGAATATTGTACATTCAATTTTGCTTTTGATGAGTCATACATTGATGAGATTACATGCGATGCGGTTCTATTAGATGTTTGTCAGGTTGTACTTGGTAGTCCTAACTTATGGGATCGAGTTGCGATTTTACATAGGAGGAACCAGAAGTATACCTTTACCAAAGATGGGAAAGCTTTTGTAATACGAGCTATAGACTATCCTCTTGATGGAGCGATCTTAATTACAACCACTCAGGCTAAACGGTTGGTGAATGCTAGTACGAAGTTCATTCTCCTTGTGACTGGTTCTCTTGAGGAGCAGCCGAGTAGAGTTTTTTGGAAACCCTAACCAAACAACAAGAAGACAACAGCCTAGAAATGTTAAAAATGTTTGAACCACCATTACTAGATAATGATGGATATGACAAGATAATCTTGCCACATGTGGAATACTTGTGGTTTGATAGAGAAGAACCACTCGAAGAGGATTGCATTACGGAGCGAAGAGTGACTACGATAAGACAAGAAGATAACGAAGCTTTTATAATTGGAAGTCAAAGTCAAGTTCCTAGCAACGAGAGATGGTTCAACAAGGTGAAAAAAACTCTTGAGTTCCCTAACCTCCAAATATAATTTTCACAGGAGTTCAAGTTCTTGAGTGGGGGCGCATGATACATGCGTATCTTTCTCTCTCCGGGAACTAGAGATCTTCAAGATGGATTGAGGATATAATTGTAATTTAGGAGGGATTATTGATTTAAGGAAGTATTCCTATAAAAAAAAAATTCTAAGAGGTTTGGGAAACCAAACCAAAGTAAGGAAGTATGCCAATATAAGGAAATACTTCCTAGACAAGGTAATATTCCTAGAAAGTGAAATATATCTAGAAAGGGAATTATTCCTAGATAAGGAAATATATTCCTAGAAGGTTTGGGAAACTGTCAAAGCTATAAATAGAGATGTTTAGCTCATAACTAAGACATCTAGAGTGTGGTTAGTGATAAATACACACCTAGATCAGAGAGGGAGGTTTGTAAGACAAATCACCTTGAGATAAGTTTGTGAGGCAATTAATTATTGTAAAAGAAAACTTAGCAAACACTTTAAGGTTATTTACCTAGAGAGATTGTGAGCGCAACAAAGAGAGAATTGTAATAGTTTTCTTGTTCATAATCTAGAGAAGATATTTTCTTTGAATCTGGTTTCTAGTGTGTTATGTTTTCTATTTTTCGTCTATTATTATTCTAAATTCCGCCTCTATAATAATAGTCACCAAGGTATAGATATTAATACATATCAACTTGACACCGATTCATGTTGAATAAAACCTGTAATTGAATTCATAGTCACATGTATATACAAGATTTTGTAAAATATATATTCAACTGTTGATTCTTTACTTTTCTATGAAGCAACATATAGTTATTAAGTTACTACTAGCCTGTTAATGGATAACCAGATATTCAGTATCCGTTCAATCCCAATCAAAAATTTAGGATATTATTCAAATTTCAGATATTGGATACGGATACATATATCTTATCATATATGGATATGGGAATACTTGTTAGAGCACTGCTCAGTCGAACTCGCAAGCGTTGTTATCTCAAGCGTATTGTCAAGTTTAATTTCCAAAACTATAAGTCTTGATTTCCAGTCACTTATAGCTAAGTCTCGGATTAGGATAGAAAGTGTAGTTGAGCATTAGACTTCACAGTGTTCATCGATTGAAGACGAAGAACTACTAAGGCGATCTTGTGGAACTTCATCTACAAAAGGTAAAACTCATCTATCACTCAAAAGTTTATCTACTATATCTCCTATTTGAGACAAAAGTCGTATAGCTATATAGACTTCGATTATACACATTTGATATTTCGAGTTGAGTTTAACTCGCTTACATATTTGTCGAAATATGTGTTGGTAAGATTTCGCTTTAACCAAGCTAATATTATACTCTTGACGAAAGTAAAAAGATGATCATGTGAAAATCATGGTAATATCTTACATGATTTGTGTGAGACAATCATTTGATGTAGACTCGGAATGTGTCGTATTGATCATTCGATCACTTGAAAATTTCTTTGAAGCTAATAGTTTGTGTGAGACAGCTATTCCCGTCTTCCGAGAATGTTTCAATGATTGAAATGGGAGTTTAGAACGATTAACCATGATTGGATATAGCACAGTATGCGTACTTGTATATGTGTTGTCTAAGTCCTGGAGCCATGGTATTCATACCCGTACGCGTACTTGTTGGTTTATGAAAGTCCGGGAACTTATTATGCATACCAGTATGCGTACTGGTGTGAGTTTCAAGTTCCGGAAATTCAACTGAGTTTTGGAAGGTATGCGTACCTGTTCGCATACTTCCGAACCCAAACTTGGTCTGGCCACTTAGGTATGCGTACCCATTCGCATATTAATTTGAGTAGGTTATGTTCTAAAATCGGTTTTTTCATGAACTAATATATATTTATATAATAAGGAATGCAATTTTTTCCAAACCATGGCTATAATTAATCTTCATGAATTGATTCGAGTGAATCAAAATCGATTTTGCTTCAATTGTGTCTTGTATACTTCTATGAGAATAAAAACAATTGAACAACTCTAGAACTAGTTTCAATTGAGTAATTTGAACTAGTTATGAATATGGTTGATATGAAAGTATTCATATGTCTAACTTCGGTTAACTATTAATGAGCCAACAAGGTGTACACGTTTAGATACGGTTACTCATATCTAAATGAAGTCACTTTTCATTTATGTGTAACAAGCAAAGTTCGATCTAACGGTTGAAATATATTAGCTTGAGTCTAATCAGGTTTTCATCTAACGGTGAATATTGAATACTTTGTTACCAAGGTAGCATTGATTGCAAACCATGATTTGAAGACTATATAAGGGAGAACTCTAGCAACTGGGAAACATAATCCCCACACCTCCTTTGTGATACCAGTTACGACTAGAGTCGATTCTCCTTTAACCTTAGGTTTTTCACGAAACCATGTAGGTTAAAGACTTGAAGACTTCATTGGGATTGTGAAGCCAGAACCAACTATTTCTCTGTAGTTGCATGTTCTGATCTTGTTGTTTTCTATCGTATTGAGTACTATCTTCTCTAAGAATTGCTCTACATTTGTTTTCCGATAGGCAAGATAAAAAGTAGTCACAAACATCTTCATCTCATCGTTTGTGATTCCGCAATATCTTGTTTCGCTACCATATGATTAAGATTATTGTGAGGCGATTGATACTTCTAGGCTGTTCCTCGAGAATATATGTCCGGTATATCATTTGGTTCATGTTCACCTTGATTTATCAAAATACGGAACAAAACTCATAGGTATTTCTGTGGGAAACAGATTTATATATTCAATAGACTTTTTGTGTGAGACAGATTGTTTTATCAAGTCTTCGACTTTGGGTTGTAGCAACTCTTAGTTGTGGGTGAGATCAGCTAAGGGAATAAAGTGCGCAGAGTCCTGCTGGGATTCAGAGGCATAAGGAACTCAAATGTACTTGATCAGTGTGAGATTGGTTAGGGCTCAACTACATTCCATTCCGAAGTTAAATTGGAGTAGGCTAGTGTCTGTAGCGGCTTAATACAATATGGTATTCAAATCTGGACTAGGTCCTGGGGTTTTTCTTCATTTGCGGTTTCCTCGTTAACAAATTTCTGGTGTTTGTGTTATTTCTTTTCCGCGTTATATTTTTATATAATTGAAATATCACAGGTTGTGCGTAAGTTCAATCAATTGTGAATCCAACCTTTGGTTGTTGATTAAATTGATTGAAACTTGGATATTAGTTTTTGATACTGTCCAAGTTATTTCTTATATTCAATCGGGCTCGTAAATTCCTATATGTTTGATCGCATATTGAATTGAGAAATAAAGATATAACTCTTGGATATACTTTTCTTAAGATTGAGTCTGACTGTCTAGTTGATTCTCTTGAAAGTATATTGGAGTTATTCCATACAGATTGCTAAGCGAAATATTGGGTATGGTTTTTAGACCCCTGCTTTTTCAATACTAATATCCTATAAGATAATTATCTGATAACCGATAACATAACATGTATATAAATTTTTATTATAGGTTGAATTTGCATAATTTTTTAGATGTGTTGATGATTTTGCTCGAAAGAAAGGAAAAAATGACAAGTTCATCAAAATTAACTCGGTGTTACAATTTTGGAATCACGAGAGAAAAAAGTGATTGAACACACAAAACCAAATTAAATTTTTTTCTTTTGCTTATATAGTTTTCAGATAATTGTCGGATCATCGGGTATACGTTAATTTTCAGATAATTAACGAATTTTTGTTATCCGTTGGATAGTTATCTGATAATATTATCCAGTGAAACTAACATGTTAAGATACTGGACAACCCTTATTCATTCTGTTAAGTACCATTGACATCCCTACTTACTACTAACCATAAATATTCTTTGAAATAAATTTATTTTTATTAACTGATATGAAAATTATATATAACCTACACGCACATTAGCAATGTCACATAATAAAACTTAATGACGTATTATTCATTTGTATTTTATATCGACTTACTTTCATCGTTCTATTGGTCTTTAGTTTTTTGACACAACTCTATTTTGGTAATAAAAATAATTGTATCAGTAAATATTTATTCATGATTGAAACGAATCAAATCTCTTAATTTTTCGTATTATATACGTACGCTTAGTTAAACTTGCTAATTTGTGTATTCAATTCAGCAGCACCGCCAGTTTTTCAGTTTTTATCAAATCAAAATCATTTAATAAATTTTTATTATTTATCATATTTTATATACTCAGATAAGCATGTTAACTCAGATTATCAAATTGGCGGCGCCGACAATATTTTTCCATATTTGATTAAGTATTTTTTTTATTTGAAAATTGTAAATATCTTACATTATATTATGACATATTTTTCTTTTCAACCATGAAAAAAGTCGTGAAGTAAATTGTTAGCTATGTGTATGCGTAAGTTTAAAAGTTAACCTCATAGATGAAAAAAAGCCATGGTCTAGTTTGGTATCAAAAACTTCTTTTTTACAAAACAAAGTTGAATTTTTTACCATCCACTTAATTTTTATTGTTACTATACAACTTTGTTTATTTGGATATTAGTTAATGTAATAGGTTGTGTCTAATCAAAAATGACAATAGTTATTACTCTCTAAATTAGACTAGTCCATTTAAAGAAGATATCTTTTATGAATTTACCATGAATATTCCCAAAAACATATAAGAAAAACATTGGTAATATCACTTCAGAGATTATTTTTGTTCCTCTGTAACCACATTTATTACTATTAGTCAGTACTGTAGTCATCCGTTAAAACCATTAACGATATCAAAAATAAATTTATCGTAGAAACCTAAAAACAACTATTATAAGACAACTAAAGTCAAATTTGAAGTGTTTATTTAAGAAAGTAATATTTCAAAATTGCTACTAGTAATGAGAATTGAAAACAAAATCTAATTTAAGAAACCAAATCCATGGACAAACACTTGCTTCCCTCATCAATTATGGCTCTGTAAAAAAACCTTTACTGACCCAAACATTTTCCACGTATATATAAAGTTATCTAGACTGAAAATATGTGGATTTAAGTGTTTCTAGTCTACTTATGATAAAAAAAAAAAGAAAGAAAAGGGAAACATATGTACAACCTTTTTAATTCTGGTCTACTATAATTAAAAAAGGGGAAAAATATGTACAACCCATTTCTAGTCTACTATGTTAAATATGCGAACCTACCATTAAGATTTTACATATACAGAGCCCATTTTTTTTTACCGGTATTAGATTACATAAATTATCTTTAGGGTATAAATTCAGATTTTTTAATTTTTAATAAAAACATATTGAAAAATCAATAATTAATGATAATCCCAAAATTAACTTCATGAAAAATCTAACTTCCGCACCTCAGTGATGATATCCATAAAGTGTTATGCTTTGGTTGTTGCGTAAAAGTGGAAAAAAAATTGGGAGAGAGGGAGAGTGAAATATGGTAACATTTTCTAACTTCATCCCATAGGAGGTGAAAAGACAAATCCAGAAGAATAACACCAATCGGATAAAGAATGAAATATACACAAGCGAAACAGTGAAGTGTAGCAAATTTCCCGATTTTTTCAAGATTGGGTCGGATGCAATAAACCTAGACGGAATTTCGTGAGTCTTTTCATCAACACTTTGAGTTTTCAACGTCATTTAATCTCCAAGGGTGATGAATCCATCCGGGTGCTTGCTCATTTGCTTCTTGCGTTCATGATTCGAATCATCTTTATTAACGAGGTTGACTATAGCGTGACTTCTGTTTGTCCTTTAATCAAGAGTCTCAGCATGGTATTTCACTAATGTAAAGAGGCTTTACATGGTGACAAGGATCGAGAAAGTGGTGAGGCTCAGCATGGTGTTCAGATGAGTTAGGATGTCGACCTGAGATCTCGTAATATTCCATCGGAGCCTGTCGGGTTTACTGGACTTAACTTCCTTTAGATGCAAGAGAGACACTGATAAGGAATCACGTCCATAGATGTGTTTGTGATAGACGTAGAACCGCCTTACAGATTAGAATGATGCCTCCCGGACTTCTTCTTCGTTGTGGAAACACTTTGCAAGTCGACGAAAAGACCTTTCTTTAGACGTGAAGTTTAGATTTGGGTTTCAGAGTACGTTTTTGTTATGGTTGGTGGTCGAACAATGAATTTTTCTCCATGATGAAAACCATGATTGTAATCTGTAACTACGACTGAGTGATCAACCTCCCCACCGTGATTGCAAAAATGTATATGTAGAAAAATATACTAGGGTTAATCGGGGAATCTGACTTGTTCTAGTGTGAGGACTGGGGGATGATGACGAACAATCCTTTCCTAAAATTAAAAGATGTTGTTGATGGTGGTTTTTAGCTTAGGGTTAAAATCGTAAAACTCTAAATCCTAGCAAACAGTGATGTCACAACATTTAAAGTAACAAGCATTTACTAGGCACATTTACTGAAACCTTTAATGTGTCTCTAAATAATTACCGGGGTATCTTTTTCGAATTAGGGTTACGACAAGCCAAGAACCTCTATGCCAATGGAAAATCATGCTAGCCACACCAACCGCGCCAAAGCATGCCAACCATGCTAGCAGCACCTATGTGCCAATGTCAAATCATGCCAGCCACACCAACCGCGCCAAAGCATGCCAACCATGCTAGTCGCACCTCCGTGCCAATGACAAATCATGCCAGCTACACCTACCGTGCCATGCCAAACGCATCTTGACATGGCCCCATGCCGCGCCACCATACTGGCCTTCACTACGCAGCTATCAAAACGAAGGCGTGCAACAATCAACGGTTTCCCTTCAATCCCAGGAGAAAATCCTGGACGTCTAAGGTTACCAAACAACCTTTGCCCCAAAACCCTAGATTGGCCACACCTAGCCCAAGATAGCCACGCCATGGGCCCTTGGCCCCACATGCCAAGCCAAAACCGTACCTAGCCCAAGCTAGCCGCGCCAAGCCAAACGCACTCTGCCTTGGCCCTAGATATGCTAGTCACACCATCCCAAGCCAAATGACCTTGCCTTGGACCTATCCACGCCATGCGCCCATGGAAAACCCTTGTCCCCATATGCCAAGCAAAACCAAACCTAGCCAAGCTAGCCGCGCCATGCCAAACGCACTTTGCCTTGGCCATATCCATGCTAGTCACATCATGCCAAGACAAACGCCCTTGCCTTGTCCCTTTCCACGCCATACGCCCATGGAAAACCCTTGGCCCCATATCCCAAGTAAAAGAAGTCAGCAACCCCCCTGAGTTCACAGAGACCCTCTTCCCGTCAGGACCTGCACGATGGGAACTTGACTCACAAAGGAAAGAAGGCGTTTCCGGCCAGGGAAGCCGTTCCCAAACCCCAACCTCTATTGGAAAGAACGATCGATAGATGAAATAGGGGATTCCTAACCTATGTACACTTGAGGGATGTCGATTTTGACAGAATGTGACGTAGCCTCCGAATGCAACATGGTAACCGTCAACGCTCTGAGAGTTGCAAGGCATCATTTTAACGTTCTCTCCAGAAGTGGTTCCCTTCAACGTTCTCTAGCAGCGAATGCGCTTCAACGTTCTCTTCAACACCACTCCTTCCTGCAAAGAGTCATGCCACCACGCTCCCCATGTCAAGGATCATGATCGCAGCCAGTCAATCTTCGTAGTCATTGCCTCGCTCTGATCCATCCCGCTAAATCTCGTGATCATGGACAGCTTGCTCTCTTACGCATCCATCCAATTCTTTATTTCGTGAAATCCCATACAGTTCCATCTAACCTACTTTGTTACCACGACGATGTAGTCTCTCCTAATTACATCTCCTACCAAGAACTGTTGTCGCTCATTCGTTGATACCATCCAGAGCTTCACCGCAACAACAATTAATACAAAGATGGAAACATGTAAACCATACATGAGGATTAAGGATATACACGAAATCCATTTACTGTCAAATCTCAGAAGACACAGTCAACCAAAAATCCGTACCTACAACAAAGTTATCTATTCTTCAAGGGTGCAATGCAAGAATATCATCACCTCTCTGTCTAGAAGACGCCTTCAACACTTTACGAGGACGCGGAGGATCCCAAGCCTGCACTATCCAGAATATTTCATCATGTAATTACTAAGCATCCCAGTGTCACATCCAGAAGAGTACGATTGGATTATATCAAATCTCGTGGACGGGGATTCAAGGCGATGTAATGAAAGTGGGTTACGCATGGGGACTACCAGCATGAGACGCTTTCACTCCCTTCAACCAGGTTATTACTGATTCCAACACCATCACTGTCGAGGTTTTACGAGCCGCGGGAATTTCTCAACATGTAGCCGTACATGTGCACCGAAAACTCCAAAAGCACACCAGAAGGCTCTATTCACATATTCATCCATGCCATCATATCAAACTGAAGTATAACCGGGGAATTTTCACCGCGTCCCATTCCGTACGATAGTCCAAGATTCAGAAGATGGTTCGAAGGGTGTAAACTTGAACAAAGTCCCGGGAGACTTGATATTAGCGCATCAATAATTGGACGTCTCCCTATTTCATCCAGGGGAGCCAGAAGTTTTCGACCATGCAAGAATTCACAACACATCATCATCACGATCATAAGATCCACTTAACAACCTTAGATCGAGGATGGACCGACGACACAACCACAATCTCCAAGATTATCCCTGACGTTATCGTTTTCGAACATATATTTCATCCATCCGTCCCAAGAATACATCGTAGTTTTGGTAAATTTTTGGAATCCACTGGAGAGACATTGCAGACAAAAACACGGATCCAGACGAACAACAGAAAAATAGAAGAGGGTTGATCCCTCTTTTCATGCGGACAAAGTTTTTAGAGCTTGAACATAATGAATATTTCTTCTTGCTCCATGAACAGGAATAAGTGACTGGCGTGCGACTACGCCACCCCGGGCCTGCAACATCCCTCTTGACTTCTTCCTGATTTTCACTGCCGGGCCGTTGTCACCTCTCAAGAGAGCTCGAAACCTAAATATTCTCGAGTAAGGAGATACAGAATTCCGTTTCGTGTTCGATAAAGGGGTGGACCATCAAAATCAGAGTTCATACGCGGATTCTACAGATATTCTAGTAAAGGGCGCTAATTAGGGTTTCGGCGTGTCAAACCCTAGACCGCAAGCGCTTCCCTTGCAAGCGCTTCCCTTCAAAAGCACTTCCATTACCAGCGTCATGCCTTGCAAAGCGTTTTACAGAGCGGCCCACACCCGTTCCATGCCCGTCAGTGCTAATGGGTCCCCTTCATACCAAGTCCATGCTAGCAGCTCCGCCTCGCGTTCCAAAGCGTAGCTATCCCTGAAGCCACCCAATCATACCGGGATTTGCGCAAAGCTATCAGATGGAAGGATTGCGGATGCTACCTACCTCTCGAAAAATATTTTTGAATAAGGAAAGAATCTCATGTTAAAGCCGCACATGAAGAAAGGAAATATGTCCCACAAGAGCAAGCCTTGCTACTCCCAAGACATCCGCGCTTTCCTTGCCAGTTCCAGTCTTGTCAGCGCTCCACGTCCAGTTTTTGCAATAATCCACGCCTTTCATGCTAATGCAAGCCATTCGCTCCATTGCCGCGACCCCACCACGCCTAGCCGTCCGTGTACGACTCATCTTGCCAAGGCCACACTATGCCAAGCCGCCTGCTCCACTGTCGCAACCCTATCGTCAATGTGCTTTTGCCTTACCAAGACCATGCCACCTCTTGGCCCCTTGAGCCAAACTGTCCACTTGATTCGCCTTCCAAGACTGCGCCCCCTTTGCCTTGGAGATGTACGATCAGACCAAGCCGGTAACTTTCATCTCACCACTACATGATCTGCATTCCCAGTACAACTTACGCAGGGCCGCAAACATGGGAAGCCAAAACTCTCTTCACCACACAAAAAGGTTAGTCGGATTCTCCTGACCATCTTTGCAATAATTTACACCTCAATTTTTTCCTTGTCTGTCACCATCATATGCTTACCTCGCAACAAGGCACATGTTTCGAGCTAAGCAGGGGACTTAATGTTGATGGTGGTTTATAGCTTAGGGTTAAAATCGTAAAACACTAAACCCCAGCAAACAGTGATGTCACAACATTTAAAGTAACAAGCATTTACTAGGCACATTTACTGAAACCTTTAATGCGTCTCTAAATAATTACCGGGGTATCTTTTTCGAATTAGGATTACAACAAGCCAAACCCTAATTCCCACGTGTGCCAATGGCAAATCATGTAGCCACACCAACCGCGCCAAACCATGCTAGCCGCACCTCTGTGCCAATGGCAAATCATGCCAGCCAAATCATGCCAGCTAAACCAACCGTGCCAAAGCATGCCAACCATGCTAGCCGCACCTCTGTGCTAATGGAAAATCATGCCAGCCACACCAACCGCGCCAAAACATTCCAACCATGATAGCCGCACCTCCGTGCCAATGGCAAATCATGCCAGACACACCTACCGCGCTATGCCAAACGCACCTCGCCATGGCCACATGTCGCGCCACCATACTGGCCTTCACTACGCGTCTATCAATACGAAGGCGTGCAACAATCAACGGTTGCCATTCAATCCCAGGAGAAAATCCTGGCCGTCTAAGGTTACCAAATGACCTTTGCCCCAAAACCCTAGCTTGGTCACGCACCTAGACCAAGCTAGCCACGACATGCGCCCTTGGCCCCACATGCCAAGCCAAAACCGCACCTAGCCCAAGCTAGCCGCGCCATGCGAAATACATTCTACCTTGGCCCTAGCTATGCTAGTCACACCATGCCAATCCAAATGCCATTGCCTTGGCCCTAGCCACGCCATGCGCCCATGGAAAACCCTTGGCCCCACATGCCAAGCTAAACCAAACCTAGCCAAGCTATCCGCGCCATGCCAAACGCACTTTTCCTTGGCACTAGCCATGCTAGTCACATCATGCCAAGCCAAATGCCCTTTCCTTGACCCTAGCCACGCCATACACCATGGCAAACCCTTGGCCCACATTCCAAGCCAAACCAAACCAAACCTAGACAAGCTAGCCACGCCATGCCAAACGCACTTTGCCTTGGCCCTAGCCATGCTATTCACATCATGCCAAGCCAAATGCCCTTGAATTGGCCCTAGCCACGCCATGCGCCTATGGGAAACCCTTGCCCCCACATGCCAAGCCAAAACCGCACCTAGACCAAGCTAGCCGTGCAATGCCAAAAGCACTCTGCCTTGGCCCTAGCCATGCTAATCACATCATGCCAAGACAAACGCCCTTCCCTTGGCCCTAGCCACGCCATACGCCCATGGCAAACCCTTGGCCCCACATGCCAAGCCAAAATCGCACCTAGCCAAAGCTAGATACGCCCAAGGCGAACCCTTGGCCCCACATGCCAAGCCTAATCACACCCTAGTCGCGCCACCATGTTGGCCTTCCCTACGTGGCCACCAAAACGAAGGCGTACAACAATCAACGGTTTCCCTTCCATCCCAGGATCAAATCCTAGACATCCAAGGTTACCAGACGACACATGGTAACCTTTGGCCCAAAAATATAAGTTTGTCCACGCCAAACCATGCCATGACAACGGCATGCCACCCTAGCTGCGCCAACATGCTGGCCTTCCCTACACGGCCACCAAAACGAATGCGTGCAACAATCAACGGTTTCCCTTCAATCCCAGGGGAAAATCCTAGCCATCCAAGGTTACCAGACGACATATGGTAACCTTTGACCCGAAAACCTAAGTTTGGCCACGCCAAACCATGCCATGCCAACGGCATGCCTACCTAGCCACGCCACCACGTTGGCCCTCAATATGTGTCTACCAAAATAAAGGAGTGGAATGATCAACGGTCGCCCCTCCTCTCAAGATGCAAAATCTTGACCGTTGAAGGTCACCAGGCTAGCAAGTTTCCCGAGCTTGACTTGCCGAGCCACAACAACATGCTACATGTTTTCCAAAAACATTCGAGATATCAACACAAACTGGGGGATCCTATTTGGGTATTGGTTTGGAGGTTTACAGCGTGCGACATACACTACGCCCGTCATAAGGAAGTGTCATCAGGGTGAGGCGGTTAGTAAATAAGGGAAGTTATGTGTGAAATGTTCATGGGACATAAATCACATGCGTTAAAAACTTTATGGGACATCAATTCCATAACGTTAGCATGTTTCATGAAAGCCAGTTTCATTCGTTAACCACTTTATGGAACATCAATTCCATGCATACGGTTACCACCTCCTCCCATTTACTTCCCCACTCCTTAATGAGACCAGGGTACGTTTGTTTTTACTCCGACTTGTATAAATAAGTATTACCTATTTCCATTGAACAACAAGTTCATACGGTAGATACAACAATCAGAAATACTTACTTGCTAGCTCACCTTGTTAGATCTCTCACTTTTCTGATAACAAGTCGTAGTAACCCAACTACTCTTCCAGAATCAACTATTCTGGTCTCACCACTTTCCTTGCTTCCCTCCCCAAAACCAACCTATTCTCCTCCATTTTGTGACCGAAGCAAGTCTGGAACGGCCATTTCTTGGTTTAGGCCGGACTTGTACAGATTGATCTCTCGAATCTAAAGTACTCCCTTGTAGTACATTGTTTAGGGTTTAAATTGTTTCTCACCTGCAATCCGCAATTACCGAAATCAGCATAAACCATTTTCACTTACAAACATATACCTATTCTAAGAATGCTTCAGTCTTATATGGGATATAGAATTGGTCTAGGGAGAGAATCCAAAAGAGATGAGATTAGAGTTTCTCAGTTGCAGACGAAGAAACCCCAAGAGAGAGACAGTTCCAAAGGATTTTTTATTTTTCAAGTTATTCTGTTCTTTTTAGAATGACCAACCTTATGTCTATTTATATCTCTACAAAACACTAATCTCTAGTCGGTGGGATAACGACAAAGGGATAGGATCATCACTTTCTCATACATCCCAGGAATATCTAAGGATGGGAAACCTGTCTAGTCTATCCTAAGATGACTCCTCACACCCGAATATTCTCTTTCTATGTGGGTAGGCTGATACCCACACATCGATCGTTGTAGACCACCAAACCAAAACCATAAGTTTATCCCCCCATTTGTGACGTGACCAGCCTTTGTATGTAATGTATCACGTGACGTGGTAGCATACTTACGAGTTTTGATAACTTTGCATGTGTTTGCGCATGGATGCCATCTAGAGTCATGCGAAGATATCTAAAAGACTTGTTATAGCCGTGTGTGTCATGTGGAGGCACAAGCTTGGATGAGATTTATCGTGATCTAATTGTGAATGTTAACATCGGATGACGCGAGCCATTTGTCCCCGGCTGAGGTATTTGAGACGGCTCTATGAAGAGACTTAGTGCAAGGTCGGGACAAAAAGGACGCTATGACCTGGAGGCGGTCGAACGTTGGCGTGAGACGGTACCTCGGCTGAGGCGCTGAACCGTATGTTTAACCTCGGCTACGGAAAGATGTTGGACCTCGGCTGAGGCGCGTGTTCGAATGAGGACCTATAGAAGAATGATATCTTTTATCCTTGATTGGTAAAGTCCATTCTTTTTAGAGCGATGGAGAATCTTCGCCTCGGAGTGGCAAAAGCTCTTCGGCTCGAAGCGGTGGAGTCTCTTCAGGTTTAACTAGGTTTCTTCATCTTTGAGATCGCTTTTCTTTTTTCAGGAGTTGAACTTCGTCTTGAACCCTTTCTTGGTTGGAGTTTTGGGCTTCATAATGACTACATTGCGTTTGAGTTCACATGCTCCTCAGCATGGCCTGGTAGCCGACCGTATTCTTGGGTCTGAGTACCTCGATTGGGTTGGACATTTGGGCAGAGTGATGATTTTTCCTTGGACTACCAAAATTACAATTTTACCCATGGGTCATAAAATGACTATTTTACCCTCGTTCCAAAAATCACCATCTACGCCAGTAAAACTAACAAATTAAGATACTAGACAATCCTTATTCATTTTGTTAGGTACCTTTGATAGCCTTACTTACTACTGACCATTTTTTTTTAACCGATATGAAAATTATCTATAGCCAACCTGCAAATTAACAATGTCGTCGAATGAAACTCAATGACGTATTATTCGTTTTTATTGACATCGGCTTACTTTCATATATGTGTTTACATCGTCTTACTTACATCACCATATTAGCTCAGCCACTGGTTTTTAACTTTCTGACATAACCGCGTTTTGCTAATCGAAATAATTGTATCCTTAAATATTTATAAATGATTAAAACGAACATAATCTCTTAATTTGTCGTATTATATACCCTTAGTTAAAGCATTTAGCAGCACCGCCAGTTTTTCAG
This sequence comes from Papaver bracteatum, assembly GCA_023529315.1. NCBI lineage: Eukaryota > Viridiplantae > Streptophyta > Magnoliopsida > Ranunculales > Papaveraceae > Papaver > Papaver bracteatum. Next base: position 537,876 of record JAJJWX010001025.1, read on the forward strand.
TTTTTATCAGATCAAAATTATTTAATAGAATCTTATAATTTGTCTTATTTAATATACTCAGCTAAACATGTTAACTCGCATTATCAAATTGGCGGCGCCGTCAAGTTTTTCAGTATTCGATTAAGTTTTTTCTTTATTTGAAAATTATAAATATCTTACATATATTATTAATTGTTGTTCTTTTCAACCATGAACTAAATCGTGAACTAAATTGTAAGCTACGTGTAAGTGTAGGTTGAAAAGTTAACCTCATCGATGAAAAAAATCATGGTCTGGTTTGGTTTTTACCCTACACTCAACTTTTATCGCCATTATACAATTTTGTTTATTTGGATTGATGTTATAGGTTGTATCTCATCAGAAAATGACAAGAGTTAGTACTCCCTAAAATTAGAAAATTCCATTTAAAGAAGAGATCTTTTATGCATTCATCATGAATATTCCCAAAAACATACACAAAAAAAACATAGGTAATATCGCCCCAGAGATTAGTTTTATTCTTCTGTATCCACATTTATTACTATTAATTAGCGCTATATTCATCCGTTAAAATCATTTATGATATTAAAAATGATTTCTACGAAATATTGATTGACACAACATTAATACATTTTATAAAACCTAAGAACAATTATCATAAAACAACTAATTCAAATTTTAAGTGTTTTTTTTTTGGAAAATAATCTTTCAAAATTACTATCAGTAATGAGAATTAGATGAGCTTAAGGAAGTAGACTTACACATCTGGATCTATTGTGTAATTTTCTATAAGATTTTTTGAAAAAAAATTCTTGGTGTTAGAGTATTTTTTGAAGTTCAAGTTACTTTAGGATTTTTCACCACTCGAAGTATATCCCTAAAGGCATACAGCCATGTTTCATTAGATGCATATACAACATACCACCATCGTTTTATAGATGCACATACAACATGCAACCATGTCCCAAGCATAATTTCCCCATAGGATCCAACACAAATACAACACTTTCAAAAAGTCTGAAACTGTAAAATAAACACAAATCACTGAGTCCCAAGCTGCCTAGTCTTGAGAATTATTATTACACATAAACACCGATAAAAAGGTTCCACACAAAAGAAGTTTATCAGATAGAACAGAATAACATTCCCTTCTAGCTTTTCCTTGTTGCAACCGAAATCTTTGTACGCAATCTTTCCTCCTACTGACCCTTGTTCTGCCATAAATCATATAACAAAAATTGTGAGATAAAGCATCACCCTGATAAATTCTTACTCAAAACAACTTAGACTAGACCAAATCCCATTTATGGACTTATTTGCGAACTGCACCACTGAGAACCCATACACATGTTTGTTCTTCGCAAAATCTGATGTTAATAAGCACTATCATGTGAAAAGAACAGAAAAGTTATCTGGAAAATCCGTATGCATGACTACAACACTGCAGAAATGAAGAATAAATTTAAAAAAACTGGGTCTCTCCTCTCCCCCAGCCTAAATTAATTAATTACTACCTGAAAGGATATCGAAACACCCAGGAAAAGGAAATCAGAGTTGAGATTTAAAGAAAAAAAAAAAAGGAGAAAGAACAGATTTGAGAGAAAGGGGATTACAGCTAAGCCCAGGGAAAAATTATATGTATCAAGGGAAGTGATAAAAGAAAAGGGTGAGACCTTTACACGAGAAAGAAGATCGTAAAGGACTTTGTAAAATGGTAGTACAAAACTGTAAACTAGAACTGCAAAGAAACCATTTGGATGAAAGCGATCGAAATGAACCCTAGTGCATCTAACAATGATCAGAAATACCACTATTTAAGTGAAGATTAAGCGAGCACAAACTTTGAGGCAAGATCTAAAGGATAATTATAGATCTAAAGGATAAAGCAAAGATTGAGGAAGATGTGGATACCTGAGCTTCAGATGTGTAAGGTTCTGCGCCAAGATCAACAGTTGCAGCATTCAGGGGGGCTTCATCAATAATCATATCTTCATTAGGGTCTGTAGGAGGGACAAAAACTGCAGATAAAACACTCCGATGAAAGAACTGATGAGGAAGATAGATATCTGGAAACGGTGTTGGCCAGATCTGATTAGACGAAGCATGCATGGTGGTCTGGCTTCCAGAAGATCCACCTTTCTTGATCTTCTTAGCCGTAGTAGGTTCAGGCTGTGAGTTATCAGTCAAAACCCCTTTGCGTTTGTTATGACTCATTTTTTCCCTTTCATCAACATTTCCTTCAGAGAGATCAGTGATAACTTCTCTGTTTGCGTTCACAACAGGATCACCCATAGAATCAGATGTTGCTGATGGAATTGAGTGAAGATGAGAGGGATTTACAACTAGAAATGGATAAAGATCTAGAGTCACCAGAGCAGAAAGTGAGGAGGAAATAGTCATTGCAGAAAAAGAAATGGAGTGTACTATGAATCTCTTTGAATGGGATAACCTTGTTATTATCTTTCTCTTAAATATACTTTTCCAAGTCTTCAATGCATAATGACTAGATTTTTCAGTATCTTTCAGACACACTGCTCTAAATCAAGTCAAAATTAGTAAAAATTATTTAATGTTGGTAAACTCATTGAAAACGTCATTAGCTGTCGACATTTAAAGCGAATTTACACCAAACAACAAGAGAAGATCTTCAAAACCTCTGCCATTAGTACTCTCTTGTAATACATTATCTATCTATCTATATATTCCCTTTCACTTCTGCAGAGATTCTATGTACTAATGTTTCTGCCAAAAACATATTTTCTTTCTTATAGTGTTGGTGTACCCTCTTCATCTTAAATCTTTAATTTTTCATCTTCATCTCCTTCTGTTTTTGTTGTTTCTTTTGTTTATATATATCATTCAATGAAAAGGCGTTCGGGGAAGGTAAAGCTTGCTTTTATCACAGATAAGGCTGCTAGAAAGGAATCATTAAGGTCAAGAAGGAGAGGGATATTAAAAATGCTTGGCGAGTTGTGTACCTTGTGTGAGGTTACTGCTTGCGCGATTATAAATGGAGCCAATGATAAAAACCCAAAAGTATGGCCATCAGATGAGGCCGTGCATAATTGTTTGACGGGGTTAGACAGCGTGCAAGAGACAGACCGCATGAGAAATCATATGGATCAGGAAACTTACCCGCTTGAAAATGCAAAGAAAATGAACGCGAAATGGCAGAAGTTCAAGCTTGAGAATGATACCCTGGAAATCAATCAAATATATAGTAAGGCCATGATTGGTGAGTTCTCTATAGAAGAAGATCTCCATCGCAAGGATGTTTTTGATTTATATGCGTTCGCTGCAAAAGAAGGCGACCATGCTCGCAACTGTTTAAACCGACTTAGAAATTCAAAACCACCAACAGTACTTCAGTGCACTGATATGAATGGCGATGATGAGATGGATGGTGGTTCTGAGAATAGTGCGTATGGTGGTGGTTCATATGTTGGAGACTATTATCAAAATCAAGATGGTGGTGCTCATAATATTAATTCTTACATTAATCTTGGTGGTGGAGAAGATGTTGATAGTGAGATCTCTGGTGGTTCTGAGAATGGTATGTATGGTGGTGGTATGGAAGGTGGACTTGAAGAGTACTATCCCATTCTAGATGGTGGTGGTGGTGTGGAAGGTGTAGTAGAGGAGTACTATCCCATCCTAGATGGAGGTGGTGGTGTGGAAGGTGGAGTAGAGAAATACTATCCTAGTGGTGGCGTTGAAGGTGGAGTTGAGGAATACTATCCCATCCTAGATGGTGGTGGTGGTGTGGAAGGTGGAGTTGAGGAATACTATCCCATCCTAGATGATGGTGCTATCGACGTTAATATGAATGTTAGCAGCGGTGGTGTGAGCTCTTGTGGTCTGACTGGTGGCAATGATGTTAGTATTGAGGAAGACGAAGGGATACGATCAGATCAGATGATGGCATCCCTGGAAGCATTTGAAAGCCTACTATTCGTCTATTCCCCAATAAGATGCACCTCTTGGGGAAGATTATATTGATCCCTGAAACCGTGTCATTCCACCGGTTTACACCATACATGATTACCTTTCCTTAGTGTCTGTCCCTAATGTGTGTCTGGCATCTAAAGTTGTGTTTCAAAATAAAAGATCTTATTTGTTTATAATGTTGTGCGAGATTCTGTTACAATCTGAACTTCTTTTGCATATATTGATTTAAAGTTTAAACCCATAACTCTTCATTGTGAGGAGAATTAAAATTCACTGTGTCTGAATCATGAAGAAAGATCCCACATCAGATCCATGATCTATCCTATTATGAGTCTTTCCTAGGAGAATTGAGAATACCATCCACAATGCCAAAGGACAACAGAAACAAGGAACACTCATTAACAGTGTTATGACAATGATCGCTAAGGACTCCTGCGTTCTGGTGATTATTGATCCCCCAAATAGTGTGATGTGTCTATGCACTACCCTTTTTTTATGTATGTAATATATAATATAATAAAATGATTTTATTTGTTTTTGTGACAGTTTTTATTTTTATTTCTCCATTCTGATTTTTTTTTGCATATATAATATGTTGATATATATCCTTTTATCAGTCTTGCCTAGCTAGGAGGATTAAGCATATCACCACAATGCCAAAGACCAGAAGGAACAGAAAACAATCAGGGCTAAAAAGAACAATAGGTTAACACTGACAGAGCAAGCACTATAGATAGCTAAGGCTATGCCACAAACCCAAAAATGTAGCAAAGCCTTAGCTTTAAGAAAGCAACCACAAACCCACGAGATAAGCCTTCTATGTGATGCTGCATATCTCTAGCCTTAAAGGGTCTACCTAGGTTAGCAAAGGTTGTATTGACCTTTTGTCCCATGTGGTTTCTAATAGTCATTAAAGTGCCAAGTATTGTGATCTGGTGCCTTCGGTTAGAATGACATAGAAGAAGGGAAATGTTTAACAAGTCTGCTGCCAGTTAGAAATCAAATCTGCACTGCATTTTTGGTTCTCAAACTTTTACACGATAAATCCCAAATATTCCCATTCCACTTTAGACCTTCTATATCCCAGATCATCAGCATCAGCCGAACTGGAGTACATCCTTGTTCTTCGTAACTTTTGAAACTTCAATATGAAATGGAACACACCACCTAGTCCCTAATTATTTGGGGCTGGTGATGGGACAATCTTATAACCCTTGGATCATGCCATTTACACTCGTGACTGTTGATGTGGTAACCTAATCACCCAAGGATCATAACATTTACCCCTAAAGTACACTTACCAGTCAAACAACAAGCAAGTATAGCCTGCACAAGAACACGGTTATGCAAATGAAAATAATATTCAAAACCTAGTTTGCCATTCTAACACATACTGTTAGTGTTGGATACCCAAAAAATCTCGTTATTAATTTTTGTCTTAAATGTGCATCCCCTAAATATCGCGAAAAAAGCCAAGTCATTTGAGAAAAAATTGAACTCTGGTGCCAAAAATAGCATATTGCATTTAAACCTCACTGGTGATAAGTGATAAATTTCAATGTATAATGACAAGATCCTAGTTTTCTTCTGACATAAATGATCATAATATTAGTAAAAAACATTTAATTGTGAGAAACGTTGATAAATAAATATCGAAATCCAAGCAAAAACAAGACAGAGATCTTTCAATACCTCTACCATTAATTCTCTATAGCAAGTACATTGTTTATGCCCATTAATTATTGAGGTTTTACCAAAAACATCTATTCTTTCCTGTTGCAGTTTTTCTCCATTTGGTTTTGTTATTTCTTTTGTTTCCAGCATATAACATTCATGGCAAGGATTAAGACCAGCAAGAGAAATCTGGTGCTTGCTTATATTAAAGATAGACGTGCGAGAGTATCTTACAAAATAAGAAGTAAAAGTTTCGTTAGAAAAGTTAGTGACTTGTGTACTTTTTTTTTTTTTTTAAAACTCGGCCAACACATCAACCAGAAACGCATTGTGCATTGATTAGTATCTTACAAAATAATAGTACTGGTATCACTAAGATCCCCAACCCTAATACTATTAAGAGTGTCTGTTCTCGTGGTAATATTGGTGGTGCTATAAATGCCGGCAGATTCATGGATTATCACAACCATTAGTATTGATAAAGATGAAATAATGCGATCAGATCAGATGATGTCATCTCTGGAAGAGTTTCAAATCCTTTCATGGTTAGAAGACGCAAGCAACTCACCAACTATTCCACAATCTGATGCAAACGTAATGATTCAGGATGCACCTCTGATGGATTATAGCAATGGGAATATCAATCAGATAATGCTGGGAACAGAAGTTCCACCACCTACACTGGAGGAATCTTATGGTGGTATTGGTACCCTAGAAGATACTGTTATTGATACTACTAGAAGTGTTGCTGGAGAAGAAATGGCAATGCTGAAAGCCCTCGAAAGCCATCTATTGTTTGATGGAGCGACAAACTCACCTACGAATTCTTCACCAGATGAAAACATGATCAATGGGATAATGGGTACCTTTGAAGATTGTATCACCAACAATAATGGGAACGAGATGATGATGGAAGGAATTGTTCCACCACCTGCAATGGAGGCACCATATGGTGGTGTTACCTTGGAAGAAATTTTCAACAGTGTTAACGCATTAACAGTTCCTGCTAACGAAACCTATGACCCAGTGAATACCGATATCCCAAACCGTGTCGATCCACCGGTTTATATGTGTGATTACCTTTCGTGAGGGTGTCAGCCCCTTAATGTGTAATTGAGGGTTTTTGTTTTGTGTGTATCTGGCTTCTAAAGAAAGCTTGAAATGGTTTAACATCATGTAATAGCTTATAGGAACAAATTTAATAAAAATACATCTTATTTATTTATTTTGAAATTGTTTAGTTTTTTTGCCAGTTGCCAGTTGCCATTTCCATTTTGATTTTCTTTTATTTTCATATCTATCTAGCCATATTTATTTTTTTTGATAAGCAAAGAAATATATTACTTAAGCAGTTTCCGGCACTTCAAGCCCATGAAACAATGAAGAAATCCATGGAGAGAAGTCACCATGTTCTTCTAACAATAGCTTGTCATTCCTAACCTTTTTAGCTATACTATCAGCTAAATTATTGAGATCTCTCTTTACGTGAGAGATATTACAAACTTTGAAAGATGAAGCAATAAACTTAATGTTTTGAATCAAATGATTGTTTTCCCATCTGACTAACATATTATTCGAGAGGATAGACTACACCACCACTTCCGCATCTGAAATAAGTTGGATTTCTGAGATATTGAAACTCTTGATCCATTTTAGCGCTTCCAGGATGGCCATGCATTCTGCAGCTTCTGAATCGATTACTCCGTCTGCATACGATCCCTTGACTCCATCAATGATACCTGCAGAGTTCATAAGCACCATACCCGTGCCAGAAGAGAAAGTTAGACGATCAAATGATGCATCAACAAAATTTTTACTAAGACAGATTGAATGCATAGGTAAGTCAGGAGGAAGTGGTTGATCATGAATTGTAGTCGCTGCTGCTAAAGAGAAGTTGTGTAGGTGCAGATTAATTCTGGAAGTAGTAGAGATAGGGTTTAAGGTTTTTCCTTGGAAGACATGTTCACATCTTTCCTTCCAAAGTACCCAGCAGCCAACCATTAGTGTATTTAACCATCTATGATTATCTTCTCTTCTATTAGATTGTATAGGACTAAACCATGAGACAATCCAATCTTTGATACTTCCACAGTTCATAGCAACCTGATCTGCATTAATACCCAGAGTTCTCCAAACTGACCTTGCATGTTGGCATTGAAGTAGAAGATGTAAGATGGACTCATCTTGTTGATTGCATATAGTGCAGGTAGTGTTCACTGCATAATTAAACCTTGAAACCTTGTCTTTAGTCTGAACAATCTCTTTAAGACATTTCCAAATAAAGAGCTTGACCCTATGAGGAACTTGAGTCTTCCAAAGAGCTTTCCAGGCCTCTTTTGGAACTGAATTAATTGTTTCTTGGAGTCTGTAATTATCTTCTACTAACTTGTTATATGCGCTCTTCACTGAAAATAACCCATCTTTAGTATGTCTCCATCTGATTACATCTTCCTCATCCAAATGTACTTGCATTTTAAGGATTTTTTCCACAATATCAGAAGAAAATAGAATGTGCAGTAATTCTACATTCCATTCTGCAGTGTTAGGTAGGAGAAGCTCAGAAACAAACTCGTATCCAAGGTGCATTGGGTTTGCTGGCATAGGTTTGTAATCAAGATTAATGATCCAAACATCGTGCCATACTCTTGTTTTCCTCCCATTTTTTATTTCCATCACCACATTCTGCTGTAAGTTTTGGAGACCAGTTTCCACTCCCTTCCAGATCCAACTTGAACTGTGTATTTCTTTTTGGATATGGAGGAACTCCTCATCCTTGAAGTATTTTTGGCTTTCAGAATCTTACCACACAATAAGTCAGGCTGAGTGCTTAATCTCCATGCTACCTTGGTGAGTAGTGCATGATTCAGTTTCTCCAGGTTCCTAAAAGCTAATCCTCCAATATCTTTAGGCACACATAAGCTATCCCAAGAAATAGGATTGTAACCTCTATTTGATTTATAACACCAAAAAAGTTTCCTTTGCTGAGAATCTAGTTTCTTGATGAGTTTGCCTGGGATTTTGAAAGTGCTCATCTGGTACACAGGCACTGAATTTAAAACAGATTTAACCATAGTTTCTCTTCCAGCCTGACACATGGTACCTCCCTTCCAGTTAGCTAGTCTTCTTTCAAAAGCCACATTAATATATTCAAAAGAACTGAGTTTAGACTTACCAATCAGTAAAGGGCTGCCAAAATACTTCTCCTTTTTGTCCATATTGTTTACTCCAAGAAGGATACTAAGTTCATCACACTTATGGGGGTCCATATTGTTTCTAAATAATATGGAAGATTTGTCAAAATTTATGACTTGACCAGATTGTGAGCTGAAAACCTCAATTAGTTGAAGAAGATTAGTCACACTGGTTAAATTGGCATGAGTAAAGATGAGACAATCATCTGCAAAGAGTAGATGATTAATAGGTGGAGCATTTCTGGCTTCCTTAATACCTAGTATTTTCTTGGAAGTGTGGGCTTCAGATAGAGATCTAGAAAACCATTCCATAGCCAAAATAAAAAGATAAGGGGATAATGGATCCCCTTGTATGATGCCTATTGAAGGTATGAATTCTTCACATGGAGAACCATTAAGTAAGACTGAGAGAGAAGTAGTGCTAACACATTGTTCAATTAACTGAACCCATGCATCACTAAAACCAAAGCTTTTCATTACCTTCAGTATAAAACACCATTCTAGTCTGTCAAATGCCTTTGACATGTCTACTTTAAGAGCCAACCATCCACTTTCTCCCTCTTTTTTCTTCATAGAATGAATCAACTCATGAGCAATAATGGTATTATCAATTATAAGTCTTCCAGATACATAAGCTTCTTGATAAGGGGAGACCAATCTTTCCATTAGTGGCTTCATTCTAGCTACCAGAATCTTAGAAAGAATTTTATATGAAGTATTACACAAGCTTATGGGTCTGAATTCAGAAGGTGAGGAAGGATTTTTAGTTTTGGGAATCAAAGAAATATAGGTTTTGTTGAGGGCAAGGGTCATGTGCTTAGATGTGAAAAAACTTTTCACCATGTCACATATATCCTCACCAACAATACTCCATTGAGTTTTGTAGAAACCTGCTTGGAAACCTTCTGGTTCAGGAGATGACCAATTTTCCATACTCTTGAGCGCTGAGTATATCTCTTCATTGGTGGGAGTAGCTATCAATAAATTGTTTTCAACTTTAGAAATTAAAGGAGAAATGTGAGTATAAAACCTGTCTTCCAACTGGGGATTAGTGGTAGTACTGATTCCTTTAAAATTATCAGTAAACAGTTTGGACAAATGATCTCTAGTATGAAGCCAAATGCCATTGCCATCTATGAGAGAGTCAATGTTGTTCCTAGCTATTTTCCTCTTAGTAAGAGTGTGGAAATACTTAGAGTTATTATCCATGTGATGGAGGAAATTTTCTCTGGACTTCTGCTTATGGAATTCATTTTGAATATGATGACATTTCTGTAGTTCTTCATTGACTTGATGAGCTTGTGAAGTATTGGCTTGAGAATAAGGCAATGCTTGAATGGCTGATAGTTGTTTTTGTAGTGTATCAACCTTTAGATTAATATCACCAAAATGCTCCCTATTCCATTTAGACAGCGCAATTCTGGTAAAATGCAGCTTCTTAATGAGTTTGAAAGCAGCTGATCCATGCACTTGTTTACTCCAAGCTTTAGCAATTTCGACTTCACATTTCTTGTCATTTAACCAAGTTTGGAAGAACTTAAAAGGTTTCCATAATTTGGGCTGATTGTAGTCTGTGATGAGCATGATGGGACAATGATCACTTACCACTTGACTGAGGTGTAAAACTTTTGAAGAAGAAAAAGAAGAATTCCAAGCTGCATTTCCAAGTGCCAAATCAATTCTTGATCTTCTTTTACCAGTACCTAGTTTGTTGCTAGACCATGTATGTTCACGACCAATGAATCCCAGATCTTCTAAACCTATATCATGAAGCATTGAGATAATTTTCCCATCTGACGAAGAAGAAGAAGAAGAAGCACCAGAATTGGAAAGATGAATATTTAGATCACCCATGAGGCACCAAGGGTTTTTTATATTATTTCATGTTTCTTCAATGAATTCCCATTGCAACTTTTTTCTTTCCCCATTTCCGAAGCCATACATGCAAGAAAGAAGCCACTCTGGTTGACTTGGATCATCCTGGATAACTAAATGAAACATATTGTTTTCACTGCAGAGTAATTCACAAGAAAAACCATTCTTCCACATTATAGTAAGCCCTCCAGATAGGCCAACTGAGGAGATGTATCTCACATTTGGATAAGAGATAGGAGAGACCAGTGATTTCATTTTAGCTTCAGGTAATTTGGTTTCACATAAAAAGAAAATATCAGGATTTTGGGTACGAATAATGTCTCTGATGTGATCTCTAGTACTCGAACCCGTAAGTCCTTGAACATTCCAGGAAACTATTTTCATATCTGCTAAGTTGATACTAACTAGTAGGTATGTAGCAATCTTGAGAATGAGTACGTAAAAACTGAGCCTAAATATGCATGGGATGTTTAATGCACAAATGGTGATGATTATGTTTTTTGAAAACACAATTAAGTTCCTAGAAATAATAAGTGCAGATGATTTGAAAGAGTAATAAATATAAAATTTGATGTTTTTGGTGTAATTAATCTTATTTAAAACTAGAAATAGTAATAAGGAAGAACAAATAGGAAAAACAAAATTAGATTTTAAAAGTTTAAAGAAGAGAGTTACCTGATCCCCCTCAAGTGCCTAAGTAGTAAAATTTTCTCCAGTTGTGATCTGTTGAGAATTCTTTGGGGTCAGGGTTGGATTCATCATAATATTCGGTGGAGATATCTCATTAGTGGAGGAAATAGGTGCAGCCGGTTCACTTATTTTGTGTCTCTTGCCTAATCTGCCTTATTCTTCAACTGCGATGCCTTCATCTTTAAGAATAGCTTGTAAGTTGATAGCTTCACCAACTTTGGGAGGGACGAAAGTAGGAGGTTTAGCAAACTTATTCTGAGTTTTCTTGACAACTGGAGTTTTTGAAGACGACATTTCAGTAATCACTGGGGTAGCATTAATGACTTTTTGAATATTATTAATCTTTCCCACAAAATATGGTTTTTCGTGAGCCATCTTCAAGAAATTTGCAGCATCCTTACAAGCAGATTTTGAATGATCAATGATATAACACTCCGTGATTATACTCCTGGGTTGTCTCTCAAAGAAAAACTACTGCCATTTTGTGACGCCAGCATTGGTAGAACACTTAGCTCCTCTCCTCATAGGCATAGACATGTCCACATTGACACAAACTTTGGCAGGAACAATACCATCTGGGATTGCATCTTTTGGTTCAATAGAAACCACCTCACCCATAATCTGACCAATTTTTGTCACAAAGGTGACATTCATATGTTCTGGTAACAAATATTTGAGTTATAACCAAAAAAGTTGATACCCCCAGTGCTTTTATGTATATGTCATACCTGGGATGTAATCATGTACAACTAAAATGTGTCGATTAACTCCCCAAGGTCTTTCATCTATTACTTTGTTTAACAACTCCTATTGATTGAACTTGAAAATAAAAGTATTGGGCTCAACTTCAATAATCTTAAGGTTGTCCAGGGTCATGAAAGGCCAAGTGAAGATTATTCCCTTCTCCAGAGAGTCATAACTCATTCTTCCTTCAATAATCACTTTTCCAATGGCACTAGCATCCCAGTTGTCTTATGTCTCATCTTCCTTGTTATTATTTCTGATGACTTCAACTTCCTTGATATCTCCTAAATCTAAAGCAGCTTTCTTGAATTTGTTGACTAGATTAACTACTTGGTTGTTCTTTTCAGACTCCATAGCTAAATGAAACTGCGTAGGGGGATTCAGAGAGGTATATGTGAAGGAGGTTTTAGGTATACAGATAGCACAATATTGAAGACTAAAATTAGATTTAAATGGTTTATGATGAAAGATTTTGGTGATTTGGTTTAACTGCAAATAATACGTATTCCTATAAAAAAAAAGAAAATAAGATCGATTGTTGTTATCCTTATTTAGGGAGGACAAGCATCTGGCGTGATTGGAGAAATTGAGCAAAATAAGGAAACCAAATAACAGCGAGACGTTGACTAGACAATTTTTGAATTCTCTAAGTTTGCTTGATTGGCGGGACAACCTGTTCTTGCGTTTGACTGAGTTAGAGCCGATTTGAGACATCTCTTCCAGAATAATATGAGCAAAAGCTTTGAATCCAATCCTTTGAGACCCTGAAAGCAAAAGCTTGAAAGAAAACTTAGCAAAAGCTGTGATCACAACAACAAAAGAGGCAAAAGCCATTAGAGAAAAATCTAATAACAAGCACAACAAAGGGGGATCATGTAGAAAGTTAAGCTGTCATGAAAAGATAAAATGAAACCAATTGAAAAGTGAGAAGTTAAGGCAGACCAAAAGAAAAAACAAATGAAAGTTTACTTAAGTTTGTAACCAGAACATTTTGAATATGAAAATTTTAGCTTATCATTAGAGATTGAAAATGAATCATGCACGATAATGGACCAAAATTGTTAAACTGAGTTGAAACTTTGTTCGCCAGATTCAAAGAGCATGAGAGAGAAGTAATTCATAAATACTTAGATGATCTATCTAGCCATATAGTTGATCTTTATTTTTGGTTGAAACTCCGAGAGGATATCTAAATCATGAATAAATATCGATGGCCTTGCAGGATTAGCTTGTTTTGGTGTATCTCTGTAGTCTCTCGGCTTGTGTCATCTAAGAATCTCCCACCTTTTTTCCTTTTCGTTTTAATATATATAATTTTAACCTTTTAATAAAGTTTCATGCGTTCCAAGAGTACCAGGTTCAAGTCCCAAATGGCGTAATATTGCAGGAATTAACATGGAAGGTAGTGTTAGTTTGCCCCCCTTGTGACACAATCTCAGCCCCCCATCCGCTTCGGCTCCCTTGGCTAGGTTACCCATGAGGCTCGCTGGTAGGTTAGCACAACAACCTGTTCAATTAATGTAGTAGTATGTTGTTGGAGATTAGATTGTTAGGCTTCCAACTAGTTAATGTAATACTCTTTATATATATATATATTTATTTTATTTTATTATTTCTAATTGTAACAACATCACATTGTTGATGGTGGTTTTTAGCTTAGGGTTACTATCGTAAAACACTAAACCCTAGCAGACAGTGACGTCACAACATTTATGTGATAAAGCATTTATTGGGCGCATTTATTGAAAAGCCTTTAATGTGTCTCTAAATAATTACCGGGAAACCTTTTTTCAAATTAGGGTTACAACAAGCAAAACCATAATTCCCCTCTGTGCCAATGGAAAATCATGCCAGCCACATCGCCCGTGCCATAGCATTCCAACCATGCTATACCCACCTATGTGCCAATGGAAAATCATGCCAACCACACCAACCGCGCCAAAGCATGCCAACCATGTTAGCCGCACCTCTGCGCCAATGGAAAACCATGTCAGCCACACCAACCACGCCAAAGCATGCCAACCATGATATCCGCACCTCTGTGCCAATAGCAAATCATGCTAGCCACACCGACCGCGCCAAAGCATGCCAACCATGCTAGCCGCACCTCTGTGCCAATGGCAAATCATGCCAGCCACACCAACCGTGCCAAAGCATGCCAACCATGCTAGCCGCACCTCTGTGCCAATTGGAAATCATGCCAGCCACACCGACCGCGCCAAAGCATGCCAAACATGCTAGCCGCACCTCTGTGCCAATGGCAAATCATGCCAGCCACACCGACCGCGCCAAAGCATTCCAACCATGCTAGCCGCACCTCTATGACAATGGAAAATCATGCCAGCCACACCGACCGCGCCAAAGCATGCCAACCATGCTAGCCGCACCTCTATGCCAATGGAAAATCATGCCAGTCACACCAACCGCGCCAAAGCATGCCAACCATGCTAGCCACACCTCTGTGCCAATGGCAAATCATGCCAGCCACACTAACCCCGCCAAAGCATGCCAACCAAGCTAGCCGCACCTCTGTGACAATGAAAAATCATGCTAGCCACACCAACCGCGCCAAAGCATGCCAACCATGCTATCCGCACCTTTGTTCCAATGGAAAATCATGCCAGCCACACCAACCGCGCCAAAGCATGCCAACCATGCTAACCACACCTCTGTGCCAATGGAAAATCATGCCAGCCACACCAACCGCGCCAAAGCATGCCGGCCATGCTAACCACACCTCTTTGCCAATGGAAAATCATTCCATCCACATCAACCGCGCCAAAGCATGCCAACCATGCTAACCACACCTCTATGCCAATAGCAAATCATGCCATCCACACCAACCGCGGCAAAGCATGCCAACCATGCTATCCGCACCTTCGTGCCAACGGAAAATCATGCCAGACACACCTAGCCCAATCTAGTCGCGCCATGCCAAACGCACTCTGCCTTGGACCTAGCTATGCTAGTCACACCACTCCAATCCAAACGCCCTTGCCATGGCCCTAGTACGCGCCACCATGATGGCCTTCCCCACGCGTTTACAAAGTGAAGGCGTGCAACAATCAATGGTTTGCCCTTCAATCCCATGAGAAAATCCTATCCGTCTAAGGTCACCTCACGACCTTTGGCCCAAAACCCTAGCTTGGTCACACACATAGCCAAGCTAGCCGCGCCATGCCAAACATATCTCGCCATGGCCCCCCATGCAGCTCCACCATGCTAGCCTTCCCCACGCGAATACTAAAGTGAAGGCATGCAACAATCAACGATTTCCCTTCAATCCCAAGGGCAAACCCTGGACGTCTAAGGTCACCTCACGACCTTTGGCCCAAAACCCTATCTTGGTCACGTACATAGCCAAGCTAGGCGTGCCATGCCAAACACATCTCGCCATGGCCCCCCATGCCGCGCCACCATGTTGGCCTTCCCTACGCGGCTACCAAAGTGAAGGCATCCAACAATAAACGGATGCCCTTCAATCCCAGGAGAAAATCCTGGCCGTCTAAGGTCACCTCACGACCTTTGGACCAAAACCCTAGCTTGGTCACGCACCTAGCCAAAGCTAGCCACGCCATATGCCCAAGGCAAACCCTTGGCCCCACCATCATATGCTTACATCACAATAAGGCACCTGTTTCGACCTAAGCATGGGACTTAATGTTGATGGTGGTTTATAGCTTAGGGTTCAAATCGTAAAACACTAAACCCTAGCATACAGTGACATCACAACATTTAAGTGATAAAGCATTTACTAGGCGCATTTACTGAAAACCCTTTAATGTGTCTCTAAATAATTACCGGGGAACCTTTTTTCAAATTAGGGTTACAATAAGAAAAACCCTAATTCCCCTCTATGCCAATGGAAAATCATGCCAGCCACACCGACCGCGCCAAAGCATTCCAACCATGCTAGCCCCACCTATGTGCCAATGGAAAATCATTCCAGACACACCAACCGCGCCAAAGCATGCCAACCATGCTAGCCGCACCTATGCGCCAATGGAAAACCATGCCAGCCACACCAACCGCGCCAAAGCATGCCAACCATGCTATCCGCACCTCTGTGCCAATAGAAAATCATGCTAGCCACACCGACTGCGCCAAAGCATGCCAACCATGCTAGCCGCACCTTTGTGCCAATGGAAAATCATGCCAGCCACATCAACCGCGCCAAAGCATGCCAACCATGCTAGCCGCACCTCTGTGCCAATTGGAAATCATGCCAGCCACACCAACCGCGCCAAAGCATGCCAACCATGCTAGCCGCACTTATGTGCCAATGGAAAATCATGCCAGCCACACCATCTGTGCCAAATCATGCCAACCATGCTAGACGCACCTCTGTGCCAATGAAAAATCATGTCAACCACACCAACCGCTCCAAAGCATGCCAACCATGCTAGTTATCACATGCCCATTTAATCGCCTAAAATTTTCTTGGGACATGACCAGCAATACTATGTGGTTCAGTGAATCAACTTCACCCGCAAGTACTCATCCTTGTACACTTGCATCAAAGTATGCATCTGCCTTCACTCATAAGGCAATACGCAACGGAAGTCTTTTCTTCTTTCACTCTAACTCTTCTTGCCCCCATAAGCATAAGAGGTTCTGCCATGCACATCAACAATTCTCACACAAACCAGAAACATAATGAACACAAAGACATGACACAATTAACCCATTTTATTGTATCAAAGGAAGAATACAAAACTCGTCCATCACATGGACCAAAAATATGCTATTCACCCTCTTGGTGAATGCCTAACTCTCCCAAACATGAGACTAACTCTCTCCTATGTAGCCTACCGATTTTCCTACTCCTTAGGACTATTTATACAGTGGTTACAATGGCCAAAACCATGCACAACACTTGCACACGCATGGAACAACCATGTGTCCCATCAGGTAGTTTCTATAACTGCCAGCTTGCTTTTCAACCGCTACCTTTTGTGTTGTCAAGCCAACAGATGCCACATATGTTCTTGGTGGTTATGAACCTTCCACATGGTTATAAACTCACTTTATAACCGTTTTATCTTGTCTCACTTCATTGGCATTCTTGTGAAGCTCGTAACCAACTCGTAATCGTCACTTGAGCCGTATTGCACCACTTGTTGCGCCATACTGTATTCTGCCTTGCTCCAATGTTTATCTCGCTTGGCCCTGCATGATTATTACTCTACACTCATGCACGGACAATTATTAAGCTTCCATCATCGAGGCCAACTCCTTAAGCTCACTCTAGTTACTTGTGCGTCATCTATGCTTCACTTCGCCAATTATCTTGACAATAGCAATACAACTCTTGCATTACCAACTTGTTTTCACTGTTCAGACTTTGGCCCTGCCTTGAACCAATGCATAGAATAACTCTTAGTCTATTCCACTCTTCTTGAATCATCCTTGAGTTTGGGCCAACTCAATTCCATGGATATGAATCGATGCCAACATCGCATGTTACATCTGTCAACTTTGGCCATGTCTTGCCTTTCCTCAATGAAGCCTTATTGTGTTAGCCAATAAGCTTCATTCCTTAGCCAAATGTATTTACAATGTAGCGCCACTCTTGTGCTTCATTGGCCCTATAAGTTTATGCCATTCTTGACACTTGACAGTCTATACAGTATATCGCTATTATGGCTTCGCAATGCGCCATTACGGATGAATACTGACTTGGCCTGCAACTCTGTAATGCGTCATCATTATGCATCACTTGCAGTACCGTAACACTAGCCGCACCTCTGTGCCAATGGAAAATCATGCTACCACACCAACCGCGCTAAAGCATGCCAACCATGCTAGTCGTACCTCTGTGCCAATGGCAAATCATGCCAGCCACACCAACCACACCAAAGTATGCCAACCATGCTAGCTGCACCTCTGTGCCAATGGAAAATCATGCCAGACACTCCGACCGTGCCAAAGCATCCCAACCATGCTAGCCGTACCTTTGTGCCAATGAAAAATCATGCCAGCCACACCAACTGCACCTAAGCATGCCAACCATCCTTTCCGCACCTATGTCCAATGGAAAATCATGCCAGCCACACCAACCACGCCAAATCATGTCAACCATTCTAGCCGCACCTATGTGCCAATGGAAAATCATGCCAGCCAAACCAACCGCGCCAAAGCATGCCAACCATGCTAACCGCACCTCTGTGCCAATGGAAAATCATGCCAGCCACACCAACCGCGCCAAAGCATGCCAACCATGCTAGCCGCACCTATGTGCCAATGGAATATCATGCCATCCACACCTAGCCCAAGCTAGCCACGCCATGCCAAACGCACTCTGCTTTGGGCCTAGCTATGCTAGTCACACCACGCCAAGCCAAACGCCCTTGCCCTAGCCGCGCTACCATGTTGGCCTTCCCCACGCGGCTACCAAAGTGAAGGCGTGCAACAATCAACGGTTTCCCTTCAATCCCAGGAGCAAATCTTGGCTGTCTAAGGTCACCTCACGACCTTTGGCCCAAAAACCTATCTTGGTCACGCACCTAGCCAAGCTAGCTGCGCCATGGCAAACACATCTCGACATGGTCCCCCATGCACGCCCTTATGCTTGCCTTCCCCACACGGCTACTAAAATTAAGGCGTGCAACAATCAACGGTTTTCCTTCAATTCAGGAGCAAATCCTGGCCGTCTAATGTCACCTCACGACCTTTTGCCCAAAACCCTAGCTTGGTCATACACCTAGCCAAGCTAGCCATGCCATGCCAAACACATCACTCCATGGCCCCCCATGTCGCGCCACCATGATGGCCTTCCCCACGCGGCTACCAAAGTGAAGGCGTGCAACAATCAACGGTTTCCATTCAATCCCAGGAGAAAATCCTGGCCGTCTAAGGTCACCTCACGACCTTTGGACCAAAAACCTAGCTTGATCATGCACCTAGCCAAAGCTAGCCACGCCATATCCCCAAGGAAAATCCTTGGCCCCACCACGCCAAGCCAAACGCCCCTACCTTGGCCATATCCATGCCATACGCCCATGGCAAACCCTTAGTCCCACATGCCAAGCCAAAACCGCACGTAGCCCAAGCTAGACGCGCCATGCCAAATGCACTCTGACATGGCTCTAGCTATGCTAGTCACACCACGCCAAGCCAAATGCCCTTGCCTTGGCCCTAGCCGCGCCACCCTTCTGGCCTCCCCTATGCGGCCACCAAATCGAAGGCGTGCAATAATCAACGGTTGCCCTTCAATCCCAGGAGCAAATCCTAGACAACCAAGGTTACCAGACGACACATGGTCACCTTTGGTCCGAAAAACTAAGTTTGGCCACGCCAAACCATGCCATGCCAATGGCATGCCAACCTAGTCACGCCACCATGATTTGCCCTCACTACCAAAATGAAGGCGTGCAATGATCAACGGTTTCCCCTTCTCTCAAGATGCAAAATCTCGACCGTCGAAGGTCACCAGGTTAGCAAGTTTCCCGAGATTGACTTGCCAAGCCACAACAACATTCTACATGTTCCCCAAAAATATTCGAGACATCAACACAAACTGGGGGTTCCTCTTTGGGTATTGGTTTGGCGGTCTACAACGTGCGGCGTACACTACGCCCGTCATGAGGAAGTGTCATAAGGGTGAGACGGTTAGTAAATACGGGAAGTTATGTGTGAAACGTTCATGGGACATAAAGCACATGCGTTAACAACTTTATGGGACATCAATTCCATAACGTTAACAGTTTCATGCGCTAACAACTTTATGGACATCAATTCCATGCATACGGTCACCACCTCCTCCGATTTACTTTCCCCCTCCTTAGTGAGGCCAGGGTACGTTTCTTTTCTTGACTTGTATAAATAGGCTTACCTATTTCCACCAGAACAACAAGTTCTTGGTCAGGGGAAAACACCATACTCAGGAAGGCAACTTTTGCTCTCACCTTATGATACAAGTCAAGCACTACTCTTCCAGAATTATTCTGGCCTCAACACTCTCTTTGCTTCCCTCCATCAACCAACCCTTCTCCTCCACTTTGTGACCGAAGCAAGTCTGGAACGGCCATTTCTTGGTTTAGGCCGGACTTGTACAGATTGGTCTCTCGGATCTAAAGTACTCCCTTGCAGTATATTGTTTAGGGTTTAAATTATTTCTCATCTTCACACCCACAATTACTGAAATCAGCAGAAACTATTTTCACCTATAAACACACATCCAACCATTTTAATGTATAAATGTCATTTAATCAAGTGTTTTTACAAGTATTATCATAAATAACCATATGAAAACTTATTTGAGATAGTGACTTTGGAATAAAAAAAATTTGCATTCATTTTCTAATTGCATTCGATTTTAACAGATTTCGTGAGGGTTAGACTGTCTTGAGGCCAGTGAAAAATTCTGAGTTTTATTTTAGGGTTGAAACGGGTTAATAACAGGGATAGGGTTGTAACCTGGGTTATTTTCATTCACCTTTGTTTGACTTGTTTTATTTATTTTCTCTTTTGTGTTTTCCATGGTTTCTTACGGGGAAAATATGTCATAATTGAACAACCTTAAACCAACTGAGTTAATATAAATATTATTTCTTCATCAGCATGGTAAAATTATATCGTAACTAGTAACATGCATTAAATATATGATGAAAAACACAGACTCCATATACCAATATCTCATGCTTAAACAACAATATATAAACCTATTGAATTTAGAAAACATGTTGGACATAATTATTCAGCACAAGGCACGAAAAAAAAATCTCATAATTTATTGAACAACTTAACAACGAACTAACCGTTAAAAGATACATTAGAAACACCTCATTTGTAGATATCAGAATCGAAAAAATATGTCGTACATAATTAAACAACAATAAATAAACTACGTGATACACCGAAAACACCTGATCATCCGAAAACAAGGGGTATGGAGTAAATTTCACGAAATTAAAACATCTTCATGTAAAGGAATTTAAAGTGCAATATAGCTATGGTCTTTGTTGAGACTATTCCTACACTAGATGAACTACTTACGATTCTGCAGTTTAGAAACCTTGGGAAATCCTAACTTTGCAAGACGATTTTTGAGGTTAGTTAGATTCATGAACTTTAAAATGGTACCAAAGCAGGAAATTTTGGATGGTTCATTTGACCGTAATTCCATGTCATCTGATTTAATGTCCATATGCCAGACCCATAGAAGTAACATTACGTGAGGGGCGTGTTGAATTTAGTCCCACGACATTTGTTGGACAACTTAAGATCGTGCTAAGCAATCAAAACGCAGCCGAAAATGAACGAGCAATGAATCTTCTACTTGCGAAGATCAAGCAGAAAACCGAAAATGAAATTTGTTTTAGGATCCACCCCTTACACTTTAGTTTCAGGTTCTTTCTCTCTACTCATGGACAGTTCTAAAGCCCAACTTACCCCGACTTAAGCCAATTACCCTAAAATGTGTTTTTTTTCCCGGTAAAAAAATATTAGCCAAGTCAACTAGCTTGTCAAGCCCCTCCCATGTAATATTTCTAGTTCCTCCATGCTTGGGCAACCCTAATCTTACAAGCCGAGCTAGATAATGAAAGAATCTTACAAAATTCACGATTTGAGAGATATTTCCAATAATATTATTTCAGTGTACCTGCCATCCTTATTTTTGATTGCTAGGGGAGCAATGATGACAACAACAACAACAACAAAATGAAATAAAATTATCATTTTAGAAAGTTTCTAAGTAAGTTATTTCTTTTTGAGGGAAGGAACAACAGAACACTAGTGGAAAATAACAGTTTCGCGACCAACAAAGCAAGTCATAGATACGAGTTAAATGACTTGCTTTGGCGGTTAAAGAAAGGGTCGTTGTTTGAGCGTCTTTTTCTACTATAACGTGTCTTTTGGGGTCGTTGAAAATCTTATATCAACGACCGATTTTAACGGTCAATACTTTATGACTGACATCAATCAGTCATAGATATAAATCTTAATATAAAAAAAAAAGATTCAGATTGGCTATCTGGCCTGACTGAATCTGATTGATTCCGAAATCAAACACAAATGAAACTCAAATGAAAACCAAATTCAAATGAGAATCAAATGAAACTCAAATTAGAATTCAAATGAGAATCAAATGAAACTCAAATCAGAATTCAAATGAGAATCAAATGAAACTCAAATGAAAACCAAATTCAAATCAAATAATTATGAGAATCAAATTAAACTTGCACACAAATAATCATTCAATTTAACATTTATTGGTTTCAAATTACACAAATGAACCTGCTACACTCATAAATTCAAAATGATTTATTACACAATCCATAACTTAATTCAATTTATACTTAGATTCAACTTCATAGAAAAAAGGATATGAAATATGAATTATGGTTTCAAAAGCAAATATTTTTCTCTTCTCATTGAACTGCTAACAACATCCTACCGGAAAAATGTAAGGAAGACCTTCTCACTAAAAATGCAAAAATCCCCTTCAAATTTGGATTGCTAGCTAAGAGTATGTCAAGTTTTGCTTCAGTATTATGTCGTCTGGTGAGATGTTAGCATATAGCAAAGATATCTGAAAGAGAAAGATATCCGATTGGAGAGGGTAAGATCTCAGTATAGTTAACTAATTTTGATGTAGTTGACACTTAGTAGTTAGAATGATAGATAAATAACCAATTACCTGAGTTTTGTCATCAGTATTGTTTAGAATAGCCTCAATCACTTTTAACATCAACCTATTGCATGGCCGCCTGCTATCTGATGATACAAGTTTAAGAATTAGATGTTGTTGCAAGATAAAGTCCATGTCATAACAATCAAAACAACCAATTAGGTAACTTTTCGGACCTGAAAACTGAGCTTAAGTCTCAGAATGAAGCGTTACGATTTATTATAAATAACTTCAAAGAGCAAGTAACCATTGCAGAGATTGAGAGATGCTGGAAATAAATGATTAACATTCAGCTGGGTAACACATTTATTTTATGGATCATGTTATTACTTATTAGAAAATAATAAATTTTATTACCTTGAGAGCTAGTAGTCCAAGAGCAAAAGCCCATTCTTTTAAACCTCGTGTTCTATAGGATTAATTAAGAGCTGATTCAATGTCTGGAATGAACGGAGGAGCTTGTTGATGTTTGACTAATCCACTACAGTACCACCATCTAGGAATTAATGAAAGGATTTAATTGACTGACGCTGGTTACATTAAATCTGGTTAAGCAACATTCCAAGATCCTTTTACTGCAGGAGAAAAAAAAAGACAACGATGAGAAAAATCACCACAAAATAGAATTATTACCAGCGCAAGCTACTTTGAGCCATATGTAATAGAAAAATAGAAAGAAAAAGTAGACAGTGAGGACTTGACGCGAAACTTAAAAAAAAACAGAAAAATACAAAGCGCCGAGCAGAGTCACAAGAATTACCTAATGAATTGACAAGGTCATGCCTATACGGCTCGTACTTGGAATGCAGGTGGCACCATTATGAAGTGTTATGATCTAAGTAATTGCGAAGTAGCAAGCTGAGTAGTGTTTCATGCATTTCAATGTTATGTACTTAATTAGACTCAAACTTAAATAACCTATGATAACATAGAGTGAATGGATACTGGTCTTCTTTTGTTGATTGGGGATCTTTATAAGATGAACTACAAGACAAGTTATGTCCAAATGAGCTACAAGACAATTACAGGAAGTGAGAATAATTCTCAAAAAGCCCTGAAAACTCTATGCACTAAGCATATTAACTGGTCAAGTTAAGTCAACAACATCCCAATTTTCGGTTTGGTATATGGAAAAGTGTTGTACACAACTCTCTCAACAAACTAATCAAGTTAATACCAATACAACCTGTAAGAATACATCCCCTTGAAATAAAGCATGCGCAAGAGATTCGCGTTGGAAAGAAGCAAGCTTTTTAACCCTTGGAGTGTCAGCAACATCAGCAGCTTGAGCTGATGATAACATCAATTATCAACTATATTAGACTCGAGAACATGTCGAGGAAATACTGCAATTTGATGCCTAGAACAAATATAGCGTAGCACACAGTTAATAAAAAAATCCTCTTTTATTGCCTCTTCTATACAAACAGGTTAATATACTGCATAGAAAAAATAAGGACAAGTATACCTGTCTTTTCGCTGCGTGACAAGCTCTCTTGGCTGTGAATTCAGCTTTCTTCGCTGCAGCCGCCTCAAAAACCACAAAAACGACGTGTTTTTATCTCTACTTGCTTTAAATCTTAACTACCTAAAAAGTAAACAACAACGATAACGAGTCAGTCTATTTGTCCCTGACATAAAAACACACACAAGGAACTACTTAGGAAAAAGTTGAGTCCAAACCAAGTACCTTCAAAATGAATGGTACCTATTGACAATGTAAGGCTACAAAAAAAAAAGATAACCAAGAGTTTGGAATTTTAGATTTTATTCCTCAAGTCTACAGAACAAAAGAAAAAAAAAATGAATCATAATGGCCAGCACATGACAATATAGGAGGATGGATGGTCCTGTTCTCAGACTTAGAAGTAATTGGTGGTGTAGAACTTCTTAAGGAAGACAGAGACACCTTGATATTTCGTCCCAACATCCTGCACAAGTCATTCATTCCCCACCACATATTTCCCATTGATATGATGTCATTTTTTCGCATGTTCAACAATGTTGTTCAATTCTTCCATCCCCTTGAACATAAACATGAATATCTATGACCTACACATATCAGTGAACAAATAAAAACAACAGAGAAATATATTAAACTTGAAATAATTATTTTTTTGCAAAATCATATTCTATGTCAACTTATTGAGAGTTGCAGGCAACACAGTAAACATAAAACAATCGGTCGTACTAACAAGGTTGGTTGTCATCCCTTGTTTCCTAATCTGCCCTGCCCTTAAAGGAAGGTCATAACTTATCGACAACTAACACATGAAAATTTATTTTAATAATTTTTCTGTCACTGCTTAAAACAACTAACTGATGTCAAGAAGGTGGTAATAATTCTATCATCACTTAGGTTTCAGTCGAGTTATTCCTTTGAGCTTTAACATGTTCACCCTAGAACTATTCAATTGAATTAGTGAGTATGAATTCAGTCATAGGGGCAAGAGCTATGAGTATATATAACTTACACTATTTGAATGGTCATGCTAGTACAACTCGAACTTGGAATGCATTTTCTACAGTCAGAGACCTAAGTAACAGCAGTTGAACAAAGAGAGACGAGTAATTACTAGAAGGCTAGCCACCAAATGTGAAGAGTCAGTTGATGTTACAACTGTTGAGTTTAAGCATGTTGATTAGCAATCTCTAACATTTCCAAATGAAACTCCTGAATAAATCAACAGTGTAGTTAGCACAAGGAACCATATCATTTAGACATTCACCGTCAAAATATATACCTGAACTCTGGTAGATGAGGGGTACTTCTTGGTAATGCTGGTAAAGTAGGATCTTCCTGGATCTTCTTGTTTACAGGTCGGGCCTCCATGGAGAAAAAGTATCTCATTCATCTCAAATGTATTATTCTACTCCATCAGCTACAAGACCATAACCTAACTCAGATTCCCTTTTTAAACAAACTCATGGCACAAGATAATTGAAAACAATAAAGGAAAATTTCAAAGAACTAAAAGAACGTACATTTTCACTTATATGCTAATCAAACAAAAAACTCAAATATGAACCCGAATCTAACGTAAAAATACTAAGAAAAAGAAGAATCTATACCAATGTATGATAACTTCTTTATCTCCAATTCAGCTGCCACCTGCAAAACACAACCATATACAATTCCATAAAAAAAAAACTAAAAAAAACTTCAAATATTCACTCAAATCTCCATGCATCAGTTTGAACTTTTGGTATAACTTTCGCATCACCATAAGAATCTGATCATTTATAAAGAATACAAATTTAATATCACATCGTCTTTGTTGGCAATAAGATAACAACAACAAACTTTAAAAGTTCGCTCTGGGTTTGCCAATTTTGTCCATTTTTGTATTTCGAAGAGCAATATTCAATATACAATTTACAAGGATAGTGACACACCTGTACATAACATTCAAGCATCATGTATATCCTAGCCCTTTATTACTAAGATTGAATCGGTAAGCTAAATTTCAACTAAGTTAACTCAAAAAAGTTAACACCATAATACTATAAACTCAAGTCATAATCTATCAATTGCATTAGTAAAAAATCAGGAAGAAGTTGAATCTCTTCACAATGTATCCATTTAGCAAATAAAAGTCAATGAAGCTCTCAAGAAAATACTTACCCTCCATGTATACAAATCGAGCACATAACAACTCTTCTTTCAATTCACCATAAGAAAAATCAGTAGCATGCAAGAAACATGATATCTGATTCCCATTTCCAGTATGTTGTTGAACCAAAATTGTAGCAAGACCTACCAAAATAAAAATCAAAACAAAAAACCTAAATCAAATCTCTCATATCAAATCCAAACTTCAAAAAGAAAAAACCAATTCAAAAACAAAAACAAACCTGGATGATTAGCAATAACCTCCAGTGTTCCAGATTGTCTCATAACCAAATGAAATTCCTTAGTTTCTTTATTTTTAAGAAGCTTAATAAAGCCATTTCCTCTTTTTTACCACTTATTTCCATCTTCTCGGTACAGTTTCGCTCATCTACAAAATTAACAATCATAAACAAAATCATCAATTTTGAACTGGCTCAAATCAAAGCAAAAAAGGTAATGAGTAAAGAAATTGATGAAGCGCCATAAACTACAATCTTACCCAGATTGGGGTCTGCAGCATTTCAATTTGTAACTTCACCAAACGTAAAGCATTTTCTATGGAATCAAAAGAAACCCTAACAAAACCCCCAAATCAAAACTCTAAGTTTGATCCAAATCTTAAGAGAACATCAGATCTACGGGGTTTGGTATCTATTTCCAATAAAATTAGAGTATTGATTTATGGGTATATGGATTATGGTTTCATTTCTCTGTTTAGGAGGAGGAGATGAAGAAGATGGAGAAGAGAGCAGCGTTATGGTAAGGTGAAGCATATGGGGTTATTGCCTCATCTTTCTTAATTTAGGTTAGAGATGGAGACCGAGAGGAGCACAAGAAGAAAGTGATGAAATTTAGTTTGATATGGTTTTAGTCGAAAGAGAAGAATATGGGGTTAGTGTGTTAGGGTTTCATCCGAAGGAGAAGAATATAGGGTGAGGGAGGCGGAAAAGGAAAGAAAATGGATTTATGTTTTTTCTTTTGATTTTCTCTCTCTGGTATCTATATGCAAAAAACCTTGTAATTGTGCAGCAGAGCTGGACGAATTGTGACTCCTACACCCATCTGATTGGTTTCAGAAGATCGAATGGTTAACTTCTTACCAAGTGTCACAAATATGTTCATTGGCCGTCTCTACTTGTTTTAAATTAGGTGGTATATTTTATCGCTTATCACTTACCGAACAATATGACATCGTAACATAAGGCCCGTAATTTTGGGAAGAAAAATATAGTAGTTTACGAATATCTTGACGCATATATCACACCAAATCCAAATAATATATAAGAAAAATTATTAATCTGAATAACGAAAACAAATTAGAAGAACGAGTAATTAAAATCAAGAAATCGGAAGTTGAACTAAAATTATAAAGTATCAGCATTTACGAACTCAAGTTGCCAGATTACTAGAGATAGCCCGAGTTTCTCATTCTAATGAACTGAAGTTGTCAAATATCGGAATTCACAAATTCAGGTTTCCAGATTACTGGAGATAGACACGAGTTTCTCAATCCGATAAAATTTATCAGATTTGAACATCACAGTTTCAAATATTACTAAAGTTGGACATGAGTTTCTCGTTTGGATGAACTGAGGACGAAATATATCAGAATTGAACATCACATGTTTCAATGATTACTAGAGTTCGACATCAGTTTCTCGTTCGGATGAACTGAGGACGAAATATATCAGAATTGAACATCACAGTTTCAAATATTACTAGAGTTGGACCTGAATTTCTCGTTCGGATGAACTGAGGACGAAATATATCAGAATTGAACATCACGGGTTCAAATATTACTAAAGTTCAACCTCAGTTTCTCGTTCGGATGAACTGAAGACGAAATATATCAGAATTGAACATCACAGGTTCAAATATTACTAAAGTTAGACTTTATTTTCTCGTTCGGATGAACTGAGGACGAAATATATCAAAATTGAACATCACAGGTTCAAATATTACTAAAGTTAGACTTGATTTTCTCGTTCGGATGAACTGAGGACGAGATATATCAAAATTGAGCATCACAGGTTCAAATACTACTAGAGTTGGACCTGAGTTCTCGTTAGGATTAACTGAGTACGAAATATATCAGAATTGAACATCACAGGTTCAAATATTACTAGAGTTGGACCTGAATTTCTCGTTCGGATGAACTGAGGACGAAATATATCAAAATTGAACATCACAGGTTCAAATATTACTAGAGTTGGACCTGAGTTTCTCATTCGGATGAACTGAGGACGAAAAATATCAGAATTCAACATCACATGGTCAAATATTACTAAAGTTAGACCTGGGTTTCTCGTTCGGATGAACTGAGGAGAAATATATCAGAATTGAACATCAAAGGTTCACAGATAACTAGAATTGGACCTGAATTTCTCGTTCGGATGAACTGAAAACGAAATATGTCAGAATTAAACATCACATCTTCAAATATTACTAAAGTTAGACCTGAGTTTCTCGTTCGGATGAACTGGGGAGAAATATATCAGAATTGAACATCACAGGTTCAAATATTACTAGATTTGGACTTGAATTTCTCGTTCGGGTGAACTGAGGACGAAATATATCAGAATTGAACATCAAAGGTTCAAATATTACTAGAGTTGGACTTGAGTTTCTCGTTCAGATGAACTGAAGACGAAATATATCAGAATTCAACATCACATGTTCAAATATTAATAAAGTGAGTTTCTTGTTCGGGTGAACGGAGGACGAAATATATTAGAAATGAACATCAGAGGTTCAAAGATTACTAGAGTTTTACCTGAATTTCTCATTCGGACGAACTGGGGACGAAATATATCAAAATTAAACATCACAGGTTCAAATATTACTAAAGTTAGACCTGAGTTTCTCGTTCAGATAAACTGAGAACGAAATATATTAGAATTGAACATCATAGGTTCAAATATTACCAAAGTTAGACTTGAGTTTCTCGTTCGGATGAACTGAGGACGAAATATATCAGAATTGAACATATTGCCCTTATTGGAAAAAAGTGGAATAAATATTATGGAGACAGTGAAAATGACCATACTACCCTTATCGGAAATAAGTAAAGTAAATGTTACCGATTGTGAAAATGAACATATTACCCTTATTGGAAAAAAGTGCAATAAATATTATGGAGACAGTGAAAATGACCATACTATCCTTATCGGAAATAAGTAAAGTAAATGTTACCGATTGTGAAAATGAACATATTACCCTTATTAGAAAACAGTGCAATAAATATTATGGAGACTGTGAAAATGACCAAACTACCCTTATTGGAAATAAATAAATTAAATATTGCATACTGTGAAAATGACCATATTACCCTTATTGGAAAAAGTGCAATAAATATTATGGAGACTGTGAAAAATGACCAGACTACCCTTATCGGAAATAGGTAGAGTAAATATTACAGACTGTGATAATGACCATATTACTCTTACTGGAAATTATTGCAATAAATATTGTGCAGACAGTGAAAATGACCAGACTACCCTTATCGGAAATAAGTAAAGTAAATGTTACCGATTATGAAAATGACCATATTACCCTTATTGGAAAAAAAATAATAAATATTATGGAGACTGTGAAAATGGCCAAACTACCCTTATTGGAAATAAATAAAGTAAATATTACATACTGTGAAAATGACCATATTACCCTTATTGGAAAAAGTGCAATAAATATTCTGGAGACTGTGAAAATGACCATACTACCCTTATAAGAAAAAAGTGCAATAAATATTATGGAAACTGTGAAAATGACCATATTACCCTTGTTGGAAATAAGTGGAATAAATATTATGGAGACTGTGAAAATGACCAGACTACCCTTATCAGAAATAGGTAAAGTAAATATTACACTCTTTGAAAATGACCATATTACCCTTACTGGAAATAAGTACAATAAATATTATGAAGACAATGAAAATGACTAGACTACCCAATTAAGTGTAATAAGTAAAGTAAATATTACAGACTGAGTTCATCTTTTTAGTCTCATATCGTGGAGTTTCCAATGTTCTATAATCACTACTACTTTTCCTAGGCGGGACCCTCATTTCCTCCGCGACTGCGTTACCTATTTGAAAAAGATGAACTCCCCGATGTGGGACTAAAAAAGCTTATATAGTTTCTTAAAACAACTAAAAAGTGGAAACTCCACGATGTGTGACTAATAAGTTTTTCATTCACAAAAGAAAACAATAAATTATGATTTTTATTAAAACTTTAAAAATTATATTTTATTAATCATTTTCCAACAATCATATCATCGGATTTGACAGCATTTAAAACTTCTTCACGAAGACGAACTTTATCAACGTCTGAAACATCTGGATGAGTTAAGTAAAATATTTTGTTAGGAAAAAAAAGATTTCTCTTGTTGTTCTTCTTGGTCTCTTATTGTTTAATGAATCACGCTCTATCTAGTGTTCGATTTTCTTCGGTTTCTGATAGGATCCAGAAACCAAAATGTTAGAATCCTACAATAATTTTGATCTTTCAACAGGAGATCAACCACCAAGTTAAGCAAAACACTTAATAATATTATTTTTATTGGATAAAATCCTAGAACGAACTGTGTATTTATAGAGAAAGCAAAAGTAGAGTTATAGCAAGGAAACTAGTCCTAAGCGAATACTAAAACATAAACTAAATCTTATAAGAGATTCTCTAATGGAATATGTGTGAAGAAAAAAGTCTTCATCCATATAGGATACACAACAATTTTTATAAAAAATAGTCTCAAACCTATTGATATGAGGATGATGTGGAAAAAAAAAAGTTAGACATCCTCTAAGTCAATCTCTAGTTTTAGACATTCACTTAGAGGATGTCTTCCCATCCTAGTCACATTTTTGTTAATAAAAATAATTAAAAATAAAAAAGTCAATAATTTTAACCAATCATATGCCTACAATTAAGTAAAAGAATGATACAACATTTTATGGGTTGGATATAAAATTTATTTTCTCCTAATATTTAGGAATTTATACCTAGAGAATGTCTTAAAAGTGATGCCACATATGAAAGATCCACATTCACCATTGGAGAAGCTCTCATTGGTGGTGGCATCCCAACAATTTCACTCAGCCTCTCCCCCTTTTTATCCTGTCGAATTTAGGGGCCAACCAAACGGATTTAGGGGCCAACACTAAAAGACAAAAAGGTCACCCAAACGTAAAAATGGGTCATCCCTTAATCGATTAAGCCGTATTGGCGAAATTACCCTTATACATTCGGAAGTTAAGGGCCAAAATTATCTACCGAATGTAGTGGTTCAATCCTCGACGTTCCAAGGCTCAATGATGGTTCCATGGTGGTCAGTGCATATGGTTTGGAGTTTTTGGCCACTTTACATTCGGAGGTTATATCCTTAACTTATCTTCCGAATGTAAAAATTCAAAAAAATACAAATTATGAGTTTTTTCGAAAATCAGAATTTTGGGCCACTTTACATTCGGGAGTAAGAGTTTTTACTTATCTTCCGATTGGCCCAAATATCTGAATTTCGAAAAACACTAATCTTTGGAGATTTTGTAATTGTTACATTCGGAAGATAAGTAAAAGCTTTTACTTCCGAATATGTGTTGGCTAACCTTCTACAATGGCCCTTGGAACCGCCTAGAGCCATGGCGTGGTTGGTTTTGAGCCTGTCATATTCGGAGGATATGTCATTTGCATAAACCTCCGAATATAAGATGGCCCAAAAATCCGAATTTGGAAAAATGAAGATTTTTCTCGTTTTGAACGTGCAATAATCGGAAGATATTTCATAAACCTAGACCTCCGAATATATGTTGGTTAACCCTCTACAATGACCCTTGGAACCGCCTAGAGCCATGGCGTGGTTGGTTTTGAACCTGTCATATTCGGAGGATAAGTCATTTGCATAAACCTCCGAATATACGCTGGCCCAAAAATCCGAATTTGGAAAAAATGAAGATTTTTCTCGTTTTGAACGTGCAATAATCGGACGATATTTCATAAACCTAGACCTCCGAATGTGTTTTGGCTAACCCTCTACAATGACCCTTGGAACCGCCTAGAGCCATGTCGTGGTTGGTTTTGAACCTGTCATATTCGGAGGATAAGTCATTTGCATAAACCTCCGAATATACGATGGCCCCAAAATTAGAATTTGGGGAAAATGAAGATTTTTCTGGTTTTGAACGTGCAATAATCGGACGATATTTCATAATCCTAAAAATTTTGAACTTTGGTACTACCATAATCGGTAGATAAAAATCTATATTATCTACCGATTATGGAAGAAGTTCTTGGATTTACACTAGCAGAAACATAATCGGTAGAAAACTATCTACTTTATCTACCGATTATGGATGATGTTCTTAAGAAACGGTGATGTTTTGAATGTGCTCAAAAATTCGGTTACTCTGCCGGAAGTGGACTGATTAGAACAAAACAAAATAGGTTTTGAAGATCAAAAAATTCGGCTACGCCCCCCCCCCCCCCCGAACCCCCCCAGACAATGGCAGCAATATGCTCCTGAACCACTACATTCAGAAGATAATTTTGGCCCCTAACTTCCGAATGTGTAAGGGTAGTTTCGCCAATACGGCTTAATCGGTTAAGGGATGACCCCTTTTTACGTTCGGGGTGACTTTTTTTGTCTGTTAGTCTGGCCCCTAAATCCTTTTTCATGGCCCCTAAATTTGCCAGGCTTTTTATTTCGGTGTTTTTCTTACCATCCAAAAACAAAACAAGTGGACAAGCTCTTTTAGCCGACCAAAAAAAACTACACAGCCACTATTACAGTTAAACTAAAGTAGCTTTCCCATTGCCGACTCAACGCGAACTTGCACCTCAACTTGTTTGATATGACTTTGCTTACATTAGTTGAATCGTCTTCAACGATAATAGTAGGAAATAATAGTATTCCTGGTCTTCCATACTGTCCAGACTCCAGTAAATATAGTAGGAGGGATATGAGGCCTAACCATTTACTAGTATGTGAACTGTTGTTACACATCTCCAACTTTTCGTAATCAATATGCAATCTGGTAAATCCCAACAACAAAAAATGACAATCGTTTTGGGCATGTTCCCTCCTTATGGGTCCAGCAAGCTAGCCCTTAACAAATCAAGGGGGAGTGACTGATAGGTGTGTAAAAACACCTCTCTAAGTATCGATTGGTTATGCTTTCTTAGCTAGTTTTCTTGCGAAATTGTATTATTAGATTTCTTTTATATTTTATGGGAAATTTAGAGCTTATTCCCGAAAAGAACAAGAAATCATCCAATTGGCTAAAAAAAGAGGTAGAATTATCATTGCATGGGTACAATGTTGAGTTAACGGTTAGTAACTGCGAATGATTTATTCATTATCTTTATCTTATTATTATTCTTTTTATCCTTCTTTTATATTTTCGTTGATTTAGATAACATATCAATTGTATTACTCTTCGTGGGAACGATCCTTACTACCACTATATTATATTTAATTAGTGGGAAATATCTTTTTATTTTGTTGAGTAAACGACGCTCATCAAAATTGGCGTCGTTGCCGGGGAGTAATTGCTAATTGGTTTGTTATTTGTTTTGGCTTAAAGGTTTTGTGGGTATATCTCTCGTAAGCCCTCACGAGACTATAACTCGTCCACTAGGGACACCTAGGGGTTTAAAGGCCTGTTATTCATGCTAAGAGTAACTGTATCCTCACGACATGGAGTTATATTTTATTTTTGCTTTGTTTTGTTTGCTCGAGGACTAGCAAAGTCTAAGTGCGGGGGAATTTGATAGGTGTGTAAAAACACCTCTCTAAGTATCGATTAGTTATGCTTTCTTTTATATTTTATGGGAAATTTAGAGTTTATTCCCGAAAAGACAAGAAATCGTCCAATTGGCTAAAAAAAGAGGTAGAATTATCATTGCATGGGAAACCACTATTGGCAGTTGTGTGGGCGTTAGTAAGGAAAAAGGCGCTGGAATGAATGGCATCGGTATGCACCGTTAAAGCTCATGGGAGGAGGTAGCAGGTAGCAAAACTGGAGATTAAAAGAGAATTCATATTCTCTTGGCATTATAAATGTTGGAGCTTGATGCACTCATGGGCTTAACACCGGCCCGGTTTACAAGTGATGGGCTTAAAGACGTGTGTCTAATTTCAGACCAAGAACGAGTAGATTTCACACATGTGCGGGGTGGAGAAATATTTCCATTGGAACCCAAAGTCGTGAGAGTATCTGTGTCTCTCTGCCAGTACGTACCGTTGTTGCTCCAAGAGGAGATGGTTCTGATGTTGGATTTCTTCCTGGGAAGTTACAGCTAAATATGTGAGGGTGCTGCCATCGGTTGTGCTACAAATCGTGATGTTTTGATGGAAGTGCAGTCGAATGGAAGAGAAGCATGGCAGTTGATCGAGTTTGGCAGTGAAATGAAGCTAACTTGGTTTCTTCCAGTGATAACTCTAGTTGGTTTGTCTTTGGAATAAGAGTAATGGTAGAGATGATCATGAACTGTTGCCAATATATCATTGCTGCCATAGATTTGAGTTCCCAAGAAATATGGGGATTAAAGAGAACGGAAGCTGAGAAGATTGGCAGTAATGGAGCAGTTTATGTGGTGGAGCTCGATCTTTGGTACCATTGTATGGAGATATGAGTACAACATGGACAATGAGAAAGAAGATGCTGCCATTGATTCTCGAGGTTGAGCTGGGTTCTTGGGACTGTTTATGCCGAGATTCGAGGCATGGTTGTTGCTGCGAACCAGAGATGATCGGTGAGTGTGAAGGAGATGGATTGAGGTTTCATTGGTGCTACTTAATCATTTGCCGATGAGATATGGACTGAAGCTCGAGTTCGAGGTGTGATTAAGGAAGATGTAGAGAAGTGCATGGTGAGTTCTGTGACGTAACGAAGAAAGGAGGTGTTACTGACGAGAGAATCTGAGCTGTAGCATTTATCGAGTCAAGAAAGGAGCTGCGCACAACGATGAAGAATGAAGCTGCTGCCCTTATTGGCAGTCGATGATGAAGTTCAGCATGATTTGGAGCTTGGATTTGATGGTGCTGCTATTCGTGAGTTGCGGAGTAAGAGTTGATATACAGGGAACATAACCTGCTGCCATTGATGCATCGGCAGTTGACTGAGATGACGGATGAACGAAGGAGGAGCTCGAGTTAAGAAAGTAAAGGGAAGATGGCAAGTGGAGTTGGGTGGTGATAAT
Organism: Papaver bracteatum; assembly: GCA_023529315.1. Taxonomy (NCBI): domain Eukaryota; kingdom Viridiplantae; phylum Streptophyta; class Magnoliopsida; order Ranunculales; family Papaveraceae; genus Papaver; species Papaver bracteatum. The sequence goes on from JAJJWX010001025.1 coordinate 573,417, forward strand.
CGATAAATATATGTTGCCATAATTGAAAATGGAGAAGAAAGAGATGGAATGTTGGATGCTCGACGAGCTGGGAATGATTGCTAATAACGTATATGGATATTGACAATGGGTTGCCGAGACTGTGGAGACTGCATGAGGAGAAATAGAAGGGTCTGTAATGTATTCGGGAAGAAGAACAGTGTAAGTAGCTTTCTTATTTGCTGGAGATAACGACAGAAATATCCAGAAGAAATATTCTTCACGTAAACATGATAAGGGATAAACCGTCAGTTCCACATAACTCCACATGACTAACAACTAAAGCTACAAAGTGGGCTGGATCTACGATCCCAATAGGTTGTTGAGCCAAAATATTTTACACGACCAAATTAAGGGTGCGGCTCTTTCAGGCTTGGCGGTGACTTTGGCAAGACACTTTACACGGGGTTTGATGCACGGGACACAATTCTTAAGGAGGTGCACTTTCCTATTTTTATTAGGTTTCCTAGTTTCTTAAAGAAGAGGTTACAAAACTATATATATAGTGAAGCCTAGATACAATTTGAGATATCTTCTTTTTACCGTTTTTCTCCCCCTTAGGGGGGATTATCTCTTTTCTATGTTCTTTTGATTGTTAAGGATGAATTCAAAGTTCTAATTGTGAAGCTCAATTATTTACAAGTTTATTTCAAGTTTTAAAGTTAATCATTGTGGATTGTTTTTACAATATTGAAGGTTTATGATTGATTCTTAGATTGGTTTGGGTGCGCAACTAGATTAATCTATTAATCATTCTAATGCTAATAGAGAGGTGAGTCGATTCGTAATTGTCTCTTATATCCTACACAAGTAGAAATTGCAAGACCTTGCGGAGGGATTCTGTGGAGAAATTGTGAGTAAAGACAACACCAGTAAGTGGACCGAGCGTACCGAGTTTAACTGATGGGATCAAACCTAAATTCACAAACCTTAATGCGTTCTGGGAATTACATCTTGTAAGAGAACCTCAAGGTGGTTCTTTTGAATAGAATTCGGTAGTCGAGCGCTTCCGTATCGGATGACACAAGGATATTTGGGGATAGCTAAGCGTACCTGCTTTCCTACAGTTGGTGACAATTGATTCTAACATGAGATAAACGGGTACAATGTTGAGTTAATGGTTAGTAACGACGAAGGATTTCTTAATTATTTTTATCTTATTATTCTTTTTATCATTCTTTTATATTTTCGCTGATTTAGATAACATATCAATTGCATTACTCTTCTTGGGAACGATCCTTACTACCGCTATATTATATTTAATTAGTGGGAAATATCTTTTTATTTTGTTGAGTAAACGACGCTCATTAGTGACTAACAAGTGTTCTTGTTAGCTATATGTTTTCATTCGAAAAAATCCAGGAGATATAATTTAATTTTGCATCTCTTCTCAAACCCGTAAAGAGAGAGAAAGAGAGGAAGAAGTGATGGGATATGTATGTTTATCCAGAACTTGATTGTCCCATATTGTATTGTTAAAGTCGTTCAGAATTGATATGCAAATATTGATAAAAGGATGAATGGACTTTTGACAAACACAAAAGTTAAGCCTATATTGTCAATTATTGATAAGATAGGTTGTATCTTTTAGATTCAATATTAAATTCATTGAATGTCATTGTGCAAATGGTGATAAAAACATAGAATGAACTTGTGTTATCCACGTTAGAGCCTTATTGATCCATTTTTTATGTATTACTTGAAGGTCCATTGTGTATCTTATGTTGAGCAACACATTACCAGATTATCTTTATTGGCATGGTTGGTTGTTAATGAGATGCTATATGTTGAGATTAAGAACTAAATTAATCAACTTGTGTGGTTATTTAGTTTGTATTCCATAAGTTTTCTTATGTTGAGTATGTACTAAGTTAAGGTTGTCATTCTTATGATAATCTTAGTTGGGTTCCA